>CM066993.1:21207500-21567500 GCA_033977485.1 Hydrangea macrophylla
CGTCACTATCTCTTTCTCACCTATCCATCGCCCGACTGGTACCCTGATTGTAGCCCTCTTATTATCGCCCTACTGGCACACTGACTGTCGCCCAACTGGCATGTTAACTATTGCCCAACTGGCATTCAAACTGACCCCAACTAGCACATTAACTGTTGCCTAACTGGCACTCAAACTGTCGCCCAACTGGCACATTAACTATTGCCCAACTGGCACATTAATTGTCCCCCAACTGGCACTCAACTCAAATTCACTTCTCTTTCTCGATCACATTTCTCATTCAATCACATCTCGCTCTTCATACAATGCATACTAACTCGTGACATGAAATGCAAGTATCCATTATCAATCACTCGTATACATCTCTACTCCTTTCATTTACTTCATTACCATGCCATGCGTTAACTATTCTGATTAGCAATCATCACAAAGCGTGCATTTATCATCTTAACAGCGAAAACATAATCATAAAACCATGGATCTTATAACAAGGATTTGATACCAATAGACATATAGATAAAACCCTTGACATGCTCACGTAAGCACTAACAATACCATATCACGAGTAATCATAGCGATACAGATTCTGGGAAAGATATAGCATCATACACAACGCATTACTATACAACACATCATTTCAACAGCTTATAAGTATCTTCAATTAATCTTAATAGGATTAGAGTGAGGTTAGGAAACTCACCTCGAGTCGCCGATCCTTGGTAGCAGCCAATCGTCAAGTTCTACAACATAAAATAGGAGAATCGGGATAACGTATAAGTGCTAGTAACAGGGGTAAAATGGTAATTTTGCCAAATGAGGATATAAACCTCAAGGTAGTAATCTATGGGGCATTCTAAGTCCAACGCCATTGACTAGACTCAAATCGAAGTCTGTCGCGTTTTATGAGGTAAAAGACAGGGCTTTCTAGACTAAGTAGGCCCTAAAGATAAACTGTATTTTCGACTGAGTTGAAAAGTCACCAAACTTTAAGGGAACGCTCTAGACATTATTTTAAGACTCTGGGCACTGACCGTGTATTTTTCGGAGTTATAGATTATTTTCTATAAATCATTGAAGTCCTGGACGTACAATAATAGTCCACAGAGTCCTACATTTATAAAATATAATTTAGGACTATATTTGGCCTTTATAAATATTTTGATTAAATACTAGGCCTTAATAAATATTTTTATTTACTAGTAGTATTTTTCTCATAATTTTCGGAGTTCGTTTGGTATTTTACAGAATTTAAATACAACCAAAAGGGTCCTTTATAAATAATTAATAATTATTAAACATACTAAAGTTTGGGTTTTATAAATAAGAATTTATAAAACAAAGGTATTAGGCCTTAGAGAAATTTAACATAATTTTTCCGTATTTTAAAATAACCATTAGGTATTTACTACCTAATTATTTTTAAATTTTAAATTAATACTTATTATTTATTGAAACTAAATAAATAATAAGTACATTATACAAGAAATACATTATAATTTTATAATCTAAGAGTATCATAAAAAAAGAAAATATTTCAGATTATTAAAATATAATTTGTAGTGTTTCAAAACTATTTTTAAGGAATTTAGAACTATTTAAAACCATATATACTATTTATTAAAATATCCGCATATTTATCGCTTAATTACAAAAAGTAGATGATTATTATTATTTTCCTAAAATAATAAATTCAGAATATTATTATAATATTCATATTTTGAATAGCGATGAAACAAATTTTACAAGATTTAAAAACAATTCATAATCATATAACATCTATTAATTAAACAAGAATAATAATAATAATAATATTAATAATAATAATAATAATAAAAATAATAATAATAATAATAGACCCGCGGGTCAGACCCATATCCAACCCGAACTAGCGGGTCACCCGCTTACACTCTCAGCCTAATCCAACTTAAAAATCCGACCCGGATCCGTTTCTTCTTAACATAAACCAAACCCGCAAGCACTTATACACACAAGCAAACCCACCCAACTTGACCCGAACCCAGCCTAATCGGGTAAAGGATATAACCCTATTCCCAATCGGGTTGTATCTTCCTCACCCAACCACGGCGCCGCTGGCGCCGCTCATACTCGCCGGGAAACCTTCACATGGCCATATCTTGGCCTGGCCATTTCTCCATAGAAATGGCTCAAATCAGTGCCAAAAGGACCGGTTTGGTCCTCTCTATAACATACTAGAGGCCGAGCACTGGGTTATCTCGTATAGGGTACCTACGAACCCATTATTCTTTCTCAATTTTGTGAGAATAATCCTATGCATGGACTACTAAATGCATACTAAATGAAAAACTGTTCGAGGGTTGTGCTAATGAGGTCATTCCGGTCAGCTAGGTACTAATTAGGAGTCGTTTGGTTGATGCTGATGATACGAGCTCCGACGAGGATCTTTAATGGAGGTTTTGAATTGGTTTGGAGCTTAAGGCTCCGTTTGTTTCGTGTATGGAGGTCTCTGTGTATGCGTGTGGGATTTTGCTATGAGTGTGGGGGGTCTTACCTGAGGTCTCGGGTTCTCTCTCTCTCTTGCGTCCGTGTGTGTGTGTGATGGTAAGGGTGAGGCAGAGAGTGAGTGGTAGGAACCGAAAGGGAGTAGTGAATGGGTGGTGAATCAAAGCTGGGGTGGAAAGTGTGAGTGTGTTTGTTCCTCACCAACTCTCGGTCTCTTTCCCTACATATCTGCGACTATGTGTGTGTGATGCAGAAGAAAAATGGCGAGTGTGAGTGTACTGAAATTTGTTGAATATAGTGTGTGCATGTAGGTGATATAAATGGGAAGGGGTGGGTTGACAAGTGGCGTGCCTTATGCCAAGTGTAATGTTGGTTTAATGCATGAATGACACATGGTGTGGGACAACACATGGCTGCCACGTGGCAGTGGTGGGACCTACATCTCGGTTCGTGTGCCATTGTATGGGGTTTGTGTCTCAGTTTACGTGCTATACTGCGAAGTGGTTGTGAGACTGCAAATATGCACATGTACGAGGTTGGGTACAAGTCTATGTGAGGATTCAGGCTTGAGTCGTCTATGAATTTTAAACTAAAAGTCAAGGCTACAATTAATAGTCTGATATTACTAAAATATATGTAACGACGTCGTCATTGTGACAACAATCAAAAAGGGTCTTCTCATAAATTCTAACTAAGCCTATATGTTGAAGGCACAATTAATATTATTAGTACTATCGAAATAATGATGTCGCTTAAGCCATTAACTAAAGGGTTCAAATGAAAGGTTCTTATTTAGGATTATCCTAATGGTCCTTCTATAACCATACCACAGTAACGTCACTAACCTTATTATTCCTACGTGGAATTTCCAAGGAAATTCAAGGTGCTATATCCGATGATGACGATGTTCGAATAATCTAGGACTTCCAAAAGTGATTCAAGCCCTTCAAAAGGATCTGTAATTTCAACAAGAGGAAAGAAAGTAGAAAAAGCGAGATGAAGAGAGAGAATCGAGAAAACGGCATATGGCTTATATTTGCGGCATTCTCGGGTTGCTGTTGGGCACTCCCTGATTGTTGCACGATAGTTGGTAAGTGCTGCAACGGCATTCAGTGAGAGTCGAAATATACATCAAATGCCGCAAAAAATAGAATTCCAGAAAAGATGGCAGTCCGCTGAGTTGTCTGCGGCATTCATTGAGCGTTGCGCCAACATTTATTGAATGCTGTGCTGGTTGTCAGTGAGTGCCGATCCGACACTCATTGAGTACTGCTTCCTTCTCCACCAAGTGTCGTATTTTTGTTTCTACCAGCTTTGCAATGGTACATTTTGTACCTTCAAAAAGACATCCAAAATTAGAGTTATTGCCCCTGAAAATATGGAAAAACCCTTTAAAAAATTGCCAATATAAAGGGGATGAATATCCCATTATAAGTGACCTAGAATCTTCATCTTTTTTTTTGGCTTGCAATTTTTTGAATCTTATAATCTTATCTTGAATCTCTTTGTTTTAGACTTCTCAAAAATTTTATAAACACTATTAGAAGCAAGCTCTTAGAAGGAGGAGCTAGAAGAAGAGTTTGATTTACCTTGGGAAAATCCTAAAACAACCAAGAAGTTGAGGATACTTGGAGGTAACCTCTTAGTAATTGGTCTCTAATTCAAGTTTAATCACAATATATAGGACTCTCTAGTATCCTTTGCACATACTAATGTTGTGGTTGAGCTTCTAATCTACTGGTTTAGATCAAAATGATCTTAGGCTTAAGGTTGAATAAATCATGAAGTTAACTTAGATATTACTTGAGTCTTGGTTTCCTTTTCTTTTTCTTTTTGGATTTTAATCATCTCTTAGAATTCATAAGACTTTCGATGTCTTACTTGAATCTATTGACTTGAAATTCCTTAGTTTCCTTGTAAGCTCATGCTTTGTTGGGTGCATTAAGGTTGACATTAGTATGTTTGGTCTATGAATCTAAACCTACCTCCATGGTCTAGGTTCATCATTTTGGGATTTCATGAAGTTCCTTCATACTTCATTGAGGTCTACAAGTATAAGTGTCTTTAGTCTCCAATGACCATCAAATGGTAGGAGAAATAATGTGGGTTAAGCCAAACATAATGACTTGGAAGTTAAAGTGAACTTATAAAAGATGCATTTGATAAATGTAGTGAATTCATAAACCACCTTTGATCAAAGATTTTTAGTTAAATAACGAACCGTTGGAATTTATTGAAACCAATTGGGGAGTGTCAATAACCTAAAGTTTTATTACTGTGATTTTTGTTTTAATGAGATTTTATGTTTAAAATAGTTTGGTCATGAGTTTTGTTAAACAATTATAATCTGTCCAGAGTTTCAGAACAGTAACACTCTTTTGAAATGAGTAAATTAGAACCTTAATTAAGATTCTTGGCTCCAAATAGCTTTTTCTATAAAGTTTAATGTGTTAGTAAGATCTCCTAAGAAGATTAGAGTCCTTCTGATTTGTTTACTATTTTTAGAAAATCGTACAAAATCTCTGGACAGAGAGTTGTAAATTTCTGAGTGATATCTAGTATTTGTTTAATTCCCACAGATTGAACTGTTGATCTTTGATTTATCTTTTTGGGTTGGAAACTAGACTCACAGAGGCATCTTATGTCAAAAATTCATCGACATCAAACAATGGGAACTATGCTTTTCCAATTTTTGAAGTCTTGATTTGCTCTCTGTAATTTTCAGAATTTTGGGACAGATTTGACAAATCTCTTAAATAATGACTCAAATGATATTTCTATGATCTAAGGCTTAAACCATGTTTCAATAATGATTAGTTAAACTTAACTCCAAAGGTCAAATGGTCCAAATCAAGGAATAATTCATAACTTATCTTTGTTCATGTTTATATATCTATATACATTCATCCATGTAGATTTATACTTGTGGTTAGAATTCATTTTATACTAAGAATAAACATAATTGTTAGTTACCTTGTGATCACGATTTGGACTATACCATTTCTATATGGACATTGCATTGGCTCCGAGTTGAGACTTGCATATCTATAGGAGTGATATGACCTCAACTAGTTATAAAAATTCATAAATTCTGTCATTTCTTCTACCTAGAATTAAACTAGAAGTTTAGGAACATTATTTAAGATTCAACATTATATCTTATCTAAAGCATGTGGACTAACCTTTTTGTTTTGTAGCGCTATTAAGGTATGATTTCTCAAACCCCTCTTTAGGCTATTTAATTTCTTAATTTTTTTGATTTTTCGACCTCATGCGCGACACCTTAGAATTAGGTCTTGCCTTATGTGTATATATGGATTAGTGACTCCCTTAGGTTTTTTTATTTATTTGCATGCATTGCACGTTTAGTATTTGCGGCTGGATCCTGGGTAAGTTTCCTAGTTCTCTGTCTGCACATCATCTTGTTTGATACTTGAATTATGTGGTTTATGAATGATATTTTGTCATTAGCAATCTTACATCCTTTTAGACATACTTTTGTAATGTATATATATATGTATATAAGTATTAAATGTGGGCATGCTTAGATTAATAATTTGATTAAAAGGATGTTGAGTAGAGGCCTATCGCGAGATAGGATGAGAGAGGGTGTTTTAGTCTATCGGGCTCCTTCCTCTCTCATTCCATAATCCCCGGACCTAGTTAATCTCTGGTTTTAAAAAAAAGATCAGTTTGTCTTAAAATGGTTTCTTAAGTTTTCTTTTTAAAAAATTAAGTGGCGACTTGTGTTTTTGGTGTTTTGAATTTGAAAAGGAATTTAAAAAGCTGTGGGTTAGAGAAAAATGCGATATCCACATAAGTCGATTACCTTTTCATCACCGAGAAGCAAACCCTTTAGTTTTCAGTGCAACCCATCGAGCGACACTTTTATCACAAGTCGCTTAACTGCCATTGAGGGCACAAGTTCAGAGATTTAAGTTACGGAGATCCCAGTGGGCAAGAATTCAAGGATGTATTCTGGGATATTTCAGGTTACCACCCAAGTATGAAATAGACTTTCGCATACAATTTGTATTGGGTACAACCCCGATATCCAAGACTCCATACTGAATGGCACTGATAATGATGTAAGAATTGAAGAACCAAGTATAAGAGCTAGAAGATTTAGGTTTTGTTCGACCAAGCACATCACCATGGGGAGCACCGGCATTGTTCGTGAAAAAGAAAGATGGAACATTTTGACTCTACATAGATTATAGGGAGTTGAATAAAGTTATCATCAAGAACAAGTACCTATTGCCAAGGATCGATGACTTATTTGATCAGCTTCAAGGAGCAACAAAACTTTTGAACATTGACTTGAGATTCAGATACCAACAACTTTTGGTGAGACCAGAAGATGTGCGAAATATGGCATTCAGAACTATATATGGACATTATGAGTTCCTTTTGATTCCATTCGGGTTAACCAATGCACCAGCAGTGTTCATGGATTTAATGAACAGGGTCTTCAGGACCTACTTGGATTAGTTTATCATTGTCTTTATCGATGATATTTTGATCTACTCCATGACCAAAGAAGAACACGAGAAGCATGTGCAGATTGCGCTACAAAAGCTCAAAGATAATCGTTTGTACGTAAAGTTAGCAAGTGTGAGTTTTGGCTTGAGAAAGTCATGTTTTTGGGATATGTTGTCTCCCAAGAAAGAATTTCTGTGGATACTTCAAAGATTGACGCTGCTCTAGATTAGAAAAGACTAAGTAATGCCTCAAAAGTTAGGAGCTTTCTTGATCTGGCTGGCTATTACTAGAGATTCATAGAAGGTTTCTCCAAGATCGCAGCCCCATTAACTGGACTTATGAAGAAGAATCTAAAGTTCGAGTAGAAGAATAAGTACAAATGCACATTCCAGGAGTTAAAAGAGAGATTGACTTTAGCGCCAATGCTTGCAATTCTGAAGAGCAGCGAGAGATACACCATCTACAGTGACGCATCGCACCAAGGATTAGAGTGTGTTCTTATGCAAGATGGGAAGGTTGTCGTGTATATATCAAGACAGCTGAAGCCACATGATACGAACTATCCTAAGCATGATCTTGAGTTAGCCGCAATCAATTACGCTTTGAAGATCTGGAGACACTACCTCTTTGGAAAAAAGTTTGATTTATTTTTAGACCATAAGTGCTTGAGGTATTTATTTTCACTTAAGGAATTGAACATGAGACAGAGAAGGTGGATGGAAATATTGAAAGATTATGACTTCACGTTGTAGTACCAGGGAAAATGTAGTCGAAGATGCATTAAGCTAGAAACCTCACGGGATAATTGCTACTCGCATGATTCGAGAATGGAAAGCATTGGAGACTAACAAAATTTGATCTTCAACCTACATAGTCAGAGGAAGGATAACAATTTGGGTGTCTTATGGTTCAGCCAACACTCATTGGTCATGTTTTGGAACCTCAACAGAAGGATGAAGAATTGAAGAAATGTTCACTAAAGTTTCAGCAAAAGAACTGAGAGAATGGAGTAACAAATGAGATGAAGGATTCAGATGCAGAGGACGACTTGCTGTACCCAATGTGGAAAAGCTTAGAATAGACATATTGGATGAGGCATACAAGTCTAGATTAACCCTTCACCCAAGAGGAATGAAGATGTATAAGGATCTGAAGAGGAATTTTTTGTGGGAAGACATGAAGAAAGAAGTTGCTGAGTATGTGTCCAAATGTTTAACATGTCAACAAGTCAAGGTAGAGTGCCAAATATTATCTGCATTTCTACAAACACTGCCAATCCCGGAATGGAAGTGGGAACAAATCACCATCAACTTCGTGGTCAGATTGTCGAGGTCAGAGAAAGGTCACGATGCCATTTGGGTGATAATGAATCGGTTAACAAAGTCTGTTCATTTCATTGCCTACAATATAACTTATCTAGTAGAGAAGTTAAGTCAGATGTGTATTCAGTAAGTTATTCGACTTCAGGGTGTTCCAGTCTCGATAGTGTCAGATCATGACTCGAGATTTACCTCAAAATTTTGGGAAAGTTTACAAGCAGCAGTAGGTACTTCTTTGAGATTGAGTTTCACTTTTCATCCATAGATTGATGGAAGATATGCTCAAAGCATGCATCGTTGACTTCGAGAGTTTGTGGGAGACCCACTTGCCCTTAATCGAGTTTACGTAAAACAGCAATTATCACTCGAGCATAGGGATGGCACCGTTCAAAGCATTGTATGGGAGACCATGTCGTTCACCGCTATATTGGGCTAAGTTGGAGATGGCAAACTTCTTAGACCGGATGTGGTTCGTAAGGACTTGGAGTTTAGTATGGGAGATCATGTGTTTCTCAAGGTATCTCCAGTACGAGGTGTGGTCAGACTGGAGGGGCAAAGAGAATATCCATTTGGAAAGAAGAAAGAGAAGCCGTCGCCTCGATACATTGGACTTTTTGAGATTCTTGAATGTGTAGGAAAAGTTGCTTATCAACTCTCACCGCCGCTGAGAATGTTTAGAGTACATATTGTCTTTCACATAATCATGTTAAGGAAGTACATCCATAGTTCAACACCAGTTATCGACTTCAAGGATATTGAGGTGAATGACAATGTGACCTACTAGGAGAGACTTGTGCGTATCATAGGGAGAGAGATCAAGAAGTTGAGGAACAAGGAGATTCATTTGGTGAAAGTTTAGTAGGACCATCATGACAAGAGAGAAGTGTCCTAGGAGAAAGAAACAGAAGTTGAGGAAAAGTATCTAGGGTTATTCCAGGATTAGCTCACTCAGATTCTGGGTCGAGATCTTTTTATAGGTGGTGGAGAGATGTAACACCTGTAATTTTCATACCTTTTTTCTCAAATTTTTGTATTTCCATCCATATATTTCTTTTTGTAATTCTTTTTACTATAATATAAGTGTCTTCAACACACTCCTTCATGGATTTCATGCAATATTCCCTAGACCTGTGTAGGGTGGATGCACCGGAGATACGGGATAGGGAACCCCCTTTTGTAGAGGATGCCATCCACGAGATGGTATCTGGTCGCCCAGTAACTTATCCACCGGGCTTCATTTTTTTCGTCCGGTAAAGTACCAGTCATGAAATATCATGATCGGATCAATCCAGCTGGGCCCTAAAGCGACCGGTTCAACCTCCATGCCCTCTGAGTTGACCACACTGGGCTCGGGTTATCCCGGGTAAGTCTGACTTGGAGGATGAAGTGAGGCGAGCTAACCGGTCGAATCTCGTATTCTTTTTCCTCGGGATCTGTATGATGGAGAATCCCTTAAGATTCTTTGAAACTGTGTGAACGAGGGCTAGGTAGGCTACCATGTTATCTTCCCGAGCTTCATATTCCTGATTAACTTGATTGACCATAAGCTGGGAGTTGCTGTAGCCTTGGCCTTGCTGTGAACCCATCAAGTTGGCCAACTACAGCCCGACCAACAAAGCTTCATACTCAGCCTTTTTATTGGAGGCCTGGAATTTGAAACTTAGCGCGTAGTCTAGCTGGATTCCATCGGGTAAGGTCAAGATCCTTGCCCCGCTACCCTATTTGTTGGAAGATTCGTCCACATAAAGCACCCAGGTTGGGGTGTCAGGCCGTAGGCTGGGCAATAATTCGAGAAGGGTGAGGTCCTTGACTGAATCTTCTAGGTATTTGAATTCCATGAGAAAATCCGCTACAACTTGTCCTTTGATTGTCGTTCGGGGCATATAGACCACTTCAAACTCCTACAATTCTAATGCCCATTTAACAAGCCTTCCAGATGTCTCATGCCTGCTTAGGATCTGGTGGAAAAGCTAATCTGTGAGGACGACAATGACGTGGGCCTCGATACGGGAATACTGGTTTTCCGCACCTTCAAGCGCCCAGCTGGTATAATAAACCCAAAATTATACTCCGTGCTCCTCTCAGATGAGTGCCGAGCTTACCGCTGAGGGTGATACTGCTAAGTACAAGAACAACTCCTCCTTTAATACAGGTGTTGAGAGTAGAGGGGGCGACGTTAGGTACTTCTTGAGTTCCTAAAATGCCTCCTCTGACCATTGAAAGGCCTTGCAGAGGATTTTGAAAAATGGCAGACACCAGTCGGTAGCTTGGTAAACAAATATGTTCAATGCGGCTACCCATCCGACCAAACCCTGAACTTCTTTGGTTGACCTGGGTGACCGCATGTTAATCATAGCTTGATTCTTCTCGAAGTTGGCCTCAATTCCTTGCTGACTTACCAAATAACCCAGAAACTTTCCAGACGAGACTCCAAATGTTCACTTGGCCGGGTTCAACCTCATCCGGTACTTTCTTAAGATGCTGAAGGCCCTAGCTAAGTGCTCGAGATGGTCGGACTCGGCTTGGCTTTTGACCAAAAGATCGTCGACGTAGACCTCCATTGATTTCCCGATTAAGTCTTTTAACATGGAATTGACCAAGCGTTAATAAGTTGCCTAGACATTTTAGAGGCCAAAGGGCATCACCTTGTAACAATATGTCCCCTGGTCTGTGATGAAGGAAGTCTTCTCTTCATCCCCGGGATACATACTGATATGGTTGTACCCCGAGTAGGCGTCCAAGAATGAAAGAAGTGAGTGACCAGCCGTGGAGTCAACAAGGAGATCTACCCTAGGCAGTAGATAGCAATCCTTAAGGCAGGCCTTGTTCAGATCGGTAAAATCCACACACATTCTCCACTTAAAGTTGCTTTTCTTAACTAGTACAACGTTTACCAACCAATCGGGACAGTGGACCTCTCGAACGGACTTCGCCTTCAAGAGCTTTTTAATTTCTTTACGTACTGTTGCTTGTCTTTCAGGTGCCATGTCCCTTCTCTTCTGCTTGACCGGCTGGGAACTCGGGTCGATGTTGAGACGGTGGGACATGACCCTGGGATCAATCCTAAGCATGTCTTCATGGCAACAGGCAAAGACGTCTGGCTCTATAGTAGGAACTGGATCAATTTTCCTCTGAGACCCAGTTCTAGAAGAGTGCCAATATTGACAGATCGGTCGGGGAGTTGGGGGTCCAGCACCACTTGCTCCAACTCTTCTACTACTCCTACTCCATCCCTCATATCCCTCGGGTCCATCTCCTGAATGTTCAATGTTTCTGTAACTGCTACTCGGTGCAAGGAGTTGACATAATAGCTCCGGGCAGTTTTTTGGTCTCCACACAAGCTCCCGGGACCCTGGGGGGTTGGAAACTTGATCACTAGGCCGTATGTTGACACTGCCGCCTTGGCCTTGTTGAGCGTCGGCCTTCCTAGGATGATATTATAGGCGGGCGGGGCTTCTAGCACCACAAAGTTTTCAAGTATAGAGACTTACTAGGGGTAGGTCACTATGAGAACTAGAAGCTCGATCGTACCGAGCAGTTGTGTGCTGGATCCATTGAACCCTACCTGGGGAGTGGCTACTGGTCAGAACCGATCCCTTGATATCCCAATCTAATTGAAGGTTGAGATGAACAAAATATCAGAGGAGTTTCCCATGTCCACTAACATCCTCTTGACCACATAATTTGCTATGGAGAGTGTCACCACTAGCGGATCGTCGTGGGGGTAATGCAGATTCTTTATATCGTTAGATGAGAATGTTAGCACATAAGTTGGTGGGGTGATGGCTGGTCGAACATGTAGGGCATCTGCTTGAGATGACCGAGCATGCCTCTTCCTAGCCGACTGTGAGTTCCCTTCGCCCAATATTCCTCCATAGATCACATTGATTTGACTGAGGGATTGAGGTTGCTCAAGAACTCGGGCGTCCAGCTGGGGTTGTCTATCTGCGGTGATGAACTCGGCAAAGTGGCCCTGTTCGATAAGCTTCTCAATGGTGATCTTTAACTTAAAGTAGTCCTTTGTGTCGTGACCATAATCTTTGTGGTACTGGCAAAATTTGTCCCGATTTCTCTTCTTGGGCGGCCTCTTTAGCTTCGTCGGCTGTTTGAGCAGCCTCTGAGTCTTAATGGTGACCATGACCTCATGAATAGGCCAGGAAAGAGGTGTGAAGGCAATCGGGGCCTGATCCTGACCTTCTCTCTACTAGTCTTGCTTCGGCTTCTTCCCCAAACCCTTCTCGAAGGCCTCGTATTTGCGTTTGGATTTTGGGGACTCATCTCTCATAAAGCTTTAGGAACTCCTCCATATCAATGTAATTTCCAACCCTCTCCGAGAGTTAAACCAAGGTGGCCGGTCGGTGAAGGAGAAATGATGTGACAACCTTGGTGTGCTGCACTCCTAAGCAGAAGGTCATAATAGCTACCATTTTGTTCAGGTGGCGAATCTGGAGCCTTTGCTAATTGAAACGGTCGATTTAATCTTTTAGGGATTATCCTTTGTGTTGCTTAACGGCCAACAGTTGGGTGTCTAGTTGTGATCGATTGAGCATCCCCACAAACTGGCTGATGAAGAGCTTGCTGAGTGCTTTAAAGTTGTTAACCATCTAGGGTTTTAGTGCGTGGAACCATTGTGTGGCTGGCCCCTTGAGGGTATAGGAAAGGCTAGGCATAGTAGCTCGTCGATGGTAGTGACCAGTGCCATCTAGGCCTTAGAAGTCTAGACATGATTCACTGGGCTCCTTGAACCGTCGAAAGAATCAAGATGCGGTGGTCTGAACATCCGCAGGATGGGAAATTCGATGATCTGCTAGGTAAAGGGTGACTCAGTTTCTGTATTGGTGTGGTCATGGCCTAGTTTTTGGCTCAAATTCTAGATTTATTTCTACAGGTCATCAATTTGAGCCTTGACGTCCTCCCGATCACCATCACGCCCGAGCTCGGTACGCTTAGTGTTGTGTGCGGGCTCGGGCGATAGGTAGTGTCAGATGAGGAGGCTTCCTCTTCAAAGTGTGCTATCTTCAGGGACATGGCTCGGCTTTGATTACGGTAAATCGCATGCCTGAGATCGGTTTGACTCCTGATCGAGCGGTCCTAGACTAATTCCCAGGCCTGTCGCTCTTGTTCTTCCTCTCTGGTAGCGCGGTTGTTGTTGATGATGTCCCGGGCGTCCCCCATGCAATTTTGATTGGCCCGGGCACGTTGCCTAATCCATATAGGATCCCGGCCACGCTCGTTGTTCCCAAGCCGTTCAACCTCCTGGGGAGGCGTCGACACAGTATAGGCACATTATCTGGTACACCAGGGTATCTGACCACGCTCGTCGTTCTCGGGCTGCACCTCGGTCTATGGGGGCTTGTTCTGTTGGGCCAGTAGAGCCTCAATTTGTTGATGGGTCTGGCGCTGGCCCTCCAGAAGTTGCTCCAGAGCCGTAGTGACTTGTTCAGGAGTCATGGAGGCCACTGACTAGCCGAGTAGTGGGTCCACCTGACTCGATGGCTGAGTAGTCTTCTTGTTTTTACGAGGAGCCATGGCAGTCAGTCAAGAGATTTGTTTATGGAGAAATCTGTTTCTTCCCACAGACAACACAAAACTGATGGTGCCAAAATTTGGGTAAGAACAAGAAGATGGAGACAAAGAAAGTTTGTATGTGGTTCGGTCCCGTTAACTAGGTGACCTACGTCAACGTGTGCGTCAGAGCGCGTTCATTAATAAATCATCGGCGGCCTTTGGTGAACCAACAAAGAAGGTGACACTACCAAAAATTGGCCGGGAATATGCGTATGACTGATACATATTGCTATTCTATGAAAATAAGAATGTGATCCCCTTTAATGGGGGTGAGTGGTCCCTTTTATAGATGTAAGAGACCACCCGCACAAGGCAACTAAACAGATTAGGAAACCCAATCTAATTATAATTGATTGATACCAATCATGGGAGTTTTCCTAAGTGGATTAGAAAATAACTTGCACCTTCCATTAGCTTTCTAGCAGAGATAGGAAACTGCTTGGAATCTTATGGAGCAAGTCACGGGACTAGGCCCGGATTGTGCCCACTGTGGGTCGAGTCTACCTTGTAAGCCCGAGCTGTGGTCCCAGACCAAGCAGCCTTGGCCAGACAAATCAGGATGGTTGAGTAACGAGTGCCCATTCCGGACAACTAGGCATTTCCCTGCTAAGGTGGCAGTTTGACCTTAACCTGACATTTTTGTACATATCACGGATTTATAGTGATATATATATATCAAATGTTGGATATGAGTTATTTGGAAAATCGTAGAAAAGTAAAAGTCTAACATAAATTTGGATTTTGGTAAAATTGAAGAAAACTCTCAGATCTATTTTAGAAAATAATTCTTATTAATTCATACATTTTGTTTTTGGTAAAACCGACCACTCTAGTTGATGTAAAACTCGATTATACATGTGTTTCGTCTTATGGTATTTTTTCCAATTCAGCACCGTTTGGGCATAAAATTCATATTATAGTAGCAGTAAATTAAATGTCAACTTTGAATTTCAAATTTATCTTTATGAAAATTGTTGGAGATGTTTCTTTGTGCGGAATTATTATGAGGAGCAATTTCAGTCCAAGTTGGCTTTGGGGCTGTTAAATATAAGGGTCTGTTTGGGAATATTTTAAATAGTGCTATTGAGAATCGATTTTAAATGCTATGTGCTGATAAACCCCGAACTTATGTTATGTGCAGTATTAAATGATGATTATAGAAATACTATGTTAGAGATGTGAATAGAATTTTGGCGCTAAGGCCTTATCGTGAATTATCAGATCATGATAATCCATGGAATATATGATAAATTCCTAAAGTGGTTAATGACGTGATTAAACCCTCATGAATGTGTACTTATGTGAATTAACATAGATGGTAAGAAACTGGAAAAAACAGCCCTTAGTGTTCACCACATCCCATTATTGTGTTATTTTTGGTAGCTCGACTTGCTGAGTGTACCCTTTTGCCAGTGGCTTCATGATCAAGCTGGCCTAAGCCTTATGCTCGGCATAATTTATAGACGTCTAGGCACATTAATCGGCCTTCCATTGTGTATACCTGGTTTGGTTGATACCCCAACCAAAATAGCACCGGAGTGGATGTTGGTAGTATGTCCCGGTACATATGGGATATATGTGTGGACTGTACCATGGAGGGTGGCTAAGTGGTAAAGCTAGGAAATTGACTAATGAATCGCTCATAAAAAGTAAGTTGACCATGAGTATGGTGACCATGGTGGTGAACCTAGGGCAAGAAAAAATAAATGACAGTGATTGTAGAGCATTAAATGCAAATGGATAAACTGTTGCAAAACATGAAATTGAAAACTCGAAATGGTTACCGTGGTATAATGTAAAGAAAATTGATAAAATGATTTGGAAATGAAGAATTGCTTATTATGATACTAAGGATTTGTGCTAACTCTCGAGTTGCAGGATAGTGGTCCCACTAACCATTGTATGCATACGTTGGCTCACCATGTTATTTATGAGTAAGTGCTTCTTTTACTTTGTGGGTGGAACAAACCGCGACGTGACTTAGGGAAATTACATCCTCACTCACGTGCGGAAATACAGTTCTACCTACAATTCCATATGTGCATGTGGTCAAAAAAGGGAGGGAGCCCAGCAGATTCCCAACCTCAGGGAAATTTTTTGGGTATTATTATTTTAACTGATTATTGTTGGGTTGGAGTCGAGAAGACCACGAGCGATCCTTGAGATTAGGACGTGTTGACTCAGAATAGTGTTATGCAATACTGACCCGTGTGATGTTTATCATGCGAGGGCATTTCTTAGGAAATGCAGTTTTGCAGATTAAGGAGTAGACCGGTATGACTGTTGGATTGCATGGATTCGCTTGAAGGCTTGAAGACTTTTAATGTTCATTTGCTATTTTCATTTATTTGGAATTGTAGGCCATTCTTGTAGTGTGTATTGGGATGTATAGTGGCTCTGACCAGAAGCTGTAATTGAGGTTATTCTTTTAAAGTTTTGATTATAAATGAAAAGATTTTTATTATTAATGAGAATTTAGAAATGTTTATTCAGCTTCCGCTGTTCAATTTAAGTGATTTAGTTGATTTAGCTTTATCAAATAAATTTGAGAATTTTTGAAACTGCGAGAGTTATTTATTTTGAAATGGAAATGTGGTGGTTTTATTTTAAAAAGGATAGAGATTTACTACAAATGCTTTAATCAGCTTTCTAACGACGTATCTATTTTCATCAAAAAGTCTAAATAGCATGGGCTTCGTGGTGTTCACTCTAATAGCTAGGCAGTCGTATCGTAGTCTAGCTTTAGTTCTAGGCTGTTGATTTGGCTTTACAAAAATCAAGGCATGACAACTTGCTAACAAAGTCCAAGTTGGCATGGTACTTATTCAACCAGTCGAATCCTAGGATAATGTTGAACTCACACATCGACAATACCACCAAGTCTTCTAGTAGGTTTCTATCCTCAAGGTTAATGGGGTAATTCTTATACACCTTACCCAATCTGATGGATACTCCCAACAAGGATACAACATTCAAAACTACGGAAAATATTTGAGGTACTAAACCCAAATCTTCAATAGTTCTACCAGCAATAAATGAATTAGATACACTAGTATCAAACAAAGCTCTAACTCTATTGCTGAAGAGCATGATCATACCTTCCAGATTCTATTATGCCTCGACATTGAATCCTGCCGCTCATGGAATAATAGCATTCAAATGAGTCTAGGCATTCTGTCCTTGAGCTGCGAGTCATTGTATTCGCGACGGGGTGCTTTGCATTCTCGACTCAGGTGGCCTTTCACACCACAATTATAGCAGATGAACTTGTCCCTACTATAAGTCTTAGGAGCTCAATAGTCTCTAGCATAATGATTAAGTATGCTATAGTTGAAACAATCTCTGCGACGTCTACCTAGGGTAGCTGGGGTTGTTGTAGGTCCTTTTGCTATGGCTGGTGCTCTATTTTTGAGGTGGCGAGGGTCAGGGCACTATTGCTTGAGCATGCTGAGGTCTCGACTAAGCATTCTGGGGTTTCCTTTCTCACATCCATGTGCTCTTATTTCCTTGATATGGCACTAGGGGTCATAGTCATGGAGTGAATCTCTATAGTGATCGAAACATAGGTTGCTTTGGTCCCTGACAGCCGTCCTTCTCCAATCTTGAGGCTAATCGATTCATTGATTCAAAGGATTGATCTAGCTATGTCATCGTCATATGTCTGAGGTGGGGTTCAGTCCTCGATGGAATTTCTTCACCTTTTTCTGTGGGGTATCCACTATATACGAGGCTAAGAGGGACAACTGTTCAAACTATATGGTATATTCCCGAGTCGTCTTGTTACCATGGACCAAACTGATGAATTCGTTCTCCCTCTCATCTATTTCATCCTTGGGAAAATACTTCTCTAGAAAGATCTCCCTAAAAGTGTCCCATGTCATCATTCATACGGCCTTAGCTCTGATGGTTGCCTTCTTGGCTTCCCACCATTCTGCTGCTAAGAAGGGAAGATAGAAAGTGGCCAATCGGCGCTTCTCAGTTTCATTGCATCGTATTGTATCGAAAATGGTTTCCATCTCACACAACCATTGTTCTAGTTTCCATGGCTCGCCCAAACCATCAAACTTCTCTGGGTGGAGAGTGCAGAACCTCTCTAATGTTTGATCTCTAGCTTGTGCATAATGTGCACAATGATTGTTCTAATGGTTGCTTGTTATTGTTTCCATGGTTGGCCATAATCCCCACTATAGAAGCTCTTTCAGTTCTCCCCACTAAAGCCTCTAATAATCCTGTCATATCCATATCCCTTGGAATAGGATTGGCTGGTTATGTTCCATCACAATTTTCTGCTCCTCTAGTGTCGTGAGCCATCATGACCTAAATACTAGTGCATTAATATAAGCACCATCTAGTCAATACAAAATCTTTTGATAGATGGATTTCATAAGAAAAAATTTAAGAGAATGCCTCACAAATTCATTAAGAAATAACGATGAACTAGAAATATTGATAAATATGAAAGATATCCAAAATAACTCTTTCATTCACATGAACATGAAATTTACAAGTAGAGTTTACATACTAGTGGTCAAAAACATGTACAATGTGGTTACTTCCAAATCCACAAGCACCGTGGTAACTACCGCACTATATACATAGAGATATACCGTACCACTACCATATATACAATATGTACACAAAAATGGCCTAGGCCTACCAAACGTAAGTAGCTGAGGAACTAATCTCAAGGGAAGAGATCCCAAAAGTCCTCCTCGGCGGAAGCAATCAGCGGAACATCATTCTCTCGCAAAATAATCTTCTCCAGTGGTACCCAATCTAACCAGAAGTCAAACTCGGTAATCATGGCCATCAAGATGATCGCTCCAACCCTCGAACCAAGCCGTGTCTCCTACCTGTGGGTGTGACTGTGCTATAGGGATAATCTCCTCCTATCTATCAAATACGTCATCTTTGGGTCGGCCCTCATCAATCTCCTCCCCTTCCTCTAGAATTACCTCCGGGTCCTCCTCATCCTCAAAGTCTCCATCCATATCTAAATCCTCCAGATCATCCTCCTCCTAGTCATGCTCATCCTCTTCCTCATTGACCACGGCGAGATCTCCAGGCCCCTCATCATCATCACCTTCCTCATCATCGTCATCTTCATCTCCTCTACCTTCACCCTCCTTAGGATCAGCGTTGGCATTGTCATTATAACGACCCTGGTGTTGTGGGAAAGCTGTTGTAGGTGCCTTTGTGGCTGTAGTAAGTGCTAGCAGGCTACATACTATGGGAAGTTCATCGCACAACACCTGGGTGTGGAAAAAAATGTACTATATATTTGTGGTTCTAAGTCTCCCTAGTAAGAGGCCTATTGGGTAGTGGCCCAAGAACAAATCCGTGCAGGTTTGGGCCCAAAGCAGACAATATCTTATTGAGCGAGACTTGGGTCATGACAGTGGTATCAGAGCTAGACCAAGCCATAAGTGTGCCAACGTGGATGTTGGGCCCTAAGGGGGGTGGAATGTAAATACTCTGGTGTTGTGGGCGGGCTGTTGTAGGTGTCTTTGTGGCTGCAGTAAGTCCTGGCAGGCTACATACTAGGGGAAGTTCGTTCCACATCGCTTGGGTGTGGAAAAGTAATGTACAATATATGTGTGGTTCCAAATCTCCCTAGTAAGAGGCCTTTTGGGTAATGGCCCAAGAACAATCCGTGTGGGTTTGGGCCCCAAAGCGGACAATATCTTACTGAGTGAGACTTGGGTCTTGACAGTCATCATCATCATCATCCTCGATTGGCTTAAGTGCAGCTGGTGCTGGAGGTACTGGTTGTGCTAGTTGTAGCAACTAAGCTGGTGGGTCTGGCAGCATATGAAGAACTCGTGCTAGAAGCTCCTAATACTGTAGATCTTGCTATAAGATGGCTTTCATCTCTCTCTCTTAATCTGGATAAGTGTGAATACCAAATGTAGAGCATCTATACGCACTCTCTCGATGTCCTGAATGTTGTAGAGGTAGACAGCCCTCCACACATCATCCTCTTCCATACGTTGAGCACGCTTCCTGACTCTTTGAAGATGTAACTCCTGCTAGTGACTTGTAGATGGTTGGGAAATAGGAAATATCCTCCTCACGGGTCCTCGACAAAAACTGCCTCCATCCTAACCGATAAGTAAAACTATCTTATAGTTAATAATAGCGCAAGGAATCTTAAAGTTCAAGATGTGTAGTATAATCATCAAGCTCATCTAAACCTGGAGCTCTGATACCAACAAATCCCTATCATGCTCCGAAGTAGACTAAATATAGGAAAATTTTAAAATTTCCTTTTTGGATCCGTGGACACATGGCTGGTTAGAGATCACTTGACTGTCCTCAATATAATAATAAAAAGAATTATAATAATAGTGGATATAAGCCTAATTTAAATGCAGCATAATTAAACAAAACTGAGTCTTATGTTGTCATTATATTACAGACCATGATTCTCCATAAGAAATAAAGATAAAAGAATGTATTGTGTCGTCCAATGTCACAAAATTGAACAACAACTAAATTATTACATCAAATAGAAAGATAACAAAAGACTAAAGAGAACGGTCTTTAACTGGCAAAACCATAGCAGTCTCCGCAGTGTTCCTCTCCAGTGTATTGTTTATAGTGGTTCTCATCAGTGAACCCTTTTGCAGGGCACCCACCATCGCTGTAACCACCTTTGGTTTGAGCATCACCTACTGAATCTGGCATCGCTGGACGTGGAAGGTCGAGTGGCATAAAATGCCATCAGCTTTAATACAAGCTGAGTGAGCATAAAGCCTCACAAAGCACCACTAGAAAAAGCTAATAAACAACTAGGTTCATTATTCTTTATTCAGCTTATATACATATTTTTAAGTTGATATGTACAAAAATATTGAGTAAAAGTAAAAGGCACGACTTCCATACTACCCGAACTGTTCGCCCAATACTATGCGATTCTGACCAATAGGTCAGGAACACTATACATGCTTGGTTTTTCATAAGTACAACGCGGCCACGTCCCATGACGTGCTCCAACACAATCTAGATCATTTCCTTCACAAGCTAGAAGATTAATCAAAAGAGAAGATTGTTTCCTAATCTGATTAGGAAACTCCTACAATTTATGCTAATAAATCCCAATCAAATTGTATTGCCTAATCAGTTTACTTACCTTGTACGAGTAGGTCTCTTGTATCTATAAAAGAGACCACTTATCCCCTTTAAAGAGGATCACATTCTTACTTCACAGAATTGCATTATTGCTTGATATAATTGCATATACATTCACCCAACTGGTCTTTGGTAGCTCCACCCTCACTATTGGTTCACCATAGACCCCCGGCGATTTGGTATTATAGTGCAAGTGCTCTAACACACACGTGGACGTAGGTCTCTTTGTTAGCAGGGCCGAACCACATACAAATCCTCTTGTTTCATTCTTCCTCTCTCTTAACCAAATTTAGGCATCATCAGTGTGGCATCATCTGTGGGAAGGATGGATTCCTTCAAAATAAATCCCTTGACTGATCATCATGCCACTGAAGAAAAGTAAGAAAACCGCTCTACCAACGGGTCAAGCAGATTCTTCGGTCACGTTGCCAGTGGCTTCCATGACCCCAGAGCAAGTCATGGCGGCTCTTGTGTAGCTCCTGGAGGGTCAGCGTCAAGCCCAAATGTTAATTAAAACTTTGCTGGCCCAACAGAATAAGCCCCCGCAGGCTGCGATACAGCTTGGGAATGATAAGCATGGTTAGGTCCCTATACGAGTTCGACGATGTGCCCAAACTACACCAGTACCACCCCCGGATGTGGGATAGCCCGATAATGATGATTGTGGTCGGGTGTCCATACAAACCCGACTACGTGCCTGGGCTGACTCAAACCACATGGGGGATGCTAGAGAGATCATCAATGAAAGGCACGCAGCTAAAGGAGAGGGACCCGAGCGACTAACCCGGGAATCAACCTAGGATCACCCGACTAAGAGCAAAGCGACCTTAGGCATACGATTAATTGGAGTCAAAACCGAACCCTATCTTTGAGGACAGTACACTTCGAAGAAGAACCATCTTCATCCAACCCGACCTAAACACTAATACTGAACGAGCTACCGATTGGGAGGATGTGGAAGCTCGCATCAATGACTTTGGAAAACAAAATCGAGACATTGAGCTGAAAACCAAGTCGTAATTATGCCAATACAGAGACTGAGTCACCATTCACCGATCAGGTCATAGGATTCGCGGTCCCATGTAAATCAAACATCCTCATATCGACTCTTATAAAGGGTCGGGAGTCCGGTCGACCATGTCCAGACCTACAAGGCTCTGATGGCATTGGCTACAAACGCTGGCAAACTTCTCTACATGGCCTTTCCCAGTACTCTCAAGAGGCCGGCCACACAATGGTTCCACTCGCTAAAGCCCCGATCGGTTGGAGACTTCAAGGAACTCGGTAAGCTTTTCGTAAGCCAATTAGTGGGAATGCTGGGCTGGCTATAGCCAGATATTCAGTTGCTGATTGTCAAGCAACGAAAAGGAGAATCACTGAAGGACTACGTTGACCGTTTTAACTAGTAAAAACTTCAGATCCACGGCCTCAATGAGATGGTGGCAATCATGGCCTTCTGATCGGGGGTTCAGAACACTAAGGTCGCCACATCATTTCACCGACAGTGACCTGCAACCTTCGTTGAACTCTCGAAGAGGGTCGGCAAATACATCGACACCGAGGAGTTCCTAAAGAGAAAACTCTCAAACTTTGTATAAGATGATTCCCTGAGGGTCAAACGGAAGCGGGAGGCCTCTGAAAAGGGCTCACGAAGGAAACAAAAGTAGAATCAGCAATGAGGTGGTCGGGATCAAACCCTAATTGGCTTCACACCACTTTCCCAGCCCATCCAAGAGGTCATGGTAGCTGCTGAGACACAAAAGCTACTCAAGAAGCCCACCAATCTGAAGAGTCCACCTAAGAAGAGGAACCAAGACAAGTACTACCAGTATCATAAAGATTACAGCCACAATACCGAGGACTATTTCAAGCTCAAAATTTCCATTAAAAAGCTAATCGAGTAGGGTCACCTAGCTGAGATCGTCACCACAGACAAACGACCGTACCAAGATACTTGAACTCCGAAGCAGTAGTAACCCCTTAGCCACATCAACGTGGTCTCTAGAGGAACATCAGGTAGGGAAGAATCTCAGTCGGCAAGGAAGAGGTATGCTCGGGCATCCCGAGCGAATGTCCTGTAAATGCAACCCCCAACTCCCCACCGACCGATATCTTTACTTTTTCATCTAACAATGTCTGGGACTTGTACTACCACCACAATAATCCGTTGGTGGTAATGCTCTCTATAGCCAATTACATGGTGAAGAGGGTACTAGTGGATATGCGAAGCTCCTCCGATATACTATTCACCTCAGCTTTCGATCGGTTTGAGATATCAAGGTACTGGCTTAGACCATTAGCCACTCCCTTAGTAGAATTCAACGGATCAAGCACACAACCGCTCATGATGATTGAGTTCTCCGTTCTAATAGGGACCTAACTGATGGAAAAACCGACTAAAATAAAAGTTTAAATGCGCAACAGAAAAGTTAAGTTATAAAAAACTTAATGGTAGCCCAGGGTCTACTACTCTTCAATTCCATAGATGCATACAAGAGGGGACAAGAGTTATACCTTAGTGTCTTGAACCCAATTCTGAAATCTTCAACTTCCAGCAGCCTCCACTAGATGGCCTTCACTCTTATGACTCCTATGGTTGCTTGCAGCTTCGACTAGGGTCAGTGGGAACCCTAATGGAGAGGAAGGAGAAGGTTTGGTGCTCTAAAATAGTTTCTGTAGCTTCTGACGTTCAAAAACGACGACCTAGTTTTCCAGAACGTAGCTGCCCTATTTATAGATTCCCAGAACTGACCTAACCTTCAATCGATCGAAGGACTTCGATCGATCGAACATTTGATCGATTGAACTGTTCTCGATCGATCTAACCTGTCAGGACTTCGATCAATCGAACTAGCTTAAATCGAACAAACTTGTCTTGAGAGCTTCCTCAAGTGTCTTTCCAAGTATCCTGGCGGAGCTAAGAGTGGGACCTCCTAGGCTCTTTATTGTTGGCTTAGATCAGTTGATTAATTCCCATGACCAAACTCTTTGATCAGCAAATTGATCGACTGATCAGTTAACGTTTACTCCACTACAAAACGATAACTGAACTCCAACGCAAAAGAACATATCCGAAGCGATAACTAGACTTGTATGTTGTACTAATGTCCCTCTACCTTCAGCATTCGTAATCATATTCAGGTAGTCGGATAACTGTTACTATCAACCTGAATCATGATTACTTCTTGTATTCCTTGAGTCCCATTCACCTCTCATGATTACCAAACATGTTGATAACTCTTATCAACAAGACTACAGTACTCAGTAATCGACTTGGTGACATTCTCAAGGGAATGCTTACTCTGAATCAGAGGGTAGATTCTATCTTGACAATATATGTTCACAACCCTATGAATATGACATACCCAAGATGCCCAGGTGTTGATCTTTTATAGACCTCACTGATTGGCAAGTCAAAGCAGTCATATCCATAGTCTGTGTTCATAATCGTCTCAACATTGAGAACACGTACCTTATACAAGTTATGAGTTCTTATTGACTGTTTGACAGTCTTGAGTGTCAAAAAGAAAGCTCAGGTCCGTCAATGCACTATAAGCACTGGCATATTAACTAAGAGTTGCACTCTAGTGATTGAGATTCATCACTCCATCCAATGGTAGTCAATCACGCTATAGTGTAAACCTGATGAGAAATCCAGTCTCATCATCCACTGTGACAAGTTCTAAGTATCAAAGAATAGTAATTCATATCTCACTTGTTTGTATCTCATACACACACGAATTACTTACTATGACACTTAAGGATTAACAATCATCTCATGAAAGAAACATACATAATGAAATGTAAAGCTGATATCCATATATTAAAATATCAATGTCTCATACATAAAGTAATGGTTTGAGGGCACAAACCCAACAAACTCCCACTTGCACTCATAACCATACAGGATTACATCTGAGACCTAGACTATCTAGATGACGATCAAACACCTTCTGTGGCAAGGCCTTTGTAAACGGAACAGCAAGATTGTCAGCGGTGGCAATCTTAGTGACAGTCATATCTCCACGTTGAACAATATCTCGGATAAAATGATATTTTCGCTCTACGTGCTTTCCCTTTCTGTGGTTCCTTGGCTCCTTGCACTGAGCCACTGCCCCACTATTATCACAATAAAGCGTAATAGGTGACAGCGACGCTGGTACCACCTCGAGTTCCATAAGGAACTTCTTGAGCCAAACAGCTTCCTTTGCGGCTTCATAAGCAGCCACATACTCAGCTTCTATAGTTGAGTCTGCAATGCATTTCTGCTTAATGTTCCTCCAACTAACAGCACCACCTCCCAAGGTAAAGAGATGACAGGATGTCGACTTCCTCGAATCTTTATCTAACATAAAGTCCAAGTCAGTGTATCCTACTGGAATTAACTCACTACCACCGTACATAAGCATGTAATCTTTAGTCCTTCTCAAGTACTTAAGAATGTGCTTAACGGCTGTCCAGTGCTCTGGACCTGGATTCGACTGATACCTACTAACCATGCCAACAGCAAAACAGATATCTGGTCTAGTGCATAACATCGCATACATGAGACTTTCCACTGCCGAGGCTTAGGGAATTCTTGTCATGCGATTCCTCTCCTCCTGTGTCTTTGGACACTGGTCCTTAGAGAACGCTAAACCATGCCTAAAAGGTAACAAACCTTTCTTCGAATTATCCATTGAAAACCTAGTTAGCACTTTATCGATATAACCAGCTTGAGATAACCCCATTATCTTTTGCTTGCGATCCCGAAAAAGCTTTATTTCTAGAATATAGCTCGCCTCTCCTAGATCCTTCATATCGAAAGTACTAGCTAGCCAAACCTTGACTTTTGTAACTTCCATACCAAGTTACTTTTCCGACCTGCTATGAACCCTTCTGGTTGTTGCATATAGATGTCATCCTCAAGATTGCCATTCAAGAATGCAGTCTTAACGTCCATCTGCTAGATCTCATAATCTAGGCATGCAGCAATGGATAAGAGTATCCTGATGGACTTGAGCATGGCCACCGGTGAGAAGGTTTCCTCATAGTCAATGCCCTCCCTCTGAGTAAAACCTTTCGCTACAAGCCTTGCCTTAAAGGTCTCAACCTTTCCACCAGATCCTCTTTTCCTTTTGTAGACCCACTTACAGCCAATGGGTTTAATGTTAGCTGGAAGCTCCACAAGATCTCAGACCTGATTAGAATCCATAAATTCCAATTCAGCCTTTATAGCTATAACCCAATGAGCTGAATCATCATCAGCCATTGCCTCTTCGTATGTGGCAGGATCAGATTCAGATTCTATGGAGACAGCTTTAAAAACTTCTCCTAAGAACATGTATCTATCAGGCTGGTTAATAATCCTCCCACTACGATGAGGTACCGGTGTGGAAATGGGTGAAGAAGTGGTATTTTCTTGATTTACATCGTTATTAACTACGGGTTGGACCGAGGGCTCTCCTTCTATCTCTCTAAGATCTATCCTTCCCTTAGGTTTATGGTTCATGATATAATCATCCTCCAAGAAAATAGCATTTGTCCTAACAAACACTTTCTGTTCTCTTGGATCATAAAAATACCATCCGTAAGTACCCTTTGGATAACCCACAAAGTAACATACTTCCGATCTAGAATCCAATTTGTTCATCTTTCCTTTCAGCACATGTGCCGGACACCCCCATATCTGGAGATGTTGCAAAGAAGGCTTGCGCCCAATCCACATCTCTCGTGGTGTCCTTGGAACAGATTTACTTGGTACTAGATTTAGTATGTACGCAGCAGTTTCCAAAGCATAACCCTAAAGGAATAATGGCAACTCAGAATAACTCATCATCGACCTAGTCATGTCTAAAAGAGTACGATTCCTTCTCTCTGCTACACCGTTCGGCTGCGGCGTACCCGGTGCACTCAACTATGATAGAATCTCATTTTGTACGAGGTGATCAATAAACTCATTAGAGAGGTACTCGCCACCTCGATCAGATCGAATGGCCTTGATATGTGTGTCCAATTGCTTCTCCACTTCAGTCCTAAACTCTTTGAACTTTTCAAAGGCTTCAGAGTTGTGCTGCATTAGGTACACATATCCATACCTAGAGTGGTCATCAGTAAATGTTATGAAATGCTCATAACCACCCCTTGCTCTAATATTTATTGGTCCACACACATCAGTATTTGCTGGAAAAGGCCTTTTGGTCATCTTACCCTCTAAACAAGACTCGCAGACTTCCATTGGTTCGAGAACCAAATCGTCTAAGACCCCTTCTTTGACTAGTCTGCCAATCCTATTTAGATTGATATGACCAAGCCTCATATGCCAAAGCTTTGTTAGATTAGTGGAAGGTTCCTTTCTTTTAGATGGTACAGTTACCATTGAGTTATTAAGTTCCATGCAAGAGTCTTTAGAAATATTGGGAGTAATCACATACAAACCATTTGATTTAACACCAGAACATATAAAAGAACTATTTCTTTTAATCACAACTTCAGTTCCAAAAAGAAAAGAATAACCATTATTCGATAAATTAGAAACCGAAATTAAATTACGTCTCATTGAAGGGACGTAAAGAACATTTGATAAAATCAAAACTTTATTGTCTAGAAATTCTAAAACTACGACTCCTATAGCAACCGCAGAAACGGTTGTGCTAGAACCTAGAGTAAGTACAATTTTCCCATCACTGCACCTCCTGGTTAATCTGAACTCCTGCAATGAATTACAGATATGGTTAGTCGCACCAGAATCAATGCACCAAGTGTTTGAGGTATCCATTATAAAATATACTTCAATCACATATGATTCAATCATACCTTGAACTCTTGTAGCTAAGAATTCTGGACAATTCCTCTTCTAGTGGCCCTTCTCACCGCAATAGAAACACTTTCCTTTGCCTTGGCCACCTACCTTCCCTTTGCCCTTACCTTTTCCCTTAGATTTTGCAATCTTAGGGACCGGTCCAACACTTGAACCACCAGTACCAGCCTTCTTCTTCCCTTTCTTTCCTTTCGATGTAGATCAGGAAGAGTAAGCGCTTTTCTCGACGTTCAAAACATTGACCCCAGGTTTGATCACCCCTTCCGCTGCCAAAAGAGAACTCATCAATTCGCTCATTGAAAAATTCATTTGATTCATATTATAGTTAAGTTTAAATTGAGCGAATGAAGGCGACAGCGAATTGAGGATCATATCAACTTGGGTCTGTGCATCGATGTTGGCACTTAGGGTCTCCAGGTCGTTTAAATAACCAATCATTTTTAAAACATGTTCCTTGACTGGAGTCCCTTCCGACATCTTTGCACTCATTATCTTTTGCATGGCTACCTGTCTGGCAGACCTACCATGCTCCCCAAACATCTTTTTCAGGGATGTGATAATGTCACTGGCAGAATCATTCGATTAGAATTGGTGTTGCAACACACCAGCCAATGAGGCCAGAATATAGCAACGAGCCATTCCATTCGACTTCTTCCATTTGTCGAACTCGCGTCTGGCAGCTGCCGAAGCATTTGCCGCGGGTTCTTTAGGGCTTAGGGTGGTGAGGACATATATGTGATCCTCCGCAATTAACACACTGTCAAGGTTACGTTTCCATTCAGTGTAGTTGTTTCCAGTTAACTTATTTTGAGTGAGTATAGTGGCAAGTGGACTAAATGCAGATCCAGACATTATGATTACTGAAAATCAAATAAACAAAATAAATATGGATATAAGAATTTGACAGTTTGAAATAAAAGACCCCTAAAAAACTCGTATTTTTAAAATAAAGTCGCCGGAATATCGAAACAAAAGAATAAAGCCTCCGTGTGGTGGTCAATGTTCGATCTTTTGATTAATCATGACTTGTCCGCTATGCAACTCCTGCAAAACAAGTTATGACTCCCGAACCTTTTTGATCTCTAAGTTTCTGAATAATGCCCCGTATGGGATCCCTTATCCATAGTTTAGCCAGTGTGTACCAATAACTAAGATCCAATCACAACCGTCTCAAGTAGCACCTCTGTATGGTGGTCACCCTCTAACACGTCTGATTGATCCTATCAAAGGAAGTTCACATCTAGTAACCAATGAGTAATGCACCCTCCGTATGGAATGATCACCCCTGGCGAGATGACACAGAATGCACCACTCATCTTATAGTGAACCGTTAATGGAAGATCGTGGGTGTTTATTAATAAGACCCTCTCCCACTAGATTTAGAAATTAAGGATTTTGCTTTTAAAAAAAAGTTTCCACACATTGCCCATAAACATCCAATGTTTACTAATGCGTTGAAATGGTTTTTGAATTTTATTTTAGAAAACTTGTTTTACGTGCATGCAAGTAGTAACAATATAATAAAATGCCAATCACAAACCAAACACATAAAACAAAAAACTAAAATTGAAAATAAAGACATCCAAACAATGCCTCTATCTCCCATGGCTCTATCTCTATAGAACCTCCTTTTTGGTTTGATCGCCTCCAGCTCCATCTTCATGGACAACGGCTCCTTGCTCCATCTTCATGGATTTTCTAATTCTATTACATTTGTCCTATGCTTCTTTCAAAGCTTACAATTTATCTAGAAATAGAAATAGCAACAACAAAATAAAAGGCTAGGGAAACCGGTACGACTTTCCTTTTCGTAGGATTGAAGTCGCAGCGCCCTTTACATTTGCCTTAAAACCAAACCAAACTTAAATTACAGCATGCACCAATCTCAAACAATTTAAATATAAAATTTAAAAGTCTTGGTTCCATGGGAGATAGTGACTAAACTAGCTGCAAAAGGGTTAGTCGTACACGCATACATAACAAATATATGTAACTATTGGAACACTTAATTGATTCACACAATATATAAACTCTTTACATATTGAATTAGAACTTAAAACAACATCTCACTTCTCTGTCACAGTTTGATCGATCGAAGACCGTTCGATCGCTCGAACCTTCGATCGATTGAACACTGTCCAATCGCTTGAACATTCTGTTTCACATAATGATTTGAAAAATTTACAGAATATTAAAGTATTTAATTTCAAAACTCTTTAAGACTGTGAAACAGAGAACCTGACAAAGAGTCAGTCTTGATCGATCTAACTTCATTCGATTGATCGAACACCAGAAAGTTTCGATCAATCGAAAACTATTCGATCGCTTGAGTACAGAGAATGTTCGATCGATCGAACCCGCCTTGCACCCTATGCAATCACAGATTTGTACTCTGCTGTGATAACACTGCAGAAACAGATCTGTGACGATGCAGTTTTGAAAATAGTTCTAAAATCAACATGCAAATCAAAATAGTGTTCCAAAAACGCATCTATAGATCCAAACGAGCGAGGCTCGGATACCAATTGATGGAAAAACTGGTTAAAATAAAAGTTTAAACAAGAAGCAGAAAAGTCATGTTATATAAAACTTAATGGTAGCCCACGGTCTATTACTCGTCAATTCCATAGATGCGTATAAGAGGGGACAAGAGTTATACCTTAGTGTCTTGAACCCAATTCTGAAATCTTCAACTTCCAGCAGCCTCCACTAGATGGCCTTCACTCTTATGACTCCTATGGATGCTTGCAGGAAGGACTAGGGTTAGTGGGAACCCTAATGGAGAGGAAGGAGAAGGTTTGGTGCTCTAAAATTGTTTCTGCAGCTTCTGACATTCAAAAATGATGACCTACTTTTCCATAACGTAGCTGCCCTATTTATAGATTCCCAGAACCGACCTAACCTTCAATCGATCGAAGGACTTCGATCGATCGAACATTCGATCGATCGAACCATTCTCGATCGATCAAATTTGTCATGACATCGATCGATCGAACTTGTCTTGAGAGCTTCCTCAAGTGTCTTTCCAAGTATCCTGGTGGAGCTAAGAGTGGGACCTCCTAGGCTCTTTATTGTTGGCTTAGATCAGTTGATTAATTCCCATGACCAAACTCTTTGATCAGCAAATTGATCGACTGATCAGTTAAGGTTTACTCCACTATAAAACGATAACTGAACTCCAACGCAAAAGAACATATCCGAAGCGATAACTAGACTTGTATGTTGTACTAATGTCCCTCTACCTTCAGCATTCGTAATCATATTTAGGTAGTCGGATAACTGTTACTGTCAATCTGAATCATGATTACTTCTTGAATTCCTTGAGTCCCATTCACCTCTCATGATTACCAAACATGTTGATAACTCTTATTAACAAGACTGGAGTACTCAGTAATCGACTTGGTGACATTCTCAAGGGAATGCTTACTCTGAATCAGAGGGTAGATTCTATCTTGACAATATATGTTCATAACCCTATGAATATGACATACCCAAGATACCCAAGTGTTGATCTTTTATAGACCTCACTGATTGGTAAGTCAAAGCAGTCATATCCATAGTCTGTGTTCATAATCGTCTCAAGATTGAGAACACGTACCTTATATAAGTTATGAGTTCTTATTGACTGTTTGACAGTCTTGAGTGTCAATGAGAAAGCTCAGATCCGTCAATGCACTATAAGCACTGGCATATTAACTGAGAGTTGCACTCTAGTGATTGAGATTCATCACTCCATCCAATGGTAGTCAATCATGCTATAGTGTAAACCTGATGAGAAATCCAGTCTCATCATCCACTGTGACAAGTTTTAAGTATCAAAGAATAGTAATTCATATTTCACTTGTATGTATCTCATACACACACGAATTACTTACTATGACACTTAAGGATTAACAATCATCTCATGAAAGAAACATACATAATGAAATGTAAAGCTGATATCCATATATTAAAATGTCAATGTCTCATATATAAAGTAATGGTTTGAGGGCACAAACCCAACAAGCTCCCACTTGCACTCATAACCATACATGATTACATTTGAGACCTAGACTATCTAGATGACGATCAAAGACCTTCTGTGGCAAGGCCTTTGTAAACGAAACAGCAAGATTGTCAGCGGTGGCAATCTAAGTGACAGTCACATCTCCACGTTGAACAATATCTCGGATAAGATGATATTTCCGCTCTACGTGCTTTCCCTTTCTTTGGTTCCTTGGCTCCTTGTATTGAGCCACTGCCCCACTATTATCACAATAAACCGTAATAGGTGACAGCGATACTAGTACCACCTCGAGTTCCATATGGAACTTCTTGAGCCAAACAGCTTCCTTTGCGGCTTCACAAGCAGCCACATACTCAGCTTCTGTAGTTGAGTCTGCAATGCATTTCTGCTTAATGATCCTCCAGCTAACAGCACCACCTCCCAAGGTAAAGAGATGACCGGACGTCGACTTCCTCGAATCTTTATCTGACATAAAGTCCAAGTCAGTGTATCCTACTGGAATTAACTCACTACCACCGTACATAAGCATGTAATCTTTAGTCCTCAATTACTTAAGAATGTGCTTAACGGCTGTCCAGTGCTCTGGACCTGGATTCGACTGATACCTGCTAACCATGCCAATAGCAAAATAGATATCTGGTCTAGTGCATAACATCGCATACATGAGACTTCCCACTGCCGAGGCATAGGGGATTGCTGTCATGCGATTCCTCTCCTCCCGTGTCTTTGGACACTGGTCCTTAGAGAATGCTAAACCATGCCTGAAAGGTGACAAGCGGGGGTATTTGTAAAATACAACCGCGCTAAAAGAAGAAAATGTATTAATTTAGTTTACAATTCCCTTATTTATCTGCAATTTGAATTATAATGCCAGTTTATGCATAATTTGATTAAACTATGATAAGTTGTGTGTTTTAGCTGTAATTTGTGCAGACTACAGTTGCTGTGTGAAGGATTGAAAGATAACGATAAAAGGAAATGCTGAATTCTAATGAAGCCAATCAAAAGATGAATTGAAGAGCTCGATCGATTGAAGACCATTCGATCGATCGACGGTTCGATTGATCGAGAGAGTTCAAGCGCTCGAAGACTCCAGAAGTTTAATCGATCGAAGGATGTTCGATCGATCGAACATTCCTTTTATTAGAATTTTACGCGCACGCAGCAGAGGAGATATTTTTAACCCTAAGCATTAGGTTTTACTATATATATTCGTATTATAGACGTCCAGAACGATGCCCACTTTACTTTTATCAGTTTTACATAGAGAGAGAGTGTTTTACTTTGATTTTTGTAGGTTGGATATTGAATTCGGTTGAAGCTTGAAGTTTATTAATAGCTTGTTCATTCCAGGTTTTGTTACACCAGTTTTATTTGCATTCTTTTAGTAGCTTACATAGTTTAAATCTGAGTAGATTGTAGTGTTACTTGTTGGTAGTGGTTAAATAGTAGTTTTTCAGTGATTGCATGTTTAAATCTCAACCAAACGCAACCTTAATGAATATTTACATTAAGAATAAAACTGTGACGCTCCAGACCATGTCTGAGTAGTCCCCAGGTTGGGAGATCACGATGAAATCGTGATCTGAAGCCTCTGCCATGCAGCAGAATAATTCCTGTGTTCGATCTATCGAAGTCGTTCGATCGATCGGACCAGAGACACAGTCGATCGATCGAATACAGTTCGATCAATCGAGAGAAGAAGATATTCGATCAATCGAAAGCGCGTCGATCGATCGAACCCTCTGATTCATGAAGACATTCTATGCAGTATTCCTAGACTTTCTGTTTTACTGGATTGTTATCAAATTGTCCCAAAATGCTCAATTTGTCAAAACAATCTGTGAACTTTAAGCCTTGAGGCATTTTTCTTCAATAACTTTTGCAAACCACCCTCAATGCTAATACCATTGGAGGTGAGAGTCTTAACTATTGTTTTAAACCACTTTTGTATATTTCAAACTCCATTGTGATGATATAGTCCCGGTCATGAAAGGGCTATGGATTCTTTATCCTAAGAGAAATACAGAATACTATAGAGGATGTACTCTATTGAGCTTCAATGCAACTGCAAGGTAGATGGCTAGGTTGCGGTGGATTCGTGTAATCCCAACATTCCTTTTTAATTAAGAAAAACACATTTTAAATTATCGCTTTAATTAATTAGTTGGTAATTAGTTTAACTTAGTTTAATCGTTTTATTAATTTTTTTTAGTAGTTGATAAATTATGGGACTTTGTGTTCTGCATTATTAAAATATTGATTTTTATTTTCCCTTTTCGAGATTAATCTAAGTAATTAGTTTAACACCTTCCCTGTGGGATCGACCTGGACTTCACCAGACTACTACTTGCACGATCACCTGCACTTGAGTGTTGTACAAGAGCGCACAACTATTTAGTTGTGTCAAGTTTTTGGCGCCGTTGCCGGGGAAGGCGACAAGCTAACGCTTCGATTACCTCAAATCTTTCCTTATCTTCTTTCTGTTTTTCTTTTTCTTCTGTTCTTTAGATTAAAAACTACTTAGGGTCTTTCCCTTTATGTCCGATAATTCCATCGAAGGAATTTTCGGAAACCCACTCTATTCATCCAACTCATCTAGTTCTATTAACCCCATAGTTACACCGATCAACTCAATGGCCGACAATCAAAGCAAAAATGGTGATAATGTGGTTGTACCAATCGACGATTCACTTCGTCCTTTGTGCGATCTCATGACACCTGAACATGCGCCTACACCTTCTTGTATTCTCATTCCACCCCATGCAGGCGAATTTCAATTTCACAATGGAATGATTCAACTCCTTCCTACCTTTCATGGAATGGAGAGCGAGAAGGCATATCTACATGTCAAGGACTTTGAGGATATTTGTAAAACTTTCTCACATAATTATCCTGTAGACGTGACACGTTTAATGCTATTTCCTTTCACTCTGAAGGATAAAGCAAAAGCGTGGTTACTCACCTTGAAGCCAAACTCCATCTACACTTGGCATGCGATGAACACTGCTTTCTTAAAGAAATTCTTTCCACCTCGCATGACCACCAAGCTTAAATGACAAATCAATTCTTACAAACAAAAGAGCAATGAAACGTTCACCCAAACTTGGGAGCGTTTCAAGGATTTGCTACTCTCATGCCCACATCATGGATATGAGAAATGGCGAACCATCAGCTACTTTTATGAAGGGCTAAATGGTGAAACAAAAAAGTTGGTCGAGACCATGAGTTCAGGGCCATTTCTGCGTAAAAACACGGAAGAAGTTGAAGCTCATTTTGAGTGGCTAACTGAACACGCCCATGAGTGGTCAAATTCAGATGATATCCCATGATCACAGATATCCTGTGTGGAAGAGAAAAGTTTATATCAACTAAAAAGTGAGGACCATTTGATGAACAAGTATGAAGAACTAGTAAAGAAAGTGGAAGAATTGGGGATGAAAGGAGAGAGTTCTAGGCAGTTCTTGCCTGAAGAACCATGTGGCACATGTAACATGCTGGGGCACACTACTCAATATTGTCCCAATGTGCCATATTTTCAAGAACAACCCCCCATGGAAATGAATGCCATGCAAGGGTATAGGGGGGCGGGGAATTCCTACAACAATTACAATTCACAAAATAATAACAATAGATGGAATCACCCCAGGTTCGATTGGAAAAATAATGCTGGGACCCAAAACCAATATCAACAACAACAGCCCTACAATAATAATAATCAATATCAAGGGCAATACAACAGGCAGTTCCAGCCATTCCATCAAAATAGAGCAAATAACTATAATCAAGCTCAACTCTCTAACAATCAACAAGCAAATATTTACATGCCACCTCACAAGAAGGTGCAGGAGAAAGATCCACTCTCTAATGCGAATTTAACACAATAGTTAATTCAAATGATGAGTAAAATGTCCGCAACCTTAGAGAGAATGGATGCACGACAAGAGGGTTCGAGTGGTACGTTTTCGGCTCAACCATTTCCAAACCCTAAGGGACTCAACAATGGTCCCAATAACCATGAGCATGCCAAAGCCATAACAACTCTGAGAAGTGGCAAGGTTATAGAGAAAAACATGCCTCATTCTACTCCCGAGGAGTATGACGAGGAGGAAATAGTGACCAGGAACAAACCACCCACTCAAGAAAAGGAGTCGTCTACTAATGATAAACCAGTAGAATCAAGTGAAGACACTCCTAAAGAAGTAGAAGAAGTTGAGGGAAGGCCTGGAAAGGAGCCAGTCATTGATGAATTACCTAAGTGCCCTTTCCCTGCACCTTATCCTCAAAGGCTTAAGAAACCCCAAAATGAGGCAAAGAATCAGGAGTTCTTGTAGTTGTTCAAACAAGTTAAAATCAATCTCCCACTCCTTGATGTAATCAAACAAGTGCCAGCCTACGCTAAGTATTTGAAAGACTTATGCACGGTCAAAAGAAGGCAAAGTGTAAAGAAACATGCCTATGTCGCTTGCCAAGCAAGCGCAATAATTCAAAATGAGTTACCTCCAAAGCTTAAAGACCCTGGCACCCCAACTGTCTCGTGTAGAATTGGGAATCAAAGGATAGATAACGCACTCCTTGATCTAGGAGCGAGCGTGAACTTGCGGCCATATTCAGTATATAAACAACTAGGGTTGGGTGAACTCAAACCCACCCGAATTGCATTGCAATTGGCAGACAGGTCAATCAAATATCCTAGAGGAATACTGGAAGACGTTCTGGTACAGATAGACACTTTTGTCTTCCCGGTTGATTTCGTGATATTGGACACTGAACCTGTGTCTAACCCATGTTCACAAATCCCGGTGATTTTTGGAGGTCCATTCCTCAACACCATTGATGCCATAATCAAGATAAGAAGTGGAATCATGACCATCGTATTCGGGAACATGACTTTGAATGTCAAGATTTTCTCGAATCCCCGACCTGAAGAATACGAGGATGAAGAAGAAGTTAACTTCATCGAAACAATCATCAAAGACGAGGCCGATTTTGTTGACTATAAAGATCCTTTGGAGGTGGTAGTGTCACAATTCAACGCTACTTATCAATCTAATGATTCTACTCCATTGGACGCGACCCTAAATCATGCCTGCCTCATGATGGAAACTCAAGAAGAGGATAGAGCTGAATACATGTGAGTCACCCCATATGAACCCTTGCCTCCAAAAACGAAGTTAACCATGCCTTCAAACTTTCAGTTCCCCGATTTGGAATTAAAGGAGCTTCCAAAAGAGCTCAAATACGCCTTTCTAGGGACTGAAAAGACTTATCCCGTTATAATCTCAGCCACGTTAAATTTAGAACAAGAGGATAAGTTGATCCAAATGCTCAAACTGCACAAGGGAGCATTAGGATGGACTATTGCTGACCTAAAAGGCATAAGCCCATCTATTTGCACCCATAAGATATATTTGGAGGAAGACGCCAAACCTTCGCAACAAATGCAGAGGCGTCTGAATCCCAATATGCAAGAAGTCGTGAAAAAGGAAGTCTTAAAACTCCTTGACATTGGGATAATATATCCTATCTCTGACAGCTCTTGGGTTAGTCCAACTCAGGTAGTACCCAAAAAGGCTGGTATAACGGTTATCCCAAACAAAGATGGCGAGTTAGTACCAACACGCGTCCCCACTGGATGGCGGATGTGTATTGATTACCGAAAGTTAAATACTGTGACCCGGAAGGACCACTTTCCATTGCCATTCATGGATCAAATGCTAGAAAGAGTGGCGGGTCACAAATTTTATTGCTTTTTGGACGGATATAGTGGGTATAACCAAATTGAAATAGCTCCTGAAGATCAGGAGAAAATGACTTTCACTTATCCGTTCGGTACATTCGCCTACCGCCGTATGCCTTTTGGTTTATGCAATGCACCTGCTACCTTTCAGCGGTGCATGTTAAGCATATTCAGTGATATGGTTGAACAGACACTCGTGGTCTTTATGGACGACTTCTCAGTGTTTGGTCATAGTTTTGACAGCTGTCTAGAAAACCTAGAGAATGTGTTGGCGAGATGCGAGGACAAACACCTAGTACTAAACTGGGAAAAGTGTCACTTCATGGTGACCAAAGGAATTGTCCTCGGCCACATCATCTCTGATAAGGGTATCCAAGTCGATAAAGTGAAAATTGATATAATTTTAAATCTACCTGTCCCTCGTACAGTTAGAGAAATCCGATCTTTTCTGGGACATGCTGGATTCTATCGACGCATTATCCAGAATTTTAGTGCAATCTCTCGACCACTATGCCAACTACTCGTCAAAGATGCACCTTTTGAATGGACGAAAAACTGTCAAATATCTTTCGATGCACTAAAAGAACACCTTACCTCTGCACCGATAATACAGGCACCCGACTGGAGTTTGCCGTTTGAGTTAATGTGCGATGCTAGCGACTACGCCGTTGGCGCAATTCTAGGACACAGGAAGGATAACAAGCCATATGTAATTTACTATGCCACCCGAAAACTGAACGAAGCTCAAATGAATTATACGACTACTGAGAAAGAGCTACTGGCAATAGTATTCGCGCTAGATAAATTCAGGTCTTATCTGATAGGGTCCCCAATTGTCTGTTTTACAGACTACTCGGCCCTCAAGTACCTATTATCTAAGAAAGACACGAAACAGAGGCTTATCCGCTGGATACTCCTACTCCAGGAATTCGATATTACTATCAAGGATAAAAAGGGAGTAGAGAACGTGGTTGCCGACCATTTATCTCGGTTGACATTCACTGACAACACTGAGCCGGTTGTAGACACCCCAATTTTGACCGACCGTCGAATTCAGGGGAATGTCGCCTCCATATCCGATGATGACAAGGACCGGAAGATTCGAAGTATTCCAAGCTCTTCAGAAAGTTCTCTAAAACGCGGTAAAAATTTCACAGAAAAGAGAAAATACCAGGTATTTAAGAGAATTCAGGTATAAAACACGATTTTCGGAAAATATCCTCAAGAATCATTTTGCTTTGAAAAAAGAAAAATCCAAAAGGGGGAATTTTAGCCAAAACCGGCACACGGCGGGCTGCCGCGGCACTCAGTGACTGCCGCACGACAGTCACAGAGTGCCGTGCCGGTATTCACCAATTGCCACCGGAAATTTCTGACTGTCGTTCACTTTTAAAGTCTGTATTCTGCAGAGCAATACGTATGCGTATGCGAATAAGAACAAAAACTGATAAAGTAAGACTGACAAAAATGCGGCAATCCATTAATTTTCCGCGGCATTGGATGAATGCCGCGCGGCAGTCGCGGAGTGCCGCGACGGCAGTTAGCAACCGCCGCGGCGGCATTCACGGAATGCCGCGACAGTTTGTCGACTGCCGCCCTGGGTAGCAGTCTGCATAATTTCAGAAAGTACACATTGTACCAACAAATGAGAGAATTACACCTGTTTTTTGCTCCGAAATTCACCAAAAATACCTGGTAATTTTGCCTATAAGAGAGAAGGAGAGATATACAACAAGAGGGACTAGATAGAACATCCATAACCACTACATCAACACATTTTTTTGGAGAAAAAAGAGAAGACAGTTTAGAGAACTAAGAAGAAGAGTTTGGAAGATCTTCAAAGAATACTTTGAGGATAATTTGGAGGTGATCCCCAATGCCTTAGATTGTTTGTTTATTCTTTTTCTTTTTGACTAAAATCTCTTGTTATCTTTGTTTGTCAAGAAAGCTTAGGAGTTTTTACTTCTAATTCTCTCTTCAATTTCTTGTATGTATTCTTCTCTTGAGAGTCTTGGAGATTTTCAATATCTTTCTTGATTCTCTTGAGTATGATCCTTTGAACCTCATGTAAAGCTCATACTCTACATGAGAGTCAAGATTTTGATCATCACTTTGCTTTACATAGTTGAATCCAAGTCCATGCCCATGACTTGGATCTTCTAAACTTGGTATTTAATGAAGTCATTCCCTTATTCTTCTTGAAACTTAGGAGTATTAGCCATGTCTTTGTCTCCCATGACCATCAAATGGTAGGAGTGCTAAGTTGAATTCAAGCTTTGGTCTATAAGGTTTTGAGTTCATTGTTTGGAATTTTGAGAAGTTCATTTCATACTTCATCAAAATCCATAAGCATAAAGTGACTTTTAGTCTTCAAGGACCATCAAATGGTAAGAAAAGTAGTTTGGTTTAATCTCCACTTCATGTCTTCAATAGTTGAGGTTAACCAACAAAGTTGAACTAGCAAAATAAAAACAGTGAGTCCACAAACTGTTTTTGATCAAAGATTTTTAGTTCAAAATCTAACCGTTGAAATCAAGTGAAACCAACGGGAAAGTATCAATAACATATCATTCTACCACTATAATTTTTGTTTTGAGGTGGTTTTATGATTAGAAAGGTTTGATCATGGGTTTTGTGGGACAACCACAATCTGTCCAGAATTTCAGAATAGTTTCAGAACAGCAAACCGATTTTAAAATTGATAGATCAGAAATCTAACCAAGTTTTCATGACCTCTAATAATTTTTTATAAGAACCTTAATGTGTTATGAAGGTGCCCTAAAAAGAATGAAGCAATTCGGACTTGTTTGCGATTTTTAAAAAATCATACAAGATCTCTGGACAGAGAGTTGTAAAGTGCTGAGTGATGTCTAGTGTTTTCTACATTCCCGGAGATCTAACCGTTTAAACCTTGATTTTCTTTCTGGGTTAGAAACTAGACTCATAGAGGCATAACATACCCAAAAATCATTCAGATCCAACCGTTGGAAGTATTTTATTTCTATTTTTGAACATCTGGTCTGCTCTCTGTAATTCATAAAAAACTGCTACTACTTTTGTCTAATCTTACTTATTTCAACTCAAATGGTCTCTTAATGCCTTCGGACACAAATCATACTTTGAATAATGGTAACTTAGCTTAAATCCAGAGGCTAGGTGACCCAAATTAGTGAATAAATCCATGTCTTATTATTGTTCACATCCATTCATTCATGTACATTAATGCTTATAATTAGAATTAGTAATTGGATAAAGTTGGATTTCATTGCTTGCTAGGTATAAGCTAGAGAATTAGGATTGATTGTTTGATATCATATTATTATTATGTGAAGCATGTGGACTAACCCTTTGTTTTGTAGCGCTATTAAGGTATGATTTCTAGGACTCCTCTTTAGTTTATCTTAATTTCTTGATTTTATTGATTTTTTCGACTTAACGCGCGACCCCTTAGAATTAGGTTTTGCCTTATGTGTATATGTGATTAGAGACTCTTTTTTAGGATTTTCTTTTGTTCGCATGCATTGCACGTTTACTATCGCTGCTGGATCCCGGGTAAGTTCTTTTATTCCTTATTGCATATCATATTGCTTGTTACTTGAAATATGTGATTTATGAATGATATTTTGGCCATTAGCAATTTTACACCCTTTGGACATGTTTTTGTGATGTATACGTATATATATATATTAGTTGAGGGCATGCTTAGATTAATAAATTTGATTAAAAGGATGTTGAATAGAGGCCTATCGCAAGATAGGATGAGAGAGGGTGTTTTAGTCCGACGGGCTCCTTCCTCTCTCATTCCATAATCCCCGGACCTAGTTAATATTTGGTTTCGCAAACGATCAGTTTCCTTTTTGAAATGGTTTCTTAATTTTTCCTTTTAAAAATTAAGTGGCGACTCATTTGTTTTGAATTTGAATTTTAAAAGAACTTTAAAAGAAAAGCTGTGGGTAAGAAAAATGCGATATCCACACCGGTACCTATAAAAGATGAATTCCCAGACGAACAACTAATGGCCGTCTCCAACTTGCCTTGGTACGCGGATATAATCAATTATCTCGTTACAGGAGAGACCCCGAGCCATTGGTCAAATCAGGATAAGAAAAGGTTCCTGTCGTTCACACGCCATTTCTTTTTTGATGACCCATACTCATTCAAGTATTGTGCTGATTAGGTCATCAGGCGTTGCGTTCCGAACGAGGACATAACTGTAATTTTGGCCTCCTGTCATTCTGAAGCCTGCGGTGGCCATTTTGCTTCCCAAAAGATCGCACACAAAGTATTGCACAGCGGTTTTTATTGGCCCACCGTATTCAAAGATGCCTATGCTTTTTGTAAGTCGTGCCAACGATGTCAAAAGCTTGGAACACTTTCAAAAAGGAATTCGATGCCTTTAACTCCCATCATCACAATTGAAATATTCGATTGTTGGGGCATCGACTTCATGGGCCCATTTCCTAAATTGAATAACTGTGAATATATACTCATTACTGTGGAATATATATCGAAATGGGTAGAAACGATACCGACGAGACGCAATGACCATAAAACGGTAATGTCCTTTGTTAAGGAAAATATCTTATCGCATTTCGGGACCCCAAAAGCTCTAATAAGTGACCAAGGAAAACACTTTTGCAATAGGCCTTTGGAATCACTACTCAAGAAATATGGGGTTAATCACAAGATCGCTCTAGCCTACCACCCACAAATGAATGGGAAGGCAGAGTTGGCTAACCCTGAAATCAAGCACATATTAGAAAAGACGGTTAGTTTCAATAGAAAAGATTGGGCCTATAAACTGACTGATGCTCTGTGGGCATACCGTACTGCATATAAGACAAATCTGGGAATGTCTCCATATAGGCTAGTGTATGGTAAGGCATGTCACCTTCCTGTCGAAATCGAGCATAAAGCATATTGGGCGACACGCTCATTAAACTTCGACATTAAAGAGGGAGGACATCTCCGAAAACTACAGTTGGCAAAACTGGAAGAAATCTGACGAGATGCATATGACAATGCCAAACTCCACAAGGAACGGTTGAAGGCTCGCCATGATAGAACGATTTTTCAAAAATCTTTCGAGCCTGGGCAGAAAGTTTTACTATATGATTCACGCCTTCATCTCTTACCAGGAAAACTCCGATCTCGGTGGACAGGACCTTTCATAGTCAAATCTGTCTTTCCACATGGGGCCGTGGAGTTATTTAATCCTAAGAACGATGGAAGTTTCAAGGTCAATGGCCAAAGGGTGAAGCCGTTCTTAGAAGATTTCCAACCGGTGGTCGAGCACATCCAACTGGATGAGCCCGACTATGCTTCCACCTAGAACGCTCAAGTGCGTTTTATCAATGTTGTTGTAATATCTTTTGCTGTTTCTTGTGTTGTTTTGTTCTTCTGTTCATTTATTCCTTTTTGAGTGTGATCTGGATCATAATCTGCTATTCCACTTTTATCTCGTGCATGCTGTCCACCATGAGAGATGACGATGTTCACTCGATAGGGTCATGGGCTGATTTTGAGTATCAGAACCCACAGTGGACTTCTGATGAAATAGCATTTTGCTTATCTCCATACCAAGGGCCAAGAGTCGACGACATCATTGACTTAACCACGGATACATCCCATATGATCCTGTGCTCCTTCAGATCAACCCATTTGCGCACATGGAACTCTCTGAAGAGGAGGGAGAGCCGAAAGGATATGCTATGTGGGAGGTCGATGACGCTCTGATAGGACAATGGGAAAATGACTCAATGTGGGAGCAATGGGAAGAAGAGGACTTACAAGATGTGGTGCCCGAACGCCACAATGCTATTTTCACATATGTTGACGACTTCCTGGTCGTCCAAGTGGTTCCCTATATTTATATCCATTTGAGCTATTTGTTGTTCAGGCTACAGTGCCCTCTACCAGCTAGTGCACCTGGGGATATCTGGCCAATAGTGAGGTTAAATTTGGGTCACTTTCCTTTCATTTTCTTTTCGTTTTGCTTTATTTATCTCTTCCTATTTGTTTTTCTGTCAATCTAGTTAATTTATTTTCTTCATTTCCTTTTATTTTCCCTTTGTCAGGAATATCACTATGAATCCACCATTTCCACCGTTGTACCTTCCCCATCAACTCTTTCATGGATTTGGTCCATACATAAGGTCCCCGGAAACCCCGCAGCAAGAGGAACATCCGATGCGCGATTACACTCTGTTATCCTTGTCTCCATTCGGATCCCCTATTGTCTGTGGAATCAACTCCTTAGAGAGTTCAAACTTGCTCAATGATGTCCTTGCTGTTTTCCGCTTGTTCTGGGAAAGGGAATCATTAAGTTCAGACTCTACATTTGAAGTTCCGGTAGAGAAGGAAGTTGTGGAAGAAGGAATCTTCATTCTTGAAGAGTAGTGTTTAACTTCAATTGTTTTATGTCATTTCATATTTCTTTAATCAATTAAAGTGTTTTCCTAGACACAGTTTTAGTAATTTCAGCTTTCTTTTAGTTTTTCTTTATCAATAAGGTTTTAAACACCATTTTGGGGGCAATATTGTTGCAAATGGATGCTATCATAAAGATTTATATATATAAATTTGCAAATTTCTACTATGAGGATGCTGTTTCTGGCTTACATGTTCTGTCAATGCACTGTTTTATCACTATTCTGTATGTCCAGACCAGTGTTGGCTAGTTGGGGGTGTTTGAATTCTCAAATCAGGCATATTCTAGAATTTCTTTGTTCGATCGATTGAACGACTGTCGATAAATCGAGAATATCGGAAATTCGAGCGCTTGGGGAGTGCTCAATCGATCAAAGCTTCGATCGATCGAACACGGCTCGAGCGATCGAAACCTGTATTTACACGAAACGTCGTCGAGACACTTCATCAGTTTCTCTCTCCCTCAACCACTCTCGAGCGATTGACGATAGTGGAACTCGGGGCAATTTCTTTTCCCGCATTATTCACACACCTCTCTAGGGCACCTCATCATCACCATCATCCTCCTCCTCACCCTCTTTCCACATGTGACTCGAGGTAAAGCCCACTCATTCTCCCTCTTGTACTTTTCATGCAAAATCTAATTGGGGTGCCCCCTAGTGGTCTTTCAACCACCTTTTGTTCTTTTTGTCTTTTGCGGGCTCTTCTCGTGCTGTTTGTTCACGTTGCTGTTTCGCTGTGTTCGATCAATCGAACCCTGAACTTTTTGAGCGATCGAACAAAACATCAATCGATCGAATCCTAAGCTTTTCGATCGATCGAACTAATTCAGTAGCAGTTTTTTGTTTTGTTTTTGTTTTCCTGTTTTCATTTGTTTCTCCTTTTCAATTTCAGGTCGTGCAGTATGTATCCCACCACAGGCTATTTCCGAGAGAAATCATTCGACCTGTCTATACCAGATCCGGTACCTGATCATGGGTTTCGAAATTTTTTTGATCAGGGGATATACACGCGATTCTTCAGTCACCGCAAGGTGATGATTGAGAGACCCTTGGAGTCGACCTGGCTCTCTTCTCCTTGGTTCTTGGCCAGAATCAAGGACATGCAGCGTTGGTACGAGATGTTGACCCAGCCCAAATAGGTCAATGTTTCATGGCTGCACCTTACACTTATCGATCTTTCTTCCACGGCCGGGAGATGGTCATCAGTCCTACCACCTTATCTACTGCATTGGGAGTCCCCGAGGAGCTGGAGTGTGATTGTCCTCATCGCGTGGGTACTCCTGAGATCCCCTCCGCCACCATTGTCCGAGAGATCACAGGCAGTGCCGTTTAGTTCTGGAACGACTCGTCTCTTATCGAGGATCAATTTTTGACTGATCAGTACCACATGCTCCACCTTTTACTCTGCAACTGTATTTTTCCGACCTCCTACCACGAGAAGTTAGCAGCTTGTTATGTGAGGGCACTCTTTTGTGTGGAGACAGGGAGACGGGTTTGCCTCCCACGTTTGTATATCGAGTTCATGGTGCAGCCTACACATTATATCTCAGCAAAGAAGCACCTGAAAGGCGTGTGGGGCATCCACCGTCTGGTGACCCAGGGTGGTTTAGTCCCTCTTTCCACTGATGTCTTGCAGTCTTCCAAGAGCCGATTTGGAAAAACCGCCGCTCGCCGCTCCGATGCTCAAAAGAGGAAGCGAAAAGGAAAAGGGAAAGCTAAAGTAGGAGCGAAGCGGAGATGGGGAGGGACAGATACCGAGGATGTAGCTTCTGGGAAGCCCACAGAGGCTGAGGAGCATGATTCTGATGAGGAGGATGACCCTGTGGAGGCGGTTGCCCGATTTGAGTTGAGACAGCGGTCTCAGGCTCCTGCCTAGGGAGAGTCTTCCTCTGCGCCTCTCCTGACTATTCATGCGTTATTATTAGAGGAGAGAGAGGCCCGGATTAGACTCGAGGGCAAGGTTGACCAGATGATGACTTTGCTGGAGGCAATCCTTATCCAGATTGGCGTCAATTGGTCAGTCCATGCAGCCACTGCACCACACCCCACTAGTCCTTCTTCTTCAGCTCCTCCGGTTGATCTTTCCGCGCCATCTACATCGGCAGCACCACCTATTGCTGTTCCACCATACACCACCGATCCATCTTCTCCGACTGATCCTGCAGCTCCTACATCATCAGCATCACCGCTTATTACGGAGATACTACTTCCACCTCCTCTTGTCGTGGCCGACACACCCTTATCTATTCCAGCTGCCACGACTACAAGTGACCCAGCAGCACCGCCTGTTGCTGAGGGTAGTGGTGGGGATGCTCCTGATATTTTTGTAGAGATATTATCGGATGTCGTCGATGATGGCTAGTTTCTCCTGGATCCTTATTTTTGGTTATTTGGTTATTTTGATATTTTGGACAGTATGGTTGTATTTGGTTATTTTTGGTTGGTTGTTGGTTATGTTAGTATACTGTTGGACTATTGTGGTTGGTTTGGTTAGTGTGGTTGTTTTGGATAATATTGGTGGTTGGATGTGTAGTTTGTATCTTAGTTTGTATGGCGCATAATATCACTGTTCTGTTCTTTCATCTTTTTATATTTCCAGTGATGGGTTCTATTTTATGTTTGGATCTGATGCTTTATATTTTATATCTTCTTGATCTTTGCTGCTTGGAGTTTGTATGTTCTCTGTACAGGTTGTTACATTTGCGTTTCTTCTAATAAAATATCAGGTGATATCTCTCTATTTATTTTTAAATCGCCTACTGAGGACATTGCAATTTTCAGTTGGGGGTGGGATGTTGATAGATAATCACCTGTGCATATTAGTTACCTAGCAATCTGGACCACTCTATCTATTACTAATGTCATACAATCTCCATTCGAAGTTAGAATTAACTTAAAATTTTAAAATTTCCAAAATTTAACTTTTTGAATTAAATTGGTAGAATTATTTTGAATATTCACTTTTGTTTAGCTGTTATCGAGCGAGGACACAATCATTTTATTCTCATCCTTTTATGAATTAAGTTCACGCATTTTTCTAGTTCTCTAGGATGAATGCAGATGTTGACCATTCTTGTATCCAAATTATTTGCATGTATTAATAGTTATGCGGAAAACTTAAAATAAGAGTTAATATGACTTTTGTACTTTAAGGAATAAGTAGTGGAAACTAGTTACCCTTAGTGAGCTGTTGAATCCAATCTTCAATTCTGAGGGAATTATCACATTAAAACTCGAATTGTTTTTCTTGAATATGCCGATTAAATTCGTTGTCTAGTCTCTATTTCTTCATGTTGGCTGCTTAGTAGAGGAGAACGTTCAGGATTTACCAATTAAACTCAATGAACATTTAAGTGTTAAAAATTAAGAAGTTGAGAAAATGATTTAAGCCATCGTATTTGCTCCTTACCTTCTCTATTTACCTATATCGATATTTCCAAATATGTGTTGTTCTCAACCCCACGCCTAATAAATAATGCTGAATCCATTATGAAATTCTAAATCCCTATTTTTCATACCTTGACCTTCATATACCCCATTGCACACCCAATGTGATTAGATTGTTGAAGTATGAGGAGGGAATAGTGGTGAGAAGGGCTGCATATATATATATATAAAATAAAAATAAAAATAAAATAAAATGAATAAATAAATAAATAAAATTTGAAGGATGGTATGTATGAAGAGGATGGTTGGAATAAAGTGAAGAAATTACTGGATATAGCCTCATGCTGAAGATGTGCAATTTCTTATCCCTCTAATTTCTACCCTACTAAACATAAAAAACCGAAAAGTCAATGTCTTAATGATTTTCAACAACTTGGTTTAAACATGAAAGTGTAAGTTGAGTTATCCACGGTATTTCACTCCTCTAGTAAGTAGTATTCCTTTCATGAGACTATACACTTTAAATGTTCGTCTTCTATAGAGTCGAGCATGAAAGCATTAGTATCCGAAAAATCACTCCTATGAAAGCTTTCATACCATGTGCGATCATTATTAGCCAAGTTCTGTGGGATGTTCATTTTTGAGTGTAATAACTATGTGAGGATTGAGTTGAAACTACCAGTCCTGAGAGTATGATTGTTTAAACAACTCTAAATAAAGTTCGATGTATAGCTGTTAATTTCAAGCACACACGGATGCATGGGTGTGACGCATATGTTATTTTTTATCTTGGTGACATGAGGAACATGTGCATTTCTTTCATGGTTTGAATGAGGATGAGATGTGTGTAGAGCTAAATCAATAGTTGAATGAAAAGGGGAATGTTTAAAGGTAATTCTATATCTTTTCGAGCTTAAAATCAGAGAATTTTGTGGGTATATTCACTGCAAACCCTCACGAGACAACACTCGTCCACTAGGGGGAACCTAGGGGTTTAACGGCTTGTTGTATTCGCTAAATGCAACCGTGATTCCTGCGAAAGTGAGTTAGGTAGTTTTCTTTCTTGTCATTTTAATTTAGTTAATCTAGATCTAGTTATTCTAGTTTTTCTTTTATAGTGTAGTTTAGCTTGTTTTCTTTTATTATTCGCTCTATTGCTAGGGACTAGCAAATTGCTAGTTGGGGGCTGTGACAAGCAGAGGTATTTGTAAAATACAACCGCGCTAAAGAAGAAAATATATTAATTTAGTTTACAATTCCCTTGTTTATCTGCAATTTTAATTATAATGCCAGTTTATACACAATTTGATTAAACTGTGATAAGTTGTGTGTTTTAGCTGTAATTTGTGCAGATTACAGTTGTTGTGCGAAGGATTGAAAGATAACGATAAAAGGAAATGCTGAATTCTAATGAAGACAATCAAAAGCTGAATTGCAGAGCTCGATCGTTTGAAGACCATTCGATCGATCGACAGTTCGATCGATCGAGATAGTTCAAGCGCTCGAAGACTCCGGAAGTTCAATCGATCGAAGGATGTTCGATCGATCGAACATGCCTTTTATCATAATTTTACACGCACGCAGCAGAGGAGATATTTTTAACCCTAAGCATTAGGTTTTACTATATATATTCGTATTGTAGACGTCCAGAACGACGCCCACTTTACTTTTATCAGTTTTACATAGAGAGAGAGTGTTTCACTTTGATTTTTGTAGGTCGGATATTGAATTCGGTTGAAGTTTGAAGTTTATTAATAGCTTGTTCATTCCAGGTTTTGTTACACCAGTTTTATTTGCATTCTTTTAGTAGCTTACATAATTTAAATCTGAGTAGATTGTAGTGTTACTTGTTGGTAGTGGTTAAATATTAGTTTTTCAGTGATTGCATGTTTAAATCTCAACCAAACGCAACCTTAATGAATATTTACATTAAGAATAAATCTGTGACGCTCCAGACCATGTCTGAGTAGTCCCCAGGTTGGGAGATCACGATAAAATCGTGATCTGAAGCCACTGCCATACAGCAGAATAATTCCTGTGTTCGATCGAACGACTTCGTTCGATCGATCGGACCAGAGACACAGTCGATCGATCGAATACAGTTTGATCGATCGAGAGAAGAAGATATTCGATCGATCGAAAGAGCGGCGATTGATCGAACCCTCTGATTCATGAGGACATTCTATGCAGTATTCCTAGACTTTTTGTTTTACTGGATTGTTATCAAATTGTCCCAAAATTCTCAATTTGTCAAAACAGTCTGTGAACTTTAAGCCTTGAGGCATTTTTCTTCAATAACTTTTGCAAACCACCCTCAATGCTAATACCATTGGAGGTGAGAGTCTTAACGATTGTTTTAAACTGCCTTTGTATATTTCAAACTCCATTGCGATGATATAGTCCCGGTCATGAAAGGACTATGGATTCTTTATCCTAAGAGAAATATGGAATACTGTAGAGGATGTACTCCATTGAGCTTCAATGCAACTGCATGGTAGATGGCTAGGTTGCGGTGGATTCGTGTAATCCCAACATTCCTTTTTAATTAAGAAAAACACATTTTAAATTATCGCTTTAATTAATTAGTTCGTAATTAGTTTAACTTAGTTTAATCATTTTATTAATTTTTTTAGTAGTTGATAAATTATGGGACTTTGTGTTCTGCATTATTAAAATATTGATTTTTATTTTCCCTTTTTGAGATTAATCTAAGTAATTAGTTTAACACCTTCCCTGTGGGATCGACCTGCACTTGGGTGTTGCACAAGAGCGCACAACTATTTAGTCGTGTCAAGTTTTTGTAACAAACTTTTCTTCGAATTATCCATTGAAAACCTAGTTAGCACTTTATCGATATAACCAGCTTGAGATGACCCCTTATCTTTCGCTTGCGATCCCGAAAAAGCTTTATTCCTAGAATATAGCTCGCCTCTCCTAGATCCTTCATATCGAAAGTACTAGCTAGCCAAACCTTGACTGTTGACAATGCCGCTACATCATTTTCAATAAGTAGAATGTCGTCAACGTAAAGCATAAGAAAAGACACCACTTTCCCTTCACACTTCTTGTATACACATGGTTCATCCAGATTTTGTATGAAACCAAACCACTTGACCGCTTGGTCAAATCGGATTTTCCAACTCCTAGATACCTGCTTAAGCCCATAAATGGACTTTTGCAACTTGCATACCAAGTTACCTTTCCGACCAGCTATGAACCCTTCTGGTTGTTGCATATAGATGTCCTCCTCAAGATTGCCATTCAAGAATGCAGTCTTGACGTCCATCTGCCAGATCCCATAATCTAGGCATGCAGCAATGGATAAGAGTACCCTGGTGGACTTGAGCATGGCCACCGGCGAGAAGGTTTCCTCATAGTCAATGCCCTCCCTCTGAGTAAAACCTTTCGCTACAAGCCTTTCCTTAAAGGTCTCAACCTTTCCATCAGATCCTCTTTTCCTCTTGTAGACCCACTTACAACCAATGGATTTAATGTTAGCTGGAAGCTCCACAAGATCCCAGACCTGATTAGAATCCATAGATTCCAATTCAGCCTTCATAGCTATAACCCAATGATCTGAATCATCATCAGCCATTGCCTCTTTGTATGTGGCAGGATCAGATTCAGATTCTATGGAGTCAGCTTCAAAAACTTCTCCTAAGAACATGTATCTATCAGGCTGGCTGATAATCCTCCCACTACGACGAGGTACCGGTGCGAAAATGGGTGAAGAAGGGGTGTTCTCTTGATTTACATCGTTATTAACTACGGGTTGGACTGAGGGCTCTCCTTCTATCTCTCTAAGATCTATCCTTCCCTTAGGTTTATGGTTCATGATATAATCATCCTCCAAGAAAACAGCATTTGTACTAACAAACACTTTCTGTTCTCTTGGATCATAAAAATACCATCCATAAGAACCCTTTGGATAACCCACAAAGTAACATACTTTCGATCTAGAATCCAATTTGTTCATCTTTCTTTCAGCACATGTGTCGGACACCCCCATATCCGGAGATGTTGCAAAGAAGGCTTGCGCCCAATCCACATCTCTCGTGGTGTCCTTGGAACAGATATACTTGGTACTAGATTTAGTATGTAAGCAGCGGTTTCCAAAGCATAACCCTAAAAGAATAATGGCAACTCAGAATAACTCATCATCGACTTAGTCATGTCTAAAAGAGTCCGATTCCTTCTCTCCACTACACCGTTCGGCTGAGGCGTACCAGGTGTAGTCAACTGTGACAGAATCCCATTCTGTACGAGGTGATCAATAAACTCATTAGAGAGGTACTCGCCACCTCGATCAGATCGAATGGCCTTGATATGTGTGCCCAATTGCTTCTCCACTTCAGCCCTAAACTCTTTGAACTTTTCAAAGGCTTCAGAGTTGTGCTGCATTAGGTACACATATCCATACCTAGAGTGGTCATCAGTAAATGTTATGAAATACTCATAACCACCCCTTGCTCTAATATTTATTGGTCCACACACATCAGTATGAACTAATTCCAATAATGCATTGGTTCTATTGCCCTTTGCAGGAAAAGGCCTTTTGGTCATCTTACCCTCTAAACAAGACTCGCACACTTCCATTGGTTCGAGAACCAAATCGCCTAAGACCCCTTCTTTGACTAGTCTGCCAATCCTATTTAGATTGATATGACCAAGCCTCATATGCCAAAGCTTTGTTGGATTAGTGGAAGGTTCCTTTCTTTTAGATGGTACAGTTACCATTGAGTTATTAAGTTCCATGCAAGAGTCTTTAGAAATATTGGGAGTAATCACATACAAACCATTTGATTTAACACCAGAACATATAAAAGAACTATTTCTTTTAATCACAACTTCAGTTCCAAAAAGAAAAGAATAACCATTATTCGATAAATTAGAAACCGAAATTAAATTACGTCTCATTGAAGGGACGTAAAGAACATCTGATAAAATCAAAACTTCTGTAACACGTCTAATTGATCCTATCAAAGGAAGTTCACATCTATTAACCAATGAGTTATGCACCCTCCGTATGGAATGATCACCCGTGGTGAGGTGACACAGAATGCACCACTCATCTTACAGTGAACCGTTAATGGAAGATCGTGGGTGTTTGTTAATAAGTCCCTCTCCCACTAGATTTAGAAATTAAGGATTTTGCTTTTAAAAAAAAGTTTCCACACATTTCCCATAAACATCCAATGTTTACAAATGCGTTGAAATGGTTTTTGAATTTTATTTTAGAAAACTTGTTTTACGTGCATGCAAGTAGTAACAATATAATTAAATGCCAATCACAAACCAAGCACATAAAACAAAAAACTAAAATTGAAAATAAAGACATCCAAACGATGCCTCTATCTCCCATGGCTCTATCTCTATAGAACCTCCTTTTTGGTTTGAACGCCTCCAGCTCCATCTTCATGGACAACGGCTCCTCGCTCCATCTTCATGGATTTTCTAATTCTATTACATTTGTCCTATGCTTCTTTCGAAGCTTACAATTTATCTAGAAATAGAAATAGCAACAACAAAATAAAAGGCTAGGGAAATCGGTGCGACTTTTCTTTTCGTAGGATTGAAGTCGCAGCGCCCTTTACATATGCCTTAAAACCAAACCAAACTTAAATTACAACATGTACCAATCTCAAACAATTTAAATACAAAATTTAAAAGTCTAGGTGCCATGGGAGATAGTGACTAAACTAGCTGCAAAAGGGTTAGTTGTACATGCATACATAATAAATATATGTAACTATTGGAACACTTAATTGATTTACACAGTATTTAAACTCTTTACATACGGAATTAAAACTTTAAACATCTTACTTCTCTATCACAGTTCGATCGATCAAAGACCGTTCGATCGCTCGAACCTTCGATCGATTGAACACTGTCCAATCGCTTGAACATTCTGTTTCACATAATGATTTGAAAAATTTACAGAATATTAAAGTATTTAATTTCAAAACTCTTTAAGACTATGAAACAGAGAACCTGACAAAGAGTCTGTCTCGATCGATCTAACTTCATTCGATCGATCGAACACCAGAAGGTTTCGATCGATCGAAAACTGTTCGATCGCTTGAGTACAGAGAATGTTTGATCGATCGAAACCGCCTTGCACCCTATGCAATCACCGATTTGTACTCTGCTGCGATAACACTACAGAAACAGATCTGTGACGATGCAGTTTCAAAAATAGTTCTATAATCAACATGCAAATCAAAATATTGTTCCAAAAACGCATCTATAGATCCAAAATGAGCGAGGCTTTGATACCAATTGATGGAAAAACTGGTTAAAATAAAAGTTTAAACGAGCAGCGGAAAAGTCAAGATATAAAAAACTTAATGGTAGCCCAGGGTCTACTACTTGTCAATTCCATAGATGCGTACAAGAGGGGACAAGAGTTATACCTTAGTGTCTTGAACCCAATTCTGAAATCTTCAACTTCCAGCAGCCTCCACTAGATGGCCTTCACTCTTATGACTCCTATGGATGCTTGCAGGAAGGACTAGGGTTGGTGGGAACCCTAATGGAGAGGAAGGAGAAGGTTTGGTGCTCTAAAATAGTTTCTGTAGCTTCTGACGTTCAAAAACGATAACCTACTTTTCCAGAACATAGCTGCCCTATTTATAGATTTCCAGAACCGACCTAACCTTCAATCGATCGAAGGACTTCGATCGATCGAACCATTCTCGATCGATCGAACTAGCTTCAATCGATTGAACTTATCTTGAGAGCTTCCTCAAGTGTCTTTCCAAGTATCCTGGTGGAGCTAAGAGTGGGACCTCCTAGGTCTTTATTGTTGGCTTAGATCAGTTGATTAATTCCCATGAACAAACTCTTTGATCAGCAAATTGATCGACTGATCAGTTAACGTTTACTCCACTATAAAACAATAACTGAACTCCAATGCAAAAGAACATATCCGAAGCGATAACTAGACTTGTATGTTGTACCAATGTCCCTCTACCTTCAGCATTCGTAATCATATTCAGGTAGTCGGATAACTGTTACTGTCAACCTGAATCATGATTACTTCTTGTATTCCTTGAGTCCCATTCACCTCTCATGATTACCAAACATGTTGATAACTCTTATCAACAAGACTGCAGTACTCAGTAATCGACTTGGTGACATTCTCAAGGGAATGCTTACTCTGAATCAGAGGGTAGATTCTATCTTGATAATATATGTTCACAACCCTATGAATATGACATACCCAAGATACCCAGGTGTTGATCTTTTATAGACCTCACTGATTGGTAAGTCAAAGCAGTCATATCCACAGTCTGTGTTCATAATCGTCTCAAGATTGAGAACATGTACCTTATACAAGTTATGAGTTCTTATTGACTGTTTGACAGTCTTGAGTGTCAATAAGAAAGCTCAGGTCCGTCAATGCACTATAAGCACTAGCATATTAACTGAGAGTTGCACTCTAGTGATTGAGATTCATCACTTCATCCAATGGTAGTCAATCATACTGCAGTGTAAACCTGATGAGAAATCCAGTCTCATCATCCACTGTGACAAGTTCTAAGTATCAAAGAATAGTAATTCATATCTCACTTGTATGTACCTCATACACACACAAATTACTTACTATGACACTTAAGGATTAACAATCATCTCATGAAAGAAACATACATAATGAAATGTAAAGCTGATATCCATATATTAAAATGTCAATGTCTCATACATAAAGTAATGGTTTGAGGGCACAAACCCAACACTAACCTACCCATAGTAGACCTCCATGCTCGTAAACTTTGTTATAGTAGAGGTCCTGTCTGGGTACAATGTCATCTTGGGGTGAACAATGCTAAAAAAAAAGCCAGAGTAGTTGTGTTAACCTATAGCCTAGTCATAAAATTCTCGACCCCGCAGGGTCTGAGAAGTCTAAGGAGAGATCAGGCTATCGCCCAGAGCTGCTATGTCAGTTCATTGCACAAAGAGGCTATTTAAAAAATGCAAAATATTCAAGAGATGGACCCAAGGGATGCTATGGATGTAGTTAGCCCAGTTGAAGAACTCAATCAGGTAGTATTAGATTCCTACTTTCCTGACTTGTCTATCAGTATCGGCACTCTCCTAGAGTTAAATGTTAATGAAAAGATAGTATAGCTCCTGAGGTACAACCAAGACGTCTTCGCCTAGAGCCGCGAGGACATGCTTAGAATTGATCTTTAGGTCATGTCTCATAGACTCAACATTGATCCGAGCCACCACCCAGTCAAGCAAAAGAGGAGGGGAATAGCCCCCGAAAGTCAGGAAGCTTTACATGAGGAGGTCAGAAAAATTCTCAAAGCAAGTTCAATCTTAGAAGTGCATTACCCTAACTGGTTAGCTAATGTGGTACTAGTCAAGAAGAGCAATGGAAAGTGGAGGCTGTGTGTATATTTTACTGACTTGAACAAGGCCTGTCCCAAAGGCTGCTATCCATTACCCCAGATAGATCTCCTTGTTGACTCAATGGTCAATCACTTACTCCTCTCCTTCATGGATGCATACTCTAGGTATAATCAGATTAGCGTATACCACCAATAACGAAGAGAAAACTTTCTTCATCACTGAGCAAGGGACCTACTACTATAAGGTGATGCCCTTCCACCTCAAGAATGTCGGGGTAACTTATTAGCGGTTGGTCAACCATATGTTTAAAGATTTGATCGGGAAGACCATGGAGGTGTACGTTGATGACCTTCTGGTAAAAAGCTGGAAATAGTTCGACCATCTTGAGCATTTGGCCGTGGCCTTCACTATCTTAAGAAAATACCAGATGAGGTTGAATCCAGCTAAGTGTGCATTTAGAGTCTCGTTCGAGAAGTTCTTGGGACACCTGGTTAGTTGGCGAGGAATTGAGGCAAATCCAAAAAAATCCAAGCAATCATCAACACACGGTCACCCAGGTCAACCAAAGAAGTTTAAAGTTTGGTAGGATGGGTGGCAGCGTTAAACAAATTTATATCCCGACCAACCGACCTGTCTACCATTCTTCAAAATCCTCCGCAAAGCCTTTGAGTGATCATAAGAGTGTGAAGAGGTATTTCAAGCACTTGAGAACTACCTAACATCACCACCTCTGCTCTTAATGCCCGTACCAAAGGAGGAGTTGTTCCTTCACTTAGCGGAATCGCCCTTGACAATAAGTTCAACATTGGTTAGGGAGGAACACGTGATATAATACCTGACCTATTACACAAGCCAGGCTCTCCAGGGCACAAAAGGTTGTTACTCCCGTATAGAGAAGCTCACCTTCGTGCTCATTACATCAGCTCGGCGGCTCTGCCCATATTTCTAAGCCCATGTAATAGTGGTCCTCACGGATCAGCCACTGCACAGGATATTATGCTAGCCTGAAACATCCAGGAGACTCATGACGTGGGTGTTAGAGTTAGAAGAATTCAAAGTGGTTTATAAACCCTGAACAACCATCAAGGGACAGGTAGTGGCAGATTTTCTCGTTGAATTCACGTATTTGGCAGATCCCGTCGAGGAGTTCAGCCCGCTTGAGTTACTGCCTTGGCCTTAGCCCGATATCTCGACCTGGATACTCTATATGGATAGGTCCTCTAACAAGCTAGGCAGTGGGACCTGGATCATCCTGACCACACCCGATGGGATTCATCTAGAGAACACCCTAAGGTTTGGTTTTTAGGCTTCCAAGAATGAAGCCAAATATGAGGCCTTGTTGGTCTGGCTGTAGTTGGCTACCTCAGTGGGTGCGCAACATGGTGGCCTTCTTGGCCCTTATGAGGGAGGTTACTAGCAAGCTCAAAGGGTTCTACATTATGTAGATTCTAAGGGAAGAAAACACCCGAGCTGACCGGCTAGCACACCTTGCATTGTCCTCGTCGGACCTACCTGGGATAATGGTAGAATACTTACCTGAACCTACTGTGTTCAACTCCGGAGGCATGGAGGTCAATCTAGTCGACTTAGGGCCCAGTTGGATGGATCCTATGAAGATTTTCCTCATGAACGAAAGCTTACCGACTGAGAAAGATAAAACCCAATGGATAAAATACCGAGCAGCAAGGTACCACCTCATTGACAGTGTGCTCTACAAGAGGGGATGGAAGGTACCACCTCATTGACGGTGTGCTCTACCAGAGGAGAATTTCCATCCCTTACCTCTGATGCATTCATCCTACCCAGGTACAGGAGATCTTATTCAAGATTCACGAAGGGGTATGTGGAAGCCATATTAGAGAATGGGCCCTCTCTCGCAAGGCACTGTTACAAGGCTACTACTGGCCTACAATGGCCTGGGATTCCCAGGATTATTGGCATGAGAATTTTTTTTGTGTGTGCTTGTGTGCTATACACAAGTGAAGGTAGATGTGCAATTAGTATTCTGGTTAAGACCAGGTCGATCCCACAGGGATGGTTGTAAACTAAATACCTAGATCAAACTCTACAAGAAAAAGAAAATTCAATATTCAAGAAAAATGTAGAACAAAAAGTTCCACAATTAACAACTACTAAATGTAAAGAAACTAAATTAACCTAATGATTAACTAGTTAACTAAAGCGATATTTTAAAAATGGTTTTCTTAACAAAAGGGGAACATTGGGATCACACAAATTCGCCATCTACCATGCAGTTTCATTGAAGCTCAATGGAGTACATATTCTACAGTATACCGTATTTTTCTTAAAATAAAGAATCCATAGCCCTTTCATGACCGGGACTATATCATCATAGTTAATTTAAAACACGTGAAGGTGGTTTAAATCAATCGTTAAGACATGCACCTACATTGGTGTTAGCATTGAGGGTGGTTCGCAAAAGTTATTGAAGAAAAATGCCTTAAGGCTTAAAGTTCAGAAACTGTTTTGATAAACTGAGCATTTTGGGACAGTTTGATAACAAATCTCTTAAACAGAAAGTCTAGGAATGTCATAAAGGACCTTCTCAAGAATCTGAAGGTTCGATCGATCGACGCGCTTTCGATCGATCGAAAATCATCATCTCTCAATCGATCGAAATGTCTTCGATCGCTTGACTGTATCTCTGTTCCGATCGATCGAACAAACTTCGGTCCATCGAACATAGGTTTTCATACTACTGCATGGCAGAGGCTAGAGATCACTATTTCATCGTGATCTCCCAACCCTAGGACAACTCAGACATAGTCTGGAGTGTCATAGATTTGTTTTTAACATATAGATTCATTAAGGTTGCATTTGGTTGTGATTTAAACATGCAAAATATGAAAAACTATTGTTCAATCACTATAAGCAAGAGAAACTATGATCTAATCTGATTGTAACTACTGAAACCACTGAAAAACTGTAAACAAAACTAATAAAACAGAACCTGGACTGAACAGACTTGTTAATAAACTTCAAACTTCAACCGAATCCAATATCCAAGCAACCAAACCTATAAAAATCAAAGTAAACACTCTCTCCCTATATAAAACTGATGAAAAAAATGTGGGCATCCTTCTGGACGTATACATAACCAGTATTTATATAAAAACCTAATGCTAGGGTTGATTACAACTATCCTGCTGCGTGCGCGTAAGTTCTGAAAAAAAGGCATGTTCGATCGATTGAACTTCTGGGTTACTCAAGCGCTTGAACCATCTTCAATCGATCGTAACCTCGATCGCTTGAACCTCTTCGATCGCTCGAACTTCATACTTCAGCTTTGAATTCTCTTGCTTGTAATAAAGCATTCCCTTTGTCCTGTTATCCACTTCTTCACACAGAAAAACAGTAATCTACACAAATAAAAGCTAAAATAATACAACTTATCATAGATTAATCATATTGTGTATAAACTAGCATTGTAATACGAATTCCAAATAAAGTAGGGAATTGTGAACTAAATCAACGTATTTCTCTTATTTTTGCGCGGTTGAATTTTACAAATACCCCCGCTTGTCACAACCGCCAACTAACTTATTGCTAGTTCCTAGTGATAAAGCGAAAAATCAAAACAAGCTAAACTATTACTACAATGACTACACTAAAAAAAAATAAACTAAAGCAAACTAATCTAAATAGAAATTGATACTACCTAACTCACTTTCACAGGAATCACGATTGCATTTAGCGAATGCAACAAGCCGTTGAACCTCTAGGTTCCCCGTAGTGGACGAGTGTTGTCTCATGAGGGTTTACAGTGAATATACCCACAAAATTCTCAATTTCAAGTTCAAAAAGATATAGAAAAACTTTTAAAGACTCCCTCCCATTCAACTATTAACTTAGCTCTACAAAGACATAGTAACCTCAAATAAACCATGAAAGAAATTCACATGCTCCTCATGCTACCAAGATAAATATAACATATGTATCACAATCATGTATCCGTGTGTGTGTGAAGTTAACAGCTATGCATCGAACCTTATTTAGAGTTATTTAGACAATCATACTTCTAGAACTCGAAATTTTGACTCAATTCTCATGGAGGTTTACACTCATAAATGAACGTTTCACAGAAACTAGCTTGCTAATGATCGCACATGATATGAAAGCTTTGATAAGAGTGAATATCTGGATACTAATGCTTTCATATTCGACTCCACAAAAGACAGACATTTAGGGTGTATAGTCTCAAGACTAGAATACTACTTACTAGAGGAGCGAACTACCGTGGATAACTCAACTCACACATTCATGTTTAAATTAGGTCATTAAGAATCATTAAGACTTTAGATTTTTGGGCTTTTATGTAATGTATAAAGATGATGAGAAAGAAAGATTGCGCATCTCAGCATATGATGGAGCTTATCATCTCATTTTATTCTTATTTTACTCTTTTCATATCTTAAACCAACTGTCATCCTTTCATATCTCCCTTTTTCCTTCTTTTCATTTATTTTCTTCTTCATTTTTTTAATAAAATAACACCCACAACTACTCTCCTCCAATCACATACTTTGACAGTTATTTATTATTAGATGCGCGAAGAGGTTCATTGGAGTCAAGGTAAAGGATTATGAGTTCGTATTTTCATAATAGAATAGGCAATATTAAGTCTGTGTGGGAAAAGGGGTATGGATGGCGGTAGGAAATGGGTAACGGTGGCTTAAATCAATTTCTTAATTTCTTAGTTTTAGCATTACAGTGTTTATCGAGTTTAGTTGGTAGATCCTGAACGTTCTCCTCTAATAAGCAGCCAAAGTTGGAGAATTAATTGATACTAGTGCAACGAATTTAATACGCTCAATCAAGAAAAGCAATTCGAATTTATGTGAAAATTCCCTCAGAAACAAAGATTGGATCAAAAGCTCGCTAAGGGTAATTAATCTCCACTACTTATTCTATTAGCACAATAGTCATATTAACTCATTTTTAGGTTTTCTACATAGCTATCAACAAGTGCATATGGATGTTGGATACAAGAATGGTCCCCACATGCAATCCTCCTAGTGATACTAGCAAAACGCGTGAACTTAATTCATAAAAGGATGAGAATAATACGAATGTGTCATTGCTTGGTAACAGTTAAGCAGGAGTGAATGTTCAAAGTTATTCTACCAATAAAGTTTAGAATAAAAAATTTAAAAAATTTTCAAATTTCTTCAATTTTCAATTTTAATCCAGTTCTAATTGAGATTGTATGAATTGTGCATTAAAGTTATCCAGATTGCTAAGTGTGAACATATGCAGGTGATTATCTATCTACATCCCACCCCTAACTAAAAATAAAAATGTCCTCAAAAGTTGATTTTCAAATGAAAATAGATGGATATCACCTGAGAAAGCACAGCAATAACCGCACGCATAGCAATCTATAAAGAAGGCATACAATCTCCCAACAGCCAAGATAAAATGAAATGAACACAAAATTATAGAGCACGGCCAAATATAATACAATACCCAATCACTGAAAAGGTAAAATAATAAAGCACAGAACAGTGATTATAATGTCCAAAAGATCCAATAGCCCCAACACACCAAACATCCAAAAGAAATACTAAAAGAGAGAGAGTAGAGAAAATAGAAATAAACTAAATATAACCAAAATCCCAAACTCTCAACTAGCATACCCAACAACTACTCATTAGCAATATCTGATAAAAATCTCAATAGGCGCATCTGGATCAGTAGCAACAACTGGAGGCGGTGGAAATGGAGTCGCAGAAGCGGTGGTTGATGAAGATACCGTCCTAACCGGAGATGGTGTAGATTATGATGATGGGGCAGAAGGATCAGTAAATGGAGGTATTGCGGAAGATGCAGGATCAGTGGTGGGTAGTGCAGCGAGTGGTGGTGGATGGGATATTGTGTGTAATGACTGAGCCACCCACAACTGGACCAGTAATGTATCAAGTTAAGTGACGGAAGGATCAGCAAATGGAGGTGCTATGAATGATGCAGGATCAGTGGTGGATGGTGCAGCGAGTAGTGGTGGATGGGAAGCTGTGTGTAACAACTGAGCCATCCCTAATTGGACCAGTAATGTATCAAGTTGAGTGACCAGGTGGTCAACTTTGCCCTCGCGCCTCATCCGGGCCTCCCTCTCCTCAATAAACAATGTATGAAGAATCTGGAGAGACACAGATGATGACTCTCCCTGGGCGGGAGCCTGAGACCTCTGTCTCGGCTCAAATTGCCGTGCAGCAGTAATGGGGTCCTCCTCATTTGTATCTAGCTCCTCAGCCTCACTAGGCATCCCAGAAGCCGCACCCTCAGTGTCGGTGCCTCCACCTCTCCCCTCTTTGCCCCCACCTTCGCTTTTCCTTTTAATTTTTTCTTCTTCTGCACATTAGAACAGCATGCCACCGTCCTGCCAAATCAACTGGATGCTTATAAAATCTTGTCTGTGGCCAACGGAAGCAATTCAGCCTGCTTAATCACTTGATGGATGGGCCAAGCACCTTTCAGATGGCACTTGGCGGCAATTTACCTCGTCGATTGGATAAAGAAATCGATATAAAGGTGAGGCAGAAAGACGCTTTGCCCTGTCCCAATGGCATAAAGAACCTAAGCGTACCATGGCACCACCTTCTCGTGGTAAGAAGTCATCATAATGCAGTTGGCAAGCGCCAGGTGGAGGAGATGATACTGCTCGGTCAGAAACTAATCCTCAATCAGGGAAATGCCATTCCAGATCTGAATAGCACCACTAGTAATCTCACGGATGATAGCAGAGGGCAGAGTCTCCAGTGTATGGGGTATATGAGTGTAGAAGTGGTCGGGGACCTCCGGTACTCCCAAAGCAGCGGCTACGGTAGCTGGGCTAAAAATGATCTCATGCCCACAGAAGAAAGAACGGTATGTAAACGGGGGCACAGGATCCTTGATCATAGTGGCACATACCTCACGCACTCAATTGACGTTTATTTTCTTTGACTGCGTCAACATCTTATACCAGCTTGGCATTGCACGGATCCATACAAGAAACCACAGGACGGAAAGCCACACAGCCTCAAGTGGTCGCTCCAACATAACTTTCCTCGCCTGAACCATCAGGTGAAACAAACTCGATCCTCATCATTCCGATACCCGTGATCGGTTACCAGATCAAGTATAGTGAGATTAAGGGGTTTTGATTTGTGGTACTCTGTGATAGGATTCATTACGAAGGCCTTGAAAAAAGAGAAATACAAGAAAAAGACTAAATAAAACAGTGAACTGAAAAGAAAGGAAGAAACTGCCACTACAACAGTTCAATCGATCGAACTTTTCTCGATCGATTCAACCATGGCTGGGCTCAAGCGCACGAGTCCATCTCAATTGATCGAGAATAGAAAAATCGCGGCAACAGAAAAAGAAAAAAAAAGAGAAAAGAACAAAAGACAAAGTGGGCTATAATAAAAATAGAATGGTCTCAGAACCAATGGGGGGCACCCCCACAAGATTGGAATGGAGAGAACTTCGGGGGGTTTAAAATTGACCCTTACCTCGGTGAGTGCAGAGGAGAGAAAGGATGTGATGATGATGGTGGTGGTGGGAGTAGTCTGGATTTCTTAAATTGTTTGTGTGGATGGAGGGAATAGCCGTGAGTTTGCTCTCTCTATATGGAATCGCTCGAAAGTGATAGTGGGAGTGAGAGAGAAACTAAAGATGAATGCTGGAGATGCCTTGTTTAAATACAAGTCTCGATCGATCGATAACTTTCGATCGATCGAAACTTCGATCGATTGAAACCTGTTAAAGCACTTGAGGATTGTACCCTCCCGATCGATCGAGAGGTGTTCGATCAATCAAAACTTAAAATTCTAAAATCTCTTTAGATAAAATATTTATGCACCCCCAACTAACAAAGATTGTTCTGGACATACAGGAAAGGATACAAACAGTTCATTCACAGGACATGTAAGCCAGAAATCATCATCATAGTAATAGAAAATTGCAAATTTATAAATATAACTTTATAATAGCATCCTTTTGCAAAATCACATCCCCCATTTTGTACTTAAAACCTTATTACATAGAAAAAACTAGAATTTAAAACAAAACTAACAATTCTTTGTCCAACCTTACACTTCAATTGATAAAAGATTGACCAAATGACAAAACGTAACTAAAGTGGGTCACTAATCTTCGAACATAAAAGTTTCTTCTTCTGTAATTGTTTATACTCCGCCAAATCTTCAAAAGTGGAGTCTAAACTCGATAATTCACGATTCCAGAAAGATTTGAAAGCGTCTAGAATATCATCGAAAGCATCGGAAATCTCCAAAAAGTTGAAAGTGCAAGCAAGAGACGATTCGGGTGAGCCTGACGGCGTCAAAGATAACGGAGTGTAACTCTTCAGTTGTTTGCTCTCTTGCGACAGAGTACCAGGAGACCCTATATAAGGTCCAGGTCCATGAAACAGTTGGTGCAGAAGGAAGATTGGAAAACCATTGTGGAACATAGTAATAATCCTGGATAAAGATAACAAAAGAAAACAAAACGGAAAGATATTAAATAAAACAACCGCAATAACAAAAAGAAAGGAACAAATAAAGAAAGACGAAAAGAAAATGGAATGTGACAACGAGTTAACCTCACTATTGGCGTGATAGAATCATGTGCACTAGCAGGTAGGGGCATTGAAGCCGGAACAACAAATAGCTCATGTGTACATAAATATTCGAAAATGACTCGCTGACGATGAAGTCATCCACATATGTAAAGACAGCGTTATGGCGTTCGGGCACCACATCATGTAAATCTTCTTCAACCCATGGTTCCCACATCGAGTCGTTCTCCCACTATTCCAAGAGGGCATCATCAACTTCCCCAATGAAATACCCCTCTGGTTCTCTTTCCTCTTTAGGGAAGTCCATATGCTCAAACGGATTAATTTTGAGGAGGGCAAGCTAGTAAGGGATGTACCCTTGGGTCAGGTCAACTACATCATCTGCCCCGGGCCCTTGATAAGGAGAAAGGCAGAATGCAATCTCCTCGGCAGTCCAGGGAGGGTTCTGGTATTCGGAATCAGCCCATGACCCGATTGAATGGATATTGTTGCCTCTCATTCTTATAGGCTATAAGGGATAAATAGAATATAATAGCAGATTAAACACAAAATCACACTCCAACAGAAAAGATAAAGCAGAAATAGATAAAAAGAAACAAAAAATGCAACCAATGTAAAAAATACAACAATTTGCGAACACGCTAGGGCATTTTAAGTAGAAGAGTAGTTGGGCTCATCCAGCTAGATGTGCTCAACTTCTATTTGGAAATTCTCATAGAACGGCTTTAATCGTTGGCCATTGACCTTGAAAATTTCATCATTCTTTGGATTTATGAGCTTGACGGCCCCATATGGAAAGACAGATTTAACAGTGAAAGGGCCTGTCCACCGGGAGCAGAGCTTCCCAAGAAAGAGGTGAAGGAGAGAGTCGTACAGCAAGACTTTCTGCCCTGGCTCGAATGATTTGTAAAAGATCGTTCTATCGTGGTGAGCCTTTATCCTTTCCTTATGCAACTTCGCAGAGTCATACGCATCTCTATGAATTTCCTCGAGCTCTACGAGTTGATGTTTCCCTAACTGGCCCCCTCTTTAATATCAAAGTTTAATGAGCGAGTTACCCAATATGCTTTATGCTCACTCTCGATAAGGAGGTGACATGCTTTTCCGTATACTAGCCTATATGGGGACATGCCCAGGTTTGTTTTGTATGCAGTGCGGTACGCCCATAAAACATCGGTCAACTTGTATGCCCAGTCTTTTCTGTTTGTACTAATCATTTTTTCAAGAATATGTTTGATTTCTCGGTTAGTCAATTCTGCCTGCCCGTTAGTTTGCAGGTGGTAGGCTAAGGTAATTTTATGATTTACTCCATATTTCTTAAGTAGTGACTCCAAGGGTTTATTAAAGAAATGCTTGCCTTGGTCACTTATGAATCCCTCGGGGTTCCGAAATGCGAAAGAATGTTTTATTTTAAGAAGGAAACAACTGTTCGATGATCATTTCGCCTTGTTGGGATTGCCTCTACCCATTTCAAGATATACTCCACAGCAAGGAGTATGTACTTGCAGGTATTTGACTTTGGGAATGGGCCCATGAAGTCTATGCCCCAACAATCAAAAACTTTGATTGTGATTATTGGAGTTAAAGGCATAGAATGTTTTTTTGAGATTACACCTAGCTTTTGACAACGTTGGCACAATTTACAAAATTCGTGGGCATTCTTGAATATGGTGGGCCAATAGAAGCCGCTATGTAGGATTTTTTGTGCGGTCTTCTGTGAAGCAAAGTGGCCACCATAGGCTTCAGAATGACATGAGGCTAGAATTACAGTTATATCCTCGTTTGGAACGCAATGTCTAATGACCTGATTGGCACAATACTTGAATAAGTATGGGTCATCGAAGAAGAAGTGACATGGGAACCGTTTCTTATCTTGATTTGACCAATGACTCGGGGTCTCTCCTATAACTAGGTGATTTACTATATCCGCATACCAGGGCAAACCCAAGATAGTCATTAGTTGCTCATTTGGGAATTCATCCTTTATCGGTATTGGTTTAGTGTTGTCAACAAATGTTAACCAAGATAAATGGTCAGCAACCACATTCTCTACTCCCTTTTTATCCTTGATCATGATATCGAATTCTTGGAGTAGGAGTATCCAGCGGATAAGCCTTTGTTGTGCATCCTTCTTAGATAGCAGGTATTTGAGGGCCGAGTGGTCTATAAAATAGACAATTGGGGACCCTATCAGATATGACCTGAATTTATCCAGAGCGAAGACTATAGCCAGTAGCTCTTTTTCAGTAGTTGTATAATTCATTTGAGCTTCGTTAAGTGTTCGACTAGTGTAGTATATTACATAAGGCTTATTATCCTTCCTCTATCCTAGAACTACACCAATGGTGTAGTCGCTAGCATCGCACGTTAGTTCGAATGGCAAACCCCAGTCGGGTGCCTGTATTATCGGTGCAGAGGTGAGGTGTTCTTTTAGTGCGTCAAAAGATGTTTGACAGTTTTTCGACCATTGGAATGGCATGTCTTTAGCTAACAGTTGACATAGTGGTCGGGAGATCACAGTAAAATTTTGGATAAAGCGATGATAGAATCTCGCATACCCCAGAAAAGATCGGATGTCTTTGTTTGTACGAGGGACAAGTAGGTTCGAGACTATGTCAATTTTTGCTTTATCTACGTGGATACCTTTATCAGAAATAATGTGGCCGAGGACGATTCCCTTGGTCACCATGAAGTGACACTTTTCCCAGTTTAGTACTAGGTGTTTGTCCTCGCATCTTGTTAACACACGTTCAAGATTGTCTAAGTAATTTTTGAAACTATGGCCGAACACTGAAAAATCGTCCATAAATACTTCAAGTATTTGTTCGACCATATCACTGAAAATACTTGACATGCACCACTGAAAGGTAGCAGGTGCATTGCATTAACCGAAGGGTATACGACGGTAAGCGAAAGTACCGAACGGACATGTGAAAGTTGTTTTCTCCTGATCTTCAGGAGCTATTTTGATTTGGTTATACCCACTGTATCCGTCCAAAAAGCAATAGTTTTTATGACTCGCCACTCGTTCTAGCATTTGATCTATGAATGGTTAAGGAAAGTGGTCTTTTTGGGGTCCGGTATTCAGTTTTTGGTAATCAATACACATCCGCCATCTGGTGGGGATGCGTGTTGGTACTAATTTGCCGTCTTTATTAGGAATAACCGTTATGCCTGCTCTTTTGGGTACCACTTGGGTTGGGCTAACCCAAGGGCTATCAAAAATAGGATAAATGATCCCAACATCAAGTAGTTTTAAAACTTCCTTTTTGACTACTTCTTGCATGTTGGGATTTAGACGCCTTTGCATTTGTTGCAAAGGTTTAGCGTCTTCCTCCAAATATATTTTATGGGTGCAAACAGAAGGGCTTATGCCTTTGAGATCGGCAATAGTCCATCCCAATGCTCCCTTATGTTGTTTCAACATTTGGATTAACTTACCCTTTTGTTTAGAATTTAACGTAGATGAAATTATGACAAGATAAGTATTTTCACTCCCTAGAAAAGCGTATTTGAGCTCTTTTGGGAGCTTCTTTAATTCCAGATCGGGAAACTGAAAATTTGAAGGCATGATTAACTTTGTTTTGGGAGGCAATGGTTCATATGGTGTTACCCACATGCATTTAGCTCTATCCTCCTCTTTCGTTTGCATCATGAGGCAAGTGTGATTTAAAGCAGCATCCAATGGAGTAGAATCATTAGGTTGATAGATAGCATCGAATTGTGACACGACTACCTCCAAAGGATCTTTGTAATAAAAAAAATTAGCCTCATCTTCAATGACCGTTTCGATGTAATTAACTTCTTCCTCATCCTCGTATTCTTCAGGTCAGGGATTTGAAAAGATCTTGACATTTAAAGTCATGATCCCGAATACGATGGTCATTATACCACTTCTTATTTTTATTGTGGCATCGATTGTGTTGAGGAACGGACGTCCAAAATTCACTGGGATATGTGAACATGGATTAGACACAAGTTAGTGTCTAAAATTACAAAATCGACCAGAAAGGAAAACGTATCTATTTGTACCAGGACGTCTTCCAGTATTCTTCTAGGGTATTTCATAGACCTGTCTGCTAGTTATAGTGCAACTCGACTGGGTTTGAGTTCATCCAACCCTAGTTGTTTATAGACAGAGTATGGCAGCAGGTTTACGATTGCTCTTAAGTCGAGGAGTGAATTGTCTACCCTTTGATTCCTAATCTGGCATGAGACAGTTAGAGTACCAGGGTCCTTAAGTTTGGGAGGCAATGCATTTTGGATGATTGTACTTGCTTGGCAAGCAACATAAGCATGTTTCTTCACACTTTGCCTCCTCTTGACCGTGCATAAGTCTTTAAGGTATTTAGCATACGCTGGAATTTGTTTGATTGCATCAAGGAGTGGAAGGTTTATTTTAACTTGTTTAAACGGTTCCAAGAACTCCTGATTCTTTATCTCATTTTTGGGTTTCTTAAGCCTTTGAGGATAAGGCGCGGGGAAAGGGCATTTCGGTAATTTATCATTAATGGGTTCCTTTCCGGGCCTTCTCTCAACTACTTCTACTTCTTTATGAGCATCATCACTTGATTTTCATGGTTCGTCATTAGTGGATGGCTCCTCTTCATGAGTGGAAGGTTTGTTTTTGTTCACCACTTCATCCTCCTCATACTCTTCAGTAGTAGAGAAAGGCATGTTGTGCCCTATAATCTTGCCGCTTCTTAAAGTAGTCACAGCTTTAGCCTGTTCTTGATTGTTGGGACCATTATTGTATCCCTTAGGGTTTTGAAGTGGTTGGACAGGAAATGTTCCACTCGACCCCTCTTGTCGTGAATCCATTCTCTCTAATGTTGCGGACATTTTACTCATTATTTGAATTAACTATTGTGTTAAATTTTATTAGAGAGTGGATCTTCCTCTTGCATCTTTTTGTGTGGTGGTACGTACACATTTGACTGTTGAGTATTAAAGGGTTGAGCTTGGTTCTAGTTATTTGATCAATTTTGATTGAATGGCTGGGACTGCCTATTATATTGCCCCTGATATTGGTTATTATTGTTGTAGGGCTATTGTTGTTGGTATTGATTTTGGGTCCCATCATCGTTTTTCCAATCAAAATCGGGGTGATTCCCTCGATTGTTATTATTTTTAAAATTATTGTTATTATAGGAATTACCCAGCCCTCTGTAGACATCCCATTTTGTCGGCTATCAGATTTAGGATACCCATAGCTTGGTGGTTCACAATGATCGAAAAGACTCAAAAAGGACTCCTGGAAGTTAGTTCTATCTCTCAAAATGCTCAGAATCACCAAAATAGCCCTGAAAGCCCGAACGCCCCCGAATTCAGACCAAATGTTCTGGAAACGCGCTACGTCGTAAGAAAAACAGTAAAATGAGTATTAAAGCAAGACCGGATGAAATCGTCGGCTCCCAGAGACCCCCGGAAGTCCTGAAAGTTCCCAGAAAGTCCCCGTTGACCGGTTTGACCAAGTTTGACCAAGGTTTGACCGAAGTCATCCGAATTCGCTAAAAAGTTTCGGGATCATTCTAGATCATGTGGAAAGTATTAAAATGAGTTTTAAAAGAAAATCGAACGAAAACGTCAGCTCCTGGGAGCTCCCAGAGGTTTCTAGAACTTCCCAGGAATCCCAAGTTTGACCAGTTTGACCAAAAGTTGACGTTGAAACCGGAGAATCGTATCATTTTTCAAACATTTTTCATGGATACTAGAGGTCAATAGCTTTCCAATGGTATATAGCACATAATTTTTGGATCTCAAATGAATTTATTATGAATTTTCGAAGGTGAAAAGGCGATCAAATTGGCTTTTATCACGAATACCGCAAAACTTTTCAAGGTGACCTATCTTCGAACTATTTTTTATGTAAAGTAGACTCCATTACCTTTCAAACGGTATATCACAACCTCAATTTGAAGTTCGTATGCATTTTCTGTGAAATTCGGACAAAATAGGGTCTTTTTTGCGAATTCTGAAACCTCTGGGGGCCTAAAAAGGATTATCTGGACGAATGAGGAGCAGTGCCGCTGCAGCACTGGCCCACTGCCGCCGCGGCACAGGCCTAGTACCGCCGCAACACTCTATTCCAGAATGGTACATTTTTGTAATTTCTTTTAGGGGTTAATTTTGATTAATTAGAAATCAAAAAATGACGTAGTTCTATGTTCTCAGATGTTTGGGACCAATGGGAGTACTTCTAAAACCCCAAAACCACTCCAAAATTGGCCTATATAAACCCCCCTTGACTTCTCATTTTGGGGGTGTCAAATGCAAGCTTTGAAAAGTTTTAGAGAGAAAGTTGTAGAGATAAGGTTAGAGTAGAGAGAAAAGAAGCTTCCTTCTTTGATTTCCAAACAAAAGAGTGAGTTCTAAACTTTGTTTTTAGTTCATTACTTCCATTTACTTCATATTGAATACACCCAACCACCATTTTAGTGAGCATTTAAGAGAGAGGAAGCTACTTCCATGTCCAATGTCACCACATATGAGTGAAACACCAAACTACAAGTCCAATACATCATGAATATCATCTATTGATTGCTATCTATTTGTTTGTTTATATTTGTTCATCTTCTCTTACCTTATTTCTTTTTTTGTTTACTTTATTTGCTTACTAGTTTATCATCATCTAGATGATGACATGAAGCTTGAGGTGAGTGAATCCTTATGGATAGTAGCTCTTGACCTCAAAAACATGTTTGATAGATGATGATTTCAACTTCAATACATTCCTATGTATTCATGAAGTTGTCTTTAAAATGGAAATAATACTTTCCAATAATCTTGGAGGTTCTTGATGGTGAGTTTGATGTTGACATTTTAAGTGGTTATAATCTTCATTGAGTTTTGAAAATATATTTTCAAAATCCCCATTTCAAAACCCCCCTCTTAAACCCCTCATTTTGATTTCAAGAAATAAACCTTGTTTTTCTCAAAACCCTCAAAACAGTGAGTCATTTAACTTCAAGGAATTATTTTGAGTTCAATACTCAATATATGAATACAAGACCACTTAGAAAGTGTTTCCAACTCATTATGGAACACCCAGGATATTTGGCTTGACTTGGAAGCACTCGAAAGGGGTCCATTTTTGTCCAAACATTCCTTCCAAACATTCTGCCTCTGCTGTCATAGTAGCTAGGTTGACTTTCAATTTGTTTTACAAAACATTTTCCAAAAAGGGCGGTCCCAAACTATTTTTCCCTTGATCTTCAATGTCTTAGGAAACTTCTGTATAATATGGGCCTCTAGATCTTTTGTTTTCATTTTGTAAGATTTTCTAACATTTCAGTCGACAGCACGAACTCTGTTTCTGAACAACCTCTATTGTTTATATGATTTCTCTCAATCTGTAATAGTCATTAAATATTGGCTTTTTGGGTTGTATTCTAGACACAATAAGGAAGATCCCCATAAAAAAATCATGCATTGAAAACATTCCTAACCCCTACTTTCAATTTCCAAAAGATCATGTTACTGTTCTGTCCACTATTCACAGTAAGCATACTTTTACTTCCATCCTTTGATTTGATGCTGACATGTACTCCAAATTAGCTCATGTCTTAGGAAGTAGTTCATACTATATTTGTACATATCCCATGATGATTTCATTCATTTATTCATACACATTTTAGACTTCTAAGTCATTCTAGGAATCCATGAACATAAAACACACTACAACCTTGGCACATTCTAGATACATACATTGCATCCATGCAAAGATTTGGGGCTTTTGTAACTCCTAATCTAAGAAGATTATAAGGAATGATCATGATCACACGTTCATGCTTCCCCTCGATCTAATCCTCCTTTCTCATCCGTCCCGAGGATTGAGAGATCTTCTTTTCTCAAAGATTAACATGCATCATTTTAGCTTGCTAAGCATCCTTGTTTTCTTTGATTTATTTGTTTCAAGAACAATTCATGTCCCCTTAGATTAGGAAAACTTTATTACTTGATATGTGATTAGACAATTTTTCCTAGGTTTGTTCGTGTGATCTTTCACTTTGCATTGTATGATACTTGGCTTAGATCTTATGAATGATATTTTATCTTTAGATCTTTCATTTAAAATTTTCTTATGTGATGTAATATACTATCATAGTATTAATTGTCGAACCATACATAGTATAAGATGATTATTTGGATGCTAATTGAGGCCCGTCGAGAGACGGGGTGAGTTGAGGGTGTTTTAGTCGTGACAAAGGCTCCTTCCTCTCTCGTACCAAAACCCCGAACCAAGTTCTTTGGTTATGAAGGGCCGGTGCCCTTTATCCATTTGGGTGAGTTAAATTAGGTTTATTGGTTCCTTAAAGACCAAGTGGCGACTCTGTATCTGTTTTCAACAGACCATTTTCTTTTCCTTTTCAAAATGATTTCAAATAAACAAGAGGTGGGATTCCGCGTGTCCACAATCTGGCGACTTTGCTGGGAATATTCATTTTCAAAACAAATAATATAGAGGTTTGACTCATAGGAAGCATCCTTAAAATCATTTTTTACTGTGTCTGGTTCACCGCATTGCACTCTTGCATTTCCCCCCTCCGACTATGTTTGAAACGTGGCATTGACATTACTCAAGTCTTGCTATGCCAGGGCATAAGTCACCATTGATACTGTACCTTCCAAGGTATATCAAAAAGAGTAAAAAACCTCCGTACTGTCTCTCTGATGGTATATTGGAACTTTTGTCAACGGACCCTCTTTGGCTAAACCCAGCCTTTGCATATAGATTCCTATAGAACCTTTCATAGGACTGTTCATTTATCTTTTCAGATAGGACAATGTGATATAACTGTTGTATGCCCTGACGGGATTACCTGCGCGGTGTAGACGCTTATGTGACATAAGGCAAAAACCACTTTCTTATGATTCCCAAGGCAATCACTCACATGTGATCACATTGAGTTGACTTGCCTAGGCACCATGACAAGGATGTCTGCTCTATGCTCACAAAGATATACACCGCAAACCTTGTTTGTCGGTCCTATGACATAGGAGTATGAAACCCTGCTAAACAGTATGATCACCATCATCACATGGTCCCGCCGTATCAACCTGTTTCTCCCAGAAACTTTGTCCAGATATCCCAGATATAACCACATTAACCAGTTTCTCCCAGAAACTCTGTCTAGATATCCCAGATATAACCGCATTAACCAGTTTCTCCCAGAAACTCTGTCCAGATATCCCAGATATAACCACAGTAACTCATTTCTCCCAAAAACTCTGTCCAGATATCCCAGATATAACCGCATTAACTCGCTTCTCCCAGAAACTCTGTCCAGATATCCTAGATATAACCGTATCAACCAGTTTCTCCCAAAGACTCTGTCCAAACCAACCAGAAATGCCCAGAAATGTCAGTTTCTCCCAGAGACTCTTTCCAAATCAACAAAAATGTCCAAATATGCCAGTTTCTCTCAGAAACTCTATCCTAACCAACCAGAAATGCCCAGATATGCCAGTTTATCTCAGAAACTCTGTCCAAATCAGCCAGAGATGCCCAGTCTCTCCTAGAAGCCTTAATAAAACCCTGGAAACCCCTGTTATCCCTTGTTGATCATACTGGATAGTAAAATTGGCACACTCTATATGGTTAGGACCTTAGTTGTTTAACTGCTATCTATTAGAAATAGGAGCGTCATATAGATTAGGGCTTACATCCGCATGCTTGTCTCATTTGCATGCACCATTCCTATCTGATATAAATCCTCCTGAATCTGTACAGTCACTATAGATTCTCAAAGCCAGCAACTGGGATCTTCGTCCTGGGTCAGAAATTCAGATAATCGCTTGGTCAGAATCAGCCCAACAAGTTATTTTAGCATGAATCAGGAAGAGCTAGAAAACAAGGTCACCAAATTGGGAGCCACCATAAGCCAGCAATCCGATAGCCTGGCCCAGGTCCTGAAGTTTATGGAAGAACTGAAACAGCAGCGGCAGCAGTGTCCCCCTGAGTTCCCACCACCACCTTTTGGATTCATACCGCATCCCGAGAATAATGGAAAAGAAGACTGGTTTCAAGAGGCCCTGTCGTCCGCATATGAGAAAAAGTTCCAAGAGAAAATGGACAAAGTCGACAAACTAGAAAGTGTTTGGTTTGTGCCCTCAAACCATTACTATATGTATTAGACATTAGCATTTTAATATATGGATATCAGCTTTACATTTTATGATGTATGTTTCTTTCATGAGATGATTGTTTAATCCATAAGTATCATAGTAAGTATTTCGTGTGTGTATGAGATACATACAATGAGATACGAATTACTATTCTTTGATACTTAAAGTTTGTCACAGTGGATGATGAGACTAGATATCTCATCAGGTATACACTGTAGCATCATTAACTACCATTGGATGGAGTGATGAATCTCAATCACTAGAGTGTGACTCTTGGTTAGTATGCTAGTGCTTATAGTGCATTGACGGACCTGAGTTTCCTATTGATGCTCAAGGCTGTCAATCAGTCGATAGGAACTCATAACTTGTGTAAGGTACGTGTTCTCAATCTTGAGACGATTATGAACACAGACTGTGGATATGACTGCTTTGACTTACCAATCAGTGAGGTCTATAGAAGATCAACACCTGGGTATCTTGGGTATGTCATATTCATAGGGTTGTGAACATATATTGTCAAGACAGAATCTACCCTCTGTTTCAGAGTAAGCATTCCCTTGAGAATGTCACCAAGTCGATTACTGAGTACTGCAGTCTTGTTGATAAGAGTTATCAACATGTTTGGTAATCATGAGAGGTGAATGGGACTCAAGGAATTCAAGAAGTAATCATGATTCAGGTTGACAGTAACAGTTATCCGACTACCTGAATATGATTACGAATGCTGACGGTAGAGGGACATTAGTATAACATACAAGTCTAGTTATCGCTTCGGATATGTTCTTTTGCGTTGGAGTTCAGTTATCGTTTTATAGTGGAGTAAACGTTAACTGATCAGTCGATTAATTTGCTGATCAAAGAGTTTGGTCATGGGAGTTAATCAACTGATCTGAGCCAACAATAAAGAGCCTAGGAGATCCCACTCTTAGCTCCGCTAGGATGCTTGGAAAGGCAAATGAGGATGATGTCAAGACATGTTCGATCGATCAAAGTTGTCTCGATCGATTGAAGTCTAGACAGGTTCGATCGATTGAAGATGGTTCAATCGATCGAATGTTCGATCGATCGAAGCCACTTCGATCGCTCGAAGTCTAGGTCGGTTCTGGGAATCTATAAATAGGGCAGCTGCGTTCTGGAAAGGTTGTTCGTCGTTTTTGAACGTCAGAAGCTGCAGAAACTGTTTTAGAGCACCAAACCTTCTCCTTCCTCTCCATTAGGATTCCCACCAACCCTAGTCCTTCATGCGAGCATCCATAGGAGTCATAAGAGTGAAGGCCATCTAGTGGAAGCTGCTGGATGTTCAAGAAAATCATAATTGGGTTCAAGACACTAAGGTATAACTCTTGTCCCCTCTTGTGCGCATCTATGGAATTAACGAGTAGTAGATCCCGGGCATGCCAATTAAGTTTTATAACTTGATTTTTCCGCTGCGCGTTTAAACTTAGAACTTAAACCGTTTTTTTTTCCATCAGAAAGCGTATTAAGGAAGAGTAAAGGGGTTGATGATTACATGCGAGACTTGGAAGGACTTTTTGAGCCTGTTAAGTTGAAGCTGCCGGAAAACTTCAAGATGCCTGCCATCGATCGTTTTGATGGAACCGGAAATTCGAAGAGCCATGTAAAGCTGTGTATGAACATTTTTCAATCAATGGGTTGCACTCATGAGCACATTGCAATGCTATTCCCACAAACTCTAGCGATGTCTGCACTGTCATGGTTCCTTACCTTGGAAGCTTCCAAAACTCGGGAATGGGAAGACATCGTTCGAGTATTTGTTGATCACTATTCCTATAATCAAGAGTTGGATGTCATAATCAGGGATTTGGAAACTACTCGGTAGAACAGCAATGAATCCTTCGCTGCATTTCTGAGCAGATGGAGGAATAAAGTGGCCCAAATGACCCATTGACCAGTTGAGAAAGAACAGGTGAGAATGCTAATCTGGTTGCTGTAACCACTCTACCATGAGAAATTGTTTTATCAGTCCATCTCCACCTTTGAAGAGCTGTTTGAAGTTGGAACTCGAACTGAAGACGCTATCAGGGAAGGAAAGATCAAGAAGGAAGAGCCTCCGAGTCAGTCAAAAAGGCCCAACTACTCCCGCACTCCTCCGGATGTCAATGCTCTTAGCAGTCAACCTATGGCATACCCCACTAGGCTATACCAACCCCTCAACCAGGAAAACTCGCCCAATCGCCCTTTCTAGAAAAAGCTTCCTCGTAGTTTCGCCAAGCTAGAAATCTCCCTCTCCTCAGCCTTAGATCGTCTCCTCAAAAAAGGGCCACCTCCAATTACTCCAGCCTCAAAATACCCCGCTCCCGCCAAACTGCGATATGTCCTAAAGATGCACCTACCACCAAGCCCCCAGCCACAACACCGATGATTGCATGCGCCTTCGCCATGATATCCAAGACCTCATTGACCAGAATGTCATTGAACCACCTCCAAAGCAGCCATATATCACTCAAAATCCTCTACCAAACTACCAAAATATCAGCCTCATTGAGTCCAACCATGTATTCTTCAACCCTGCTACCTATATCACCCCCTTAGGTCAACCTTTACCCCTCATTGACATCCTGGAATCTATGGAAATTCATCTGATTGAAGGAGGAGATGATGAGTGGCAGCAACAGCTAGCTGATGAACAAGATCTATTCTTCTTGGAAGAACACGATCTAGGGGCAGTGGACCTCAAATGGTATGATCTCGACAATGAAATCAATGCTTCTATCTGAAACGAGCCAGAGAAACCATTTGTGGGAACATATTGTGACTGGTTCAAAGAAGATGGGACTATAGAAGGGCCTACTCCTGCTGAGATTGATCATCTGACTAGGTCAGGCCGTCATTATCAGCCTCCACAGCCTACCATTGAAGTAATAAAAAAAAGTCCTATAAGCATGAAGAAGACAATGAGATCATTGAAGAAGACAATGAGTTGATAAAGCAGTTTAAGAAAACCCAAGCACATCTCTCAATGTGGGACATCATGGTAACATCCTATAAGCATAGGCAAGCTGTGTTGAATGCCTTAGCTGGAATTGAGGTCCCCATTGACGATGCACCGGAAGACATAGTGGCTTTCTTGGGCGCACTCACCCCTCACCCAATCGTTACATTTTCTGATAAAGACCTGCCACCGGAAGGGTCTACACATAACAAAGCTTTGTACATCACTGTTGGATGTAAGGGACAGCAGGTGCCATTCTGTCTAGTCGATACAGGCTCCGCCCTAAATGTTTGTGCTCTAAGGACTGCCACCGCCTTGGGGGTCAATGTCCTTGACATCACACCATCTGTGCAATCCGTGAGGGCTTACGATAACACCAATAGAAATGTGATGGGGACTATTTCTCTCCAAATTCGGGTAGGATCTTTGGTTAGTACTGAAATCTTTCAAGTTATGGACATACCTGGCTCGTTTAATTTGTTGATCGAGAGGCCCTGGCTGTATGTCAACAAAGTTATGTCATCCACTGTGCATTAAATGATCAAGTACATTCATGAGAAGGAGATGAAAAACATCCTCGGCAATAGTTGGGGTAATGAAGCTTTCCCAAACTACGCTCCCATCTTTGAAATCCAAATACCTGAGCTAGAAGAAGGAGAAACCGGGGGATTCTTCATGGAAGAAGTCCACATGATCAATGATGAAGACAGTTTCCCCGAGATCCACTCTGTAGTTGTCAACATAGTCTGCAAAATGAACTACTTCCCTGGAATGGGATTGGGTCGACGCCAACAAGGGATTCGTGAGTTCCCGCAGTTCAAAGGGCAATAAGGCACTTTTGGGTTGGGGTACAAGTCCACTGAAGAAGACGTCGAGCTATAGAGGCCATGGAAGAAAAGAGTGAGGAGTCTCCCACCATACCGCAAAATCTTGAATGGGCAATTCATCAAAGAGGGGGATGATTTCCCCTCTTTTGGGTTCCCAGAACCTTGGATCCATCAGGCCACTAGAAAAAGGCACCCCTGGATGAAAATCTTCGCTGACTGCGAAAGGCCCCCCTATCAAGATCCGTTCTATCCTAAAGAAATTGAGAAAACCCCAGAGAAAGACTGGTTGGAGTATCTGGACACTGAAGCCATCGAGAAAATGTGGGAAGAGTTTGCCGAAGAAAATGAAGAAAACAGGGCCAAGAGCCAAGATGATCAGATCAAGCCAACTGAGGAGGGTCTGAGCAACCAGATTGTAGAGTCATCTGTCTCCCTATTCCCTGTGTCCCCCAGAGTCTGTACTTCTAATTATCGAGTCTGTACCAGAGTCGGTTACTGTAAGCCCACCACTGTCTAATGTAATTACTCTATATGTTATGAATAAAATGAAAGACAATTCTGCTTACTCCTCTGTGTCTAATACATATGTATAAATATACATCACAAAAGCATGTCTAAATGGTGTAACATTGCTAATGACAAAATATCATTCAAAAATCACGTAATTCATTTAGCAAGCAACATGGTATGCAATAGGGAACAAGGGAACTTACCCGGGATCCGGCCGCGATATTAAACGTGCAATGCATACAAATGAAAGAAAATCCTAGAAAAAGAGTCTCTAATTCAAATATACAAATAAAGCAAGACTTATTTTTAAGGTGTCGTTCATGGGGTCGAAAAATCAATAAAAATGATATATACGTATCCCCTAGTGGGAATTAGGTCGAGCGTAGTTCATCTAGGTAAGAGGTTTTGAAAGAAGCAATTTCAAGCAAAGTATTTTTTTAGGCGATCGAGGTTGATTAGTTGTTTGAATTCAACCCCATCTAGGTCCATGAGATAGGCCGCTCCTCCAGAGAGGAGGGTCTTAATGATGTACAGCCCGACCCAGTTGGGTTTGAATTTTCCTCTGGGGTCATAAACGGGCACTTTTAGTTCTTTGAGGACTAGGTCACCCTTAGCAAGCTTCCTTGGGCGGACCTTTTTGTTGAAAGCATGAGCTATTCTCTTTTGGTACCCCCGAGTATGGTTTATTGTAGCCAACCTTTTCTCATCAAGCAACATTAGTTCCTCATACCTCCCTCGCATCCATTCCAACTCAATCACTTCATACTCTGCCAAGATTCTCAAAGAAGGTATTTCTACTTCAATTGGAAGAACAACTTCCATCCCGTAAACTAATGAGTACGGCGTAGCTCCCGTGGAAGTTCTTACAGAGGTGTGGTATCCCATAATGCAAATGGTAACTTCTCGTGCCAATCTTTGTATGTATCTGTTGTTTTCCCGAAGATTGACTTAACATTCTTATTTGCCGCCTCCACCGCTCCATTCGTTTGAGGCCTATAGGGGGAAGACTGGTGGCGGGTGATCTTGTACTTTTCTAAGAGTGGGATAACTTCTCCTTGGAAATGGCTACCATGGTCTAAAATGAACTCATTCGGGACTCAATATCTGTAAATTATGTTCTTTTCTATGAAGCTCCCCACATCCTTGGCCTTCAAAGTGGCATATGACGCTGCCTCTACCCATTTGGTGAAATAATCAATTGCCACGATTATGTATCGGTGTCCATTGGTTGCCTTTGGAACTATCTCACCGATGATATCAATGCCCCAAACAGAGAAAGGCCACGGTGTGGTCATGCTATAGAGCTGGGAAGGTGGAGTATGCATTAGATTTGCATGGATTTGACACTTATGGCATCTTCTGATGTACTCACAGCAGTCTTTATCCAAAGTGGTCCAGTAATACCCCTGTCGAATTATCTTCTTGGCCAGCATATGTCCATTCATGTGGGGCCCATAGACTCCTTCGTGTATTTCTTCCATCAGCCTCCTAGCCTCCCTTCTGTATAAACACTCCAGATTGAACCCGGTATATGATTTCTTCCACAACGTATCCGCATAGATCACAAATTGGGCGGAGAACCTTCGGATCGCCTTTCTATCCTTCTCTGAAGCTCCCTCGGGGTGTTCTCCTTGCTTAATGAAATTCCAAACATCCACGAACCAAGGTAACTCACCTCATTCCTCTATCATGTCAATAACCTCGAATGAAGGTTGGTCTCTGATTTCTATGGATAACGGTATCATGGTGACTCCCAAAGGTATTTATATCATTGAGGCCAAGGTTGCTAGGGAATTGGCTAACTTGTTCTCTTCACGGGGAAGGTAGTAGAACGATATCTTTTTGAACTGTACTTTTAGGCTTTCTAGGTAGTCATGGTAAGGCCTTAACTTCTCATGCTTCACCCTCCAATCACCTCACACTTGGGATATGATCAGGTTAATTAGAGTCTCCGAAAACGTCGATCCTTCTAACTTTTAGGGCTAAGGCTGCTTCCATCCCAATTATGCAAGCCTCGTATTCGGCCGTGTTGGTTGAATTATACTTAAGGTTAACGGCTAACGGGATAGGTGTCCCATTAGGTGCCATGAGGATGATTCCAACCCATAGCCTAGTTGGTTGGCGGCTCCATCAAAATACATCTTCCACAGATCCTCTTTCAACTCCATTACCCCTTCGTCAGGAAACTTGAACTCCAATTTCTCCTCAGATTCTACGGCAAGGTCGGCTAGGTATTCAGCAATGGCTCTTTCTTTAACATATTTAGAAGTGACATATCTGATGTCGGGAAATTCTACTGGTCAAGACAGGCTTTTCGAACAGGTATTTGAGTGGGTCCATCGGGAGATTAGGACAACGAGAAAGGCTAACATGTAATGCCTAAGATGACGGGTACACCGGACTAGGACCCAACAGGCTTTTTCTAAAGTGAGTATTTCAGCTCGTATCCAATCATCCTCTTGCTCAAATAATAAATGGCTTTTTTCGCATGCCCCTCTTCCCCTTCTTGGGACAACATGCACCCCATTGAATCCTCAGACACTGAAAGGTATAGCAGTAGAGGTCTCGCGGGTGAGGGTGGTGACGGGACAGGTGGGTTTTGGAGGTAGGTTTTGATCTTATCAAAGGCTTGTTGACACAGGGTATCCCATTTGAACTTTTCTCCTTTTCTGAGTAACCTAAACAACGGGTCACAGGTTAAGGTGAGCTTCGAGATGAAACGGCTTATGAACTGTATTCTACCTAGAAATCCCCTTAACTCTTTTTCATTCTCACGCGGCTGCATTTCAACTATGACCTTTATCTTGGTCGGGTCCACCTCTATCCCTCTCTGAGTGATGAGAAACCCTAATAACTTTCCGGTAGTGACCCCGAAGGTGCACTTCTAGGCGTTCAACCTCATTCTGAATTCCCTCAACCACCCGAAGAATTTTCTTAATGCCTCCATGTGACCTCTCCTTCCTTATATTTTACAATCATGTCGTCCACATACACCTCTGCCTCCTTATGGATCATAACCTGCAATAGCGTAGTAGCGGCCCGCTGATAAGTTGCTTCTGCATTTTTGAGCCCAAATGGCATCACCTTATAGTAGTATGTCCCCCATGGTGTGATGAAAGTGGTTTTCTCCCTATCTTCTGGCGCCATTAGAATCATCTTGTACCCTGAGAACCCATCCATAAAAGAAAGGAGTTCATGCCCCGCCGTATTGTACACTAACACATTAATGTGAGGTAAAGGGAAATCGTCCTTAGGGCTGGCTTTGTTCAGATCCCGAAAGTTAATATAGACCCTAACACGACCGTCCTTTTTTGGGACAGGTACTATGTTGGCGATCCATTTTGGATACTCGGTAACCATTAAAAATTTGGCTCTTAACTGCTTTTCAACTTCCTCTTTGACTTTGAGTGCCCATTTAGGCCTCATTTGCCTCAATTTTTGTTTTACAGGTTTGGTATTAGGGAAGATGGGGATGTGGTGTTGGACTATTTCTGGATCAATGCCTGGCATATCATTATAAGACCATGCAAAAACATCTTTGAATTCACTTAATAGTTTGATTAATTCTTTGCTTTCTTCTTTGTTAAGTGTAGAGCCAATAAAAACATTTTGAGGATTATCTTCATTTCCTAGATTGATTGTTAGAGTGTTCTCAATGATTTTACATGCAGATTCTTTTTCTTTTTCAATTAACTTTTGCAATTCAATGGGTATTCCATGCTCATCACATTCATCACATTCATTAAGCATGTTCGAGTAGGCAGAATTGGTCATGTTCTCATTCATTTTCTTTGGAGCAATTACAACAGACATAGAAATTGAAAGACGCCTCATTTGGGCCATTACAAACTCTAGGTGTGGGGAACACCTATCACTAGACTCAAAGAGCCACTCTTTCTTGCTTTCTCCTCCCTGATCGGTGATGAAGCACTCTTCTAGTTTCTTTGTCTTGGTAATCTCTTCCATTTCTGGTTTCTCCGATTTTCCCATGCCGTTCACCTTGCCTTGCACCTCTTCTACTAATCCCTCAGCGTGTTCTTTTCTGGCCTTGTCTTCCATGACCCCTTCTTCACCAATTTCCTTAGCTTTTGTGCTTTCCTCCCCTAATAGGTTCTTCATGACTGAGTCATCTAGCAGACCAACCCAATCTTTTAGATGACTTCACGGGTACCTGTAGGTATGGATCCTGATACTCAGAGAATTTGTGGGGGAAGAAGATCTCAAACCCAGGCTTAATACATTTGTCCTTCTGATCTACCCATGGTTCTGGGAAGCCAAAAAAAGGGAAATCCTCTCCCTTTTTCACAAAGTATCCGTTGAGCGTTTTCTGGTATGGAGTCATCGGCACATCGGCAACCTTTTTCTTTTCCTTCAGCTCCTTCTTGGATGGTTGATAGCCCAGACCATGAGTGTGAGTCTGAGTGGTGATCTTTGGAAATTCCAACAGACCTTGATGATTCTTACCCAATCCCATGCCTGGGAAGAAACCCATCTTCTTCATGATACCAGCGACCAACAGACTTGCGTACTGATCAAAATACAATGGTAGGAACTCTCTCGGCTTCTCTCCCTCCAACATATTAATGAATTCGAATCCTCCCAGACCTGTTTCTTCTTCTTGGAATTGTACATCCAAAATCGGTTCACTCGATGAAGCTTCAGATAGACGAACCCAACTATCCTCGAGAATATCACAGACCTTGCTCTTCCAAACACACTTGACTTTCTGATGAACCATAGATAGTATGGCGCCCAAACTGTCTAGCCATGGCCTTCCCAGCAGTAAATTGAAAGAAGCGGGTATGTCGATGACCTGGAATTCGGCTTCCTTTTCCACAGGCTCGACATCTAGATAAAGGAGAATTATTCCCATGACTGTTCTCTTAGTGTTGTCGCACGCCCTTACCTTCTGCTCAGATGGTATGAATGTTGTTTCATCCAAACCCATGCGCTTAGCTGTTCGAAAAGGACACATGTTTAGAGCAGATCCATTGTCAACAAGACAGGCAGATACAATGTTCCCTAAGCATTTAACAGTGACATATAGCGGTTTATTGTGAATAGGCCCTCTCGGAGGTAGGTCGTCTGACAAGAAGGAAATATCCAGAGCCGGAATTCTACTATTCATTCCCATAAGGTCTTCTGGTGTTGCGTCGATGGAAACGTTAGATTGGTTCAAAGCATCCAAGATTGCCTGCTTGACTGTGACGTTTTGAAGCGATCCGTAAGCCCCAAACAATGATGTTAGCCTGAGTTTTCTTCAATTTTTTTAGGACCCTGTCTTCCTCTGCTTCTTCATCTATGTTCCATTTTCCCTTGTCTAGATCCCTCCCTGGGTGATCTTCCTCCAGTTCGTGCGGCTTAAAGTGTCTGCCTGACGAAATTAGATGACTGACTTCTTCTCTCATCCATAAATTGTTAGCCTCCGAAACCCTTCCCAAACTCTCGTTTTCGGTTTCCACCTCTTCATCACTCTTGTACCATAAATCATCCTCTATCTGATCTATATTGCCCATTTCCTGAACCCACCAATTCATATGTTCTGCTTTTTCCTCTTCACATCCCTTCGAAGCACCCTCCAAAGTACAAATTGTCGAATTCACCATCAACTGATAAGGCCTTCTTACTGTCCTAGCCCTAGTGATTAGCCGAGACGGATCGAAGATGGTTTCTTCTATCCCCAAGAAATAGAGGCCTTGCGGTAGTGGTACAGTATGGTGGTTTGATAGTGGATTTCTTGTGACATTCGAAACTCTGGCAGGCGGTTCCGATATCACCTTGTTATCAATAAGATATTGGATTTCGTGTCTTAACCTCATGCATTGATCCGTCGAGTGGCCCTCTTGTTGGTGGAATTTACAAAAGAGATCCCCTTGAAAACTTGGCAGAAGCGGATTTGGTAGAGGTTGAGGTTCCAAGTGACGGAGGTGCCTTTTCACTAACAGCCTATCGAGAGCGGTTGACAGTGATACTCTAAGATCTAAAAATTTTCTCGGTGCTTTTTCCCCACCTCTCCTTGGTGTTATGTCAAATTTCTTCTCCGGCCCGGTCAGTGCGTTGACATCAGTGGGGCCAGAGCGCCCCCCGACTGTCTTCCATTGGACCGATAGTTTGGTCTTCTGTATCTATTTGACTGTTCTTCCTTCTTAATTGTCCCCTCTAGGATCGCATCCTCTATTATCGTTCCCACATCAAAAACATCAGCGAAAGTGTTGATCGACTAGAATCTAATCTTCTCTTAATCGACAGGTTGGAGGTTTTTAATCCACATTCGGATCTAGTCCTTCTCGAACGGCCTCTGTACTATCTTAGCTGCTTTTCACCTCCATCTGCTCAAATATTCGGCAAATGATTCTTTGTTTCCCAGCATAGTGGTCTCCAAATCTCAGACTGTGACATCCAGGTCTTGATTGTACTCATATTGCATCACGAATGATTTGATCACTTCTTCCCAGACTCGAGTTTTTTTTGGCTCGAGAGTGAGGTACCAGGATAGGGCAGCTACAGTCAAAGTCTGCTAAAATAAGATGGCCATCATGGTAGTGCTCAGCCCGCTCGATTGGAAAGCCCCGATACACATTCTCACGTGGCTGCGTGGATTTCCTGTTCCATCAAACATATCAAAAACTAGCATTTTAAAACCAACAGGCAGCGTCTCGCGGACCCCATCGTACAGCCATTCTAATTTCATCAGGTAAGTATCAACCCCTTGAGCTTTATGCATCACCCTTTCCAGCTTCTCTATCTTTTCGGTCATTATCCTCTCTTTCTCAGTCTTTTCCCTTTCTACTCTCTCCCTATCTGCTCTAGGAATCTCGACTCTTGGCATCCCTGGGTCTTCGTACCAACCCTCTTCCCTAACTGGTAGATCATTATTTGGTGGGTTCACGACTGGTGGTGGGCGTGGTATCGCTTCTATCATGACCATCATTCGGTTCATATTCTTAGCCTGTCACCTCATCTGTTCCGCCTGTTGTTCTACCAATGTTCTTAACTCTGCTACTTCCCCATCGTTCCTTTCATCCACCATTTCACTGTCTTCTCTTCTCCTTACTAACCTTGCAGTGGGACCTCTAAACCAAGTCGTATTTATTTTCTTCATTTTTATCAAAATTTTTCATATACATTTGAAAGACTTTTGGTGGGATGTTCATATGACGCGCGGATGTAATGCATGTGTGCGTGTGTGCCTACTCTATATGTAGAAGAAAAGAAAATTCTAATCCTAACACATAAACACATAAGATCCTTATTCATGTCGAGTGCGCCAACTTCTCCTTTCATTGTGATCTTCACTACCCTCTCAAAGGTTGGATATTCAAAAAAAAATTTGGAATTCGTTTGAAAGGCATTTCTTTTAAATGATGAGATCTTTCCAAAATGATTCTCAAGGATTTTGAATCTTTTATTTAAAAATGAGGATATGAGAACATATTTTAACAAAGTTTGTTTTGAAATTTTTAATTGAAAGGTAAACTCAAAAGATTTTTCGAAAGGGTGATCGAAAACATTGGGAAAAGATAGTAAAACTCTGTTTGCTTCCAAGGATGGATTTAAAGTTCTTTGGGTAGGAGGATCACATGATCGGATTATCACCGTACTTTCTATGAATTTGAATACATACAAGGTCAATGATGCTTAGCTAAACATGATAGAAGAGATTTAATCTTATAATCAAAATCTAGCATATTCCCAAATGTCATGGGACATGAAGAGGAATTGCTCGAAAGTGATTAAGAGTTTACATGTGTCTTATTAAGTGAGCATCGTCATGATCATCTCAAGTAATCCCTCCCGGGCATACAAAATTCCCTAACATATAACCCTAATCAAGAATTGATTTCCCTAGGATTGAAAGGTTATACAGAAACTATCGTGCAAAGACTGGGTTTTGGTCAAATAAGGGACCCTTGACACACACCCGATAGAATGCTTCATATACCAACACATGGTACGAGATCAAGGATGATCACACAGTCCCATGATGGATTGACCGACCGAGTTGCCCCGAGCCTCCAAGGTCATAGTTTCGTGCAATCGATTGGCGGGACATACAAGTGAAATGCAACAGGCGCATAAAGATCAATTAATTTGATTAAGAGGATGTTTTTGAAGTCTAATCCTCGAGTAAACCCAAAATAAAAAATTGTGGTCTGCGAAACCAGAGATTCTAGGTTCGATCCCCAGCAGAGTCGCCAGATTGTGGTTATCGCAATTTTCTTACCTACAGCCTATTTATTTTAAAGCGATTTTTCAATTTAAAACACAAGTCAATGAGTCGCCACTTAATTTTTTTAAAAGGAAAATTAAGAAAACCATTTTAAAGCAAACTGATCTTTTAAGAAACCAGAGACTTTCTAGGTCCGTGGATTATGGAGTGAGAGAGGAAGGAGCCCGGCGGACTAAAACACCCCCTCTCATCCTATCTCGCGATAGGCCTCAGCTTGACATCCTTTTAACCGAATTAATAATCTAAGAGTGTCCTAAACTAATACGTATGTATAAATATACATCACAAAAGCATGTCTAAATGGTGTAAGATTGCTAATGACAAAACATCATTCAAAAATCACGTAATTCATTTAGCAAGTAACATGGTATGCAATAGGGAACAAGGGAACTTACCTGGGACCCGGCCGCGATATTAAACGTGCAATGAATATAAATGAAAGAAAATCCTAGAAAAAGAGTCTCTAATTCAAATATACAAATAAAGAAAGACTTATTTCTAATGTGTTGTTCATGGGGTCGAAAAATCAATAAAAATGATAAATATACAAAACTAGAGAAAGGGTTGAGGAAATGTACCTCAAAAATGCTACAAAACAAAGGGTTAGTCGACATATTTTAAACAAAACACGTCAATGAACTCCTAAGTAACAAATCCTAACACAAGGTGAATTCTATTTACAAGTATCAATCTACATAAATGAATGCACATGAACACATGAGTATGAATAAAATAAAGCTATGAACATTTCATTGATTTGGATCATTTAGCCTCTGGTTTTAAGCTCAACTAATATTTATTGGAGTATAGTATGAAACCTAGTTGAAGAAAGAATCATTTGAACCATTATTTACAAAGTTTATTAAATCTGTCACCAGATTTTTGAATTTCCAGAGAGTAGACCTGAACTTTAAGAAAATAAAAAGCATACTTCCAATGGTTTTATCTTGTTGATTTTTTAGCATGTTATGCCTTTGTGAGTCTAGTTTCTAACCCAAAACAGAAATCAGGGTTTGAACGGTTAGATCTCTAGGAAATGGATAAAAAGCAGACGTCACTCAGGGACTTACAACTCTCCGTGCAGAGTTTTTGTATGATTTTCTAAAAATAGAAAAATGTCAGAAATGCTTTGGTATTTTTAGGGTAGCTTCCTAACACATTAGACACTCTAGAAAAATTTATTTTGGTCCAAGAATGCTTGATTAAGGCTCTGATTCACTCATTTTAAAAAACGTGTTACTGTTCTGAAACTCTGGACAGATTGTGGTTGTCTAACAAAACTCATGACCAAACCACTTTAAACATAAAATTTCCTTAAAGCAAAAATCATAGTGGTAGAACTTTGAGTTATAAACATTTTCCCATTGGTTTCATTCAATTCCAACGGTCTGATATTGAACTAAAAATCCTTGATCAAAGGTGGTCATTGAATTCACTGCACCGTTTGTTCAAGTTCAACTTAGTTGGTTAATTCCAAACTACTAAACCATGAAGTTGGGCTTAATCCAAACTACTTCTCCTACCATTTGATGGTCATTGGAGACTAAATACATACATGTTTGTAGATTTTGATGAAGTATGGAATGAACTTCCAAAAATCCCAAAACAATGAACTCAATCTTATGGACAAAAGCTTCGATTCATATTATTACTCCTATCACTTGATGGCCATTGGAGGCTAAAGACACACACACATGTAGATTTTAATGAAGTATGAAGAGCTTCACAAAACCTAAGAAAAGGATTAGCCTAAGCCATAGAGATGGACTTAAACTAAGCTACTTCTCCTACCATTTGATGGTCATTGGAGATTAATAACACTTAAACTTATGGGTTTTAATGAAGTATAAGGAACTTCACAAAACCTCAAAAAAAATGAGCTCAAACTATGGATGTATGGATGAAGTTTGGACTCATTGACTCAACATACTAAAATCAATCTCAATCCCTTCATGAATCATAAGTTCATAAGAATATTGAGGTATTCTAAACACAAAGATTCAAGAAAGGCATTGAAAGTCTCATGAGTCTAGGAAATAAACATAATCAAAGAAAAGGGACCAAGGTTTTATTTCAAGATTTATTTAAGCTTTAAACACTAAACCATTTTGATCCAAGCTAATGAGATGAAAGCTCAATCATAATATATATGTGGTGTGTGATGAAATGAGGTGGGAAGAGAGGTTTTGAAAATGTGTAAAAGGTCCTAGGTATCTAAATATTGTGATTGAGCTACTAATAAATTAAATAGTTTAGAGTTTTACCTTTAAGTATCCTCAACTTCTTGGCTTCTTTAAGACCTTCCAAGTGATGATCAAACTCTTCTTCCAACTCTACTACCCTTTCTCTATTTAGAAAATTTTAAAGGAGAATCAATATTGGGATGCTGACATTCTAATATTGCCCCCTTAATAATGCGATATACACCATCTATATATAGGCAATCATTAGGGGGTCATTTTGGGAAATTCAAAGCCAAAACCCTAATTCCCACCGCCTTTTGATGGTATAAACCGACCTACTTTTGGACAGACTGTCACAAAAATGCGATACTCCCTAGAGATGGAAGCGGCACTCACTGAAAGCTGTTTTCGCACTCACTGGCTGCCGGAGCGGCACTCAATGAAAGCCGATACGGCACTCACAGAATGCCGCAGACAACTCCTTGGACTGCCATTTTCTTTGTGAAATTGCGACACTTGGTTAAATTTACGGCAATTATAGATTGCCGTCCGGTACTTCATAGAGTGATGCAACGGTAACCCGTGACTGTCGCAGCTTTGCCACGTGCCGTTTTCTTCTGTTCTCTCTTTTTTTCTTTTTGTTTTGAATTAAAAGAGCCTTTGGAAGAGCTTGAATCACCTTTGGATGTCTTGGACTAATCAGACGCTAGTCATCATCGGATCTTAGAGGTAATACTCCCCTTCATCTGATGTTTGGTCAAAATTGGGGTGTCTACAGCCACTTTAATGGGTGCACAGCAAATCTAAGGATATAGTGACTCCCAGCTGGTTATCAACCAAGTAAACTAGGAGTATGAAGCTCGGGAAGACAGCATGGTGGCCAACCTAGCCCTAGTTAGGTCTGTGATCACCAAAAAGCTCAAAGGTTTCTTAATCAAACATATCCCGAGGAGGAAAACACAAGGGCCAACCATTTTCTTCTATTTTCTCTTTTTTTTCATTTTGTTTTGAATTGAAAGAGCCTTTGGGAATCACCTTTGGAAGTCTTAGACTAATCGGACGCTAGTCATCATCGGATCTTAGAGGTAATACTCCCCTTCATCCAACGTTTGGTCAAAATTGGGGTGTCTACAGTTTGCCTCTGTTCGATGGAGCTTGTGGAGCAATGCGAACCATAAGTAAACGTCGAAGCCTGTGTAAAGACAAGCCTTTGACCAAATAGTCGAATTCAGGTAAAAACAAAATGCGTTGCAAAAAAGAAAGCAAGCGTATAGCAAAATTCTAATTGGTCGTGCTCCATGATGATCTACCTACGTATCCCATCAGGACTCAGACCAAGACGTAGTTCGGGCAAGAGTCAAAACACACGCAGGCAGAAGTAATCACATGAATGAATGCACTATCCTATCGTGATGCACATGCTCATGCAACGGTAAAATAAACTTAACTGAGCAAGTGTCATGCCTACTTCTATATTATGTCCTCTCTACATGTGATGCGCATTTCATGATGCGTTAGTCAGAGAAGATTACTGAATGTTGACTGTTGCGAAAAATGAATTCCTAACTTCCCAAAAGGAGGATTAACATAAATTTGTTGCGAGAACTGAGAATGCAAATCTGTTGCCCTCTTAAGATTTTGGTCATAGTAAATCTGTTACGAGGATCGAGAATATAAATTTGTTATATTCTGAAAAGGAGGATTATTGTAAATCTGTTGCGAGAACCGAGAATGCAAATCTGTTACACTCTCAAGTATTTTGATCATCGCAAATCTGTTACGAAGATCGAGAATATAAATCCGTTATATTCCCAGAACAAGGGTTAACGCAAATCTATTACGAGAACCAAGAGTTCAAATCCGTTACACCCTAATAGGATCAACGTAAATCTGTTATGAGGATCCAGAATATAAATCTGTTATATTCCCAGAACAAGGGTTAACGCAAATCTGTTGCGAGACATGAGAGTACAAATCCTTTACACCATAATAGGATCAACGTAAATCTGTTATGAGGATCGAGAATATGAATCTGTTATATTCCCAGAACGTGGGTTAACGTAAATCTGTTGCAAGAATTGGGAATGCAAATCTGTTGCACTCTTTAAGATTTTGATCATCGCAAATCTGTTACGAGGATCGAGAATAGAAATCTGTTATATTCCAAAAATGAGGGTTAACGCAAACCTGTTACGAGAACCGAGAATGCAAATCCATAACACTCTAAAAAATGGGGCAACCATATATGGATGAATCAGGGGTCAATCAGACTCAAATTTATTTCACTTTCAGAATTTTGAAGTCCAAAGACTCAAATTTATTTCAATTTTCCAAACTTGGAGTTCACAGACTCAAATTTATTTCAATTTTTGGAGTCAACGAACTCAAATTCAATTTGAATTTTCAAAATTTTGAAGTCCACAGACTCAAATTCATTCCAATTTCAAAATTTGGAGTCCATAGACTAGAATTTATTTCAATTTTTCAAAGTTTGGAGTCCACAGACTCAAGTTTATTTCAATTTTCAAAATTTGGAGTCCAAAGACTCGAATTTATTTCAATTTTGAGAAATCGAGAATTAGTTTGGTCCTGAAAACCATCTCTGGGGGTCAAAAGCACAATGAGGGCAAAATGTTAGGGGTTAAAATTCAATTTTCGAGACTCAATTTGAATTTTGGGGGAAGATGAAGTGTCTGGTAACTACCTCAAATGCGGTACACGCTAATTTTTGTGACAATCTGTAACTGCCGTGCGACACTCACGGAATGCCGCTGCGGCATTCAGAGAGTGCCGCACGACACTTCACTGACTACTGGGCACGAAAATTGAGTGTCGCGTTTGGCGAGTGGCAGCTTATACCAAGGGTTTATTTTCATTTTCATTCATTCTCTCAACCTCTCTCAAACCGAAACCTCTCTGGAGAAATTTTCTCCCATCCCCTCTTTTCTCTTGTATTCATCTACGGTACTCACAGGTTAGTTCTGTTCGATCAAAACTTGTATTATTCTTATTATTTTTATTGTTTTTCTGAATTTATTCACAAATCTAAGAACAAATTCCTTTTTCTCTTTGACAGATCATGGCATGTGGTTCTGGCAGTAGGAAGAAGGAGAAGTACCGCGCCACTCCCAACCCCGACGCTACACTCTTACTCCAGGATCCAGACGAGCATTTATCCGCCCGCGCGTTCAAGCGCGAGGTAAACGTGCCCCTCTTTTTTCTCCTTTTACGATTCTTACACCATATGAACTTCATTAATGCAATGTGTAATCAATGCAACTTCAAATGCCTCATTTCAAATGCAAATGCAAATGCTATGCTTATAGCACTCTCGAGTGTCTCGAATGCTTTAACCGATGATTATTCAATTTTATATTCTTTTATCCTATTTCTTACGAACTTTTACGAATGCGGGGACAACAAAAATGAATGCTATGCTTATGAATGCGTGGGTGTCCCATCGGTATATGCGAACATTTAGTTTCATTAACTTTTCTCAAAGAATTCTGACTGCGATGTATGCTAATTAAAACCTCGCACATCCCTTAATAAATAATAAACCAATGCTCTAGGCATTTTCATTATTCATTCATTCTTTATTATTGCTTTTTGTTATTCTGCACACGATGACCAAACTTTTCATAAATGTGAAATCCATGCTTGTGAAGTTCCCCCAAAAGCTACCTTTTATTCACCCGTACCTCATGGCTACACCATTCTCAAAACCTTATATCTTGAAAATGCGGATATTGTTTCCTTGTCGTCATTCTTTTTTTTTTTTTTTGCATTTTACATATATGTTTTCTTTTCTTTTGCTTTTCTCTTCTTATTTTGTTGTTTCCTATTCCTTCCTTATTTACTGATATCAAATCTTGTGATTCTTTCTTGCAGTTATAGCCCAAGGTGCTAAAGGGGCATGGCAACCTGGCACATGGCTTTGAATGGTATGGGGAGCTGAGCGAGATGGTGCGGGTATTTATTGACGCTGCAGGTTTTGGAGGCTTCGTCAAACTCTTGACGCAGAGCTCCAATGACTTGTAGCAGATCTATGCATTGGAAGAGAGGTGGTGGGATACCACCAACACCTTCCACTTCGACTTCGAGGAGATGACGATGACTCCCTTGGACTTCAGCATGATCACCGGGATCCCATTCAGAGGAGAGCTCTTACGATATTTGGATGAAGTCACCGAGTGGGATAGGGTGTAGGAGCTACTTGGAGTGGTCCCGGAGGAGCCCTTGTTTATGGCCAAGTGGTTCCTTGACACCTTCAGAGGCCAGTCGGTCATTACTGACGAGCAGATGGCTTGGGGCTTCTTAATGTACGTGCTGGGGTGCTCCCTGTTGAGCACCAAGGGAGAATGGATCTCCGTGGTACTGGTGGGTTCCTTGGAGCGCATGGACCAGATCTACCAGTAGGATTGGGTCAGTGCCGACATCCACTGTCAGTTTCTGGAGGACGTGGAAGGTATGTAACACTTCTCTTTTCTTTTCTTTTACTTCCTTTTCTAATCAATTTTTAAAAGAATGTGATCCTTACACTCCTCTCTTTCTTGTTTTGTAGATCTGGTCCCACTAGTATTTACACATGATGTCGCTTAGGACGCGACCAGCGGACGCCCTCATCATACCCCAGGGGCTGAAGTGGGTGAAGGACCGGGTGGGGCGAAAGACTGGGGCCCACAACTTTATCTCATTCAAGAACTTCCTGACAACTTTGCGAGTACAACACGTGGAGTGGCAGCCCTGGAGGGACGTGCTTCCCGAGACTCCGGACGAGATACGGCAGTCGGGTGGATACGACCAGGTGAGGATTCTATTGGACGGCCACGAGGCTAGGGAGTGTTACTTAGGCGAGAGAGTGACCAGGCAGTCACTGATGGCTCCTGATTATTTCATGCCACATCCCCCTCCTGCTTCGATGAGGGGCATGGATACTCTCCAGGGCTCCCAGATTACGGCTGCTTTTGAGGGAGTCTCGATTCAGACGCTCGTGGAGTCTCCCCCGATGGATACGCAACTTTTCGAGCTGTGAGGCTGATGAGGAACTTCCCTTTGATGGGAGTGACTTGGGTGAGTCATCTTTGTTTCTGCACTCTTTCTTCTATTTTCTAATTTTTTTTTTATTGATTACAATTATTCTATTTGCAGCCTGTTCCTACTATTACTCGGGCCCCGGCTTTGCTGCCTTGGGATTGGAGTGTCAGGACCGTTTCCTATGGTGAGCATGATTGAGGTCGCCTGGTATCCCACAGGCGCTCCTGTCATTCCGCTCAAGTATGATCAAGTCCCTCGGGACTATGCGGAGGAGGGCCAGCTTTACGCTCATAGTGTTAGAGAGTGAGTCTACGGCCAGGAGTGGAGGGTAAGGTTATAGGACCTTATTTCCGATTCTTGCATCCTTATTCTGCTTCCACTAATCCTTTTTTATTGATTTTTTGCTTAGGTTGACGGGGCGCGGGTGACTGCCGAAGCTCAGGCGAGGGCCAGGGTAAGTTAAGTTGACTCTCTTTTATTCACACTTTCCATTTTTTTCAAAACAGACTATGTTATTCACCTTTCCTTTTTCTTAGGACGGTGAGGTCAGGAGACTGACTCTGCGGGTGAGGGAGCTTGAGCAGTGAATTTGGCAGTTTGGGATAGATCCCGACGGAGATTATGGAGGATCTCCTGGGGGCAGCAGCGCTGGACGAGGTAGTGGTGTTGGTAGAGGCACCAGTAGCAGTAGAGACGGAGGTGGAGCAAGCGGTACTGGCGGAGGTGGAGGCGGAGGCATAGTGAGCGGGACAGAGTCAGAGGAGGAGCCTCTTCGACGCGTCACACGTTAGGCTCGGGGCTGCGGTCGAGGCTGACAATGACCTTTTACTTCTTTTATTTTATATATTTGAGCGTTCGTGAGGATACACATACACTGGGATGACTATATATATACACACGTCTGTTTTGATGATAGCTCTAGGATTGCCGATAGAATAGACATCTGTACATATTTTATTTACTACCTTCACATGCTTTATGACTGCTTTTATCTTTTCTCCTTTCACTACTACTTGTCGTATGTGTGACCATAGCTTGGTCCTTGAATGCTTTCATCTTCTTTAATTGTTTGAAATAAATGAATGAATGAATGAGCGAATGGACGTATGCGACCATGGCTTGGTCTTGCTTGTACGTGCTGCATGATGCGCACGCTTATTCAGTTTTCTATTTGCAGGTGGGCTAAAAGCATTACAAATAGACCCTGGCCAAAGTAAAACTCCAAACGGCACTCAGTTTGGCCTGTGCGGCACTCAGTGAATGCCGTAACGGTAGTCAGTGAATGCCGCAAAGGCATTCACGGACTGCCGCGCGGCACTTCGCTGAGTGCCGATCTGCTTTATTGACTACCGTGGGTAGGTAGGCAGCTTTATTTTCCTATTTATACCAATTTCTTCCCTAATACTCCGTAAAACATTCTTCTCTCCTCTTCACTTCTCCCCAAAATGGCCCCCATTAGTTCCCAAATCCTCTTCCCATTGATGGATGCTCTCTCGGGCATTCACAGGCTAAATTTCGAGTGTTTCAGACTAAACAATCTCTTCTCTTTCTGACGAATGTTTTTGAATGAAGGCTTGATTCAAGCTACGATTCAGTGTTGGGATCCCTCCTTTCATGTCTTTTGCTTTGGTTCCCATGAGGTCTGCCCTTCATTTGAGGAGTTCAGCGCTATCCTTCACACCGACCCTTTTGCGGATCTGATAGTTCCACCGGTGCAGGCGGGCTATGTTCAAGATTTGGCCACCCTGCTCCACATATCTTGTAACACTGCGGGTTCTTTTATTTGTGACAGGCAGATTGCTTCAAGCGACTTTCCTTGGTTTATGCCCCCGTGGGAGATCCCTATGACGGCGAATATCAGATTATCCGGTGCAGTGCGCTATCGATTGCCATGCTCTCTTACTTCCTCTTCCAGTCGTCTTCCGACATTCTCATACCCATTTCCTGTGGTCTATGAGAGATGAAGAATTTCGTCACGCTAGTTCTTGGCGAAACCTTGATAGGGTTGGATCGGGCTCATGCCACCGGGGCCATGTTATCTGTAGGAGCCCCTTTCATCCTGCAGCTTGGGATCATGGAGCGCTTGGATCTCTTCGTGCATCCTTCATGCCTTCGTAGGTCACTTCCCTATGATGGCATTGAGGTTCACCATTTGTTCCGCTCGGATGATGCATGGCTTAGTTGGCTAAAAAAACCCCTCTCTTGGCGATATTCGCTGGTTTTTCCCAGATTGATCTTACCGCTCTGTCGCAGTGCGGCTTCCTGGGAAGCCTGGTATCTGGTTGCCTAGCTTGCACACTACTACTTTCTACATTCCCAGTCGAGTGCTTCATCAGTACAGGCTTCTCCACGATATTACTGAGGCTCTTATTGTTGATTTTACGAGAGGTTCGATCGTGCGCCCTTTCATTGTGAAGGCTTTCATTGAAGCTTGGCAAGACAGGGTGTTAGCTCCTTTCCAGAGGGCACCTGCTTCAATTATACCTACTACTGAGTGCCTTCTTCAGATCCAGACTCTAGTTGAGAGACAGACTTCATAGACATTCATAGATAAAATCAAGACAGGGTGAAACTTTATTTTACAAAATTTCAGACGGATCATGTCTACTTTCTTGTGCATCTGAAAGTGATGTTCTTCTTTCGTTTCCAGAGAATGTTTTTATGTTAAAAAAAAGGGCATGCTCTAGCATGTTTAATCAATGTATTCACTCTTTCAGTTTATTTTTAAGTTATGAAAATTCTCCTTTCAAAATCCCTTTTCAGCTTTTGTTACTTTGCTTTGAATCCTTGCTTGAAGCTTTAATCATCCTACACCATGAATCCTCATTCGTTCTTTTATAGTACTTATTTTGATGACCAGGAGATCCAAAGATGGGTTTAGACATTATATGAGTTCTTCAATTTAGCAAACGAAGTTTTCCCCTAGTTATGGGGCTTTGAAGTGATTCCAGGCAAACCGGAGTTTGCCCCTAGTTCGGCGCAGGTTTTTTTTCTTTAGGTTTTTTTATGGACCGAAGGCTTTTGAGAGCCCGCCTACTTATCCCCAAGTGGGTATCAGGTCCACAATAGTTCAGCTTAAGGCTTGACAGAAGGTGTCACTCGGGCAATTTATTAATGACCAAATCGAGCTGGTTGCCTACGTATCTCCTAGTGGGAATCAGGTCGAGCGTAGTTCATCTAGGTAGGACGTTTTGATAGAAGCGGTTTCAAGCAAAGTATTTTTTGAGGCGATTGAGGTTGATTGGTTATTTGAATTCAACCCCGTCTAGGTCCATGAGATAGGCCACTCCTCTAGAGAGGAGATTCTTAATGATGTACGGCCCGACCCAGTTGGGTTTGAATTTTCCCCTAGTGTCATAAATGGGCACTTTCAGCTCTTTGAGAACCAGGTCACCCTCAGCAAGCTTCCTTAGGCGGACCTTTTTGTTGAAAGCATGAGCTATCCTCTTTTGGTACCCTCAAGTATCGTTTATTGCAGCCAACCTTTTCTCATTAAGCAACATTAGTTTCTCATACCTCCCTCGCATCCATTCCAACTTAGTCAATTCACACTCCGCCAAGATTCTCAAAGAAGGTATTTCTACTTCAATTGGAAGAATAGCTTCCATCCCGTAAACTAATGAGTATAGCGTAGCTCCCGTGGAAGTTCTCACAGAGGTGCGGTATCCCCATAATGGAAACAGTAACTTCTCGTGCCAATCTTTGTATGTATCTGCCATTTTCTCCAAGATTGACTTAAGATTCTTATTTGCCGCCTTCACCGCTCCGTTTGTTTGAGGCCTATAGGGGGAAGACTGGTGGCGAGTGATCTTGTACTTTTCTAAGAGTGGGATAACGTTTCCATGGAAATGGCTACCATGGTCTGAAATGAACTCATTCGGGACTCCATATCTGCAAATTATTTTCTTTTCTATGAAGCTCACCACATCCTTGGCCTTCAAAGTGGCGTATGACGCTGGCTCTACCCATTTGGTGAAATAATAAATTGCCATGATTATGTACCGGTGTCCATTGGATGCCTTTGGAACTATCTCACCAATGATATCAATGCCCCAAATAGAGAAAGGCCACAGCATGGTCATGCTATAGAGCTGGGAAGATGGAGTATGCATTAGATTTGCATGGATTTGACACTTATGGTATCTTCTGACGTACTTATGGCAGTCTTTGTCCAAAGTGGTCTAGTAATACTCCTATCGAATTATCTTCTTGGCCAGCATATGTCCATTCATGTGGGGCCCACAGACTCATTCGTGTATTTCTTCCATCATCCTCCTAGCCTCCCTTCCGTATAAACACTCCATATTGAACCCGGTATACGATTTCTTCCATAACTTATCCGCGTAGATCACAAATTGGGTGGAGAACCTTCGGATCGCCTTTCTGTCCTTCTCTGAAGCTCCCTCGGGGTATTCTCCTTTCTTAATGAAATTCCAAATATCCACGTACCAAGACAACTCACCTCCTTCCTCTATCATTGCGATCATCTAGAATGAAGGCTGGTCTCTGATTTCTATTGATAATGGTATCATGGTGACTCCCAAAGGGATTTGTATCATTGAGGCCAAGGTTGCTAGGGAATCGGCTAGCTGGTTCTCTTCACAGGGAAGGTAGTAGAACGATATCTTTTTGAACTGTACTTTTAGGATCTCTAGGTAGTCATGGTAAGGCCTCAAATTTTCAAGCTTCACCCTCCAATCACCTCACACTTGGGATATGATCAGGTTAGAGTCTCTGAAAACGTCAATCCTTCCAACTTTTAGGGCTAAGGCTGCTTCCATCCCAATTATGCAAGCCTTGTATTCGGCCGTGTTGTTGGTTGAATTATACTTAAGGTTGACGGCTAACAGGGTAGGTGTCCCATCAGGTGCCATGAGGATGATTCCAACCCATAGCCTAGTTGGTTGGCGGCTTCATCAAAATACATCTTCCACAGATCCTCTTTCAACTCCATTACCCCTTCATCGGGAAATTTGAACTCCCCTTTCTCCTCAAATTCTACAGCAAGGTCGGCTAGGTATTCAGCAATGGCTCTTCCTTTAACAGATTTAGAAGTGACATATCTGATATCGAATTCAGCCAGCATCACGGTCCAACGGGAAATTCTGCTAGTCAAGACAGGCTTTTCAAACAGGTATTTGAGTAGGTCCATTCGGGAGATTAGGACAACGGGGAAGGCTAACATGTAATGCCTAAGACGACGGACGGGTACACCGGACTAGGGCCCAACAGGCTATTTCTAAAGGTGAGTATTTTAGCTCGTATTCGGTCATCCTCTTGCTCAAATAATAAATGGCTTTTTTCGCATGCCCCTCTTCCCCTTCTTGGGCCAACATACACCCCATTGAATCCTCGGACACAGAAAGGTATAGCAGTAGAGGTCTCCCGGGCGAGGGTGGTGACGGGATAGGTAGGTTTTGGAGGTAGGTTTTGATCTAATCAAAGGCTTGTTGACACAGGGTATCCCATTTGAACTTCTCTCCTTTTCTGAGTAACCTAAACAACGGGTCACAGGTTAAGGTGAGCTTCGAGATGAAACGGCTTATGAACTGTATTCTACCCAGAAATCCCCTTAACTCTTTTTCGTTCAGGCGGCTGCATTTCGACTATGACCTTTATCTTGGTCGGGTCCACCTCTATCCCTCTCTGAGTGATGAGAAACCCCAACAACTTTCCGGTAGTGACCCCGAAGGTGCACTTCTGGGCGTTCAACCTCATTCTGAATTCCCTCAACCTCCCGAAGAATTTTCTTAATGCCTCCAAGTGACCTCTCCTTCCTTAGATTTTACAATCATGTTATCCACATACACCTCCACCTCCTTATGGATCATGTCCTGCAATAGCGTAGTAGCGGCCCGCTGATAAGTTGCTTCTGCATTTTTGAGCCCAAATGGCATCACCCTATAGCAGTATGTCCCCCATGGTGTGATGAAAGTGGTTTTCTCCCTATCTTCGGGCGCCATTTTAATCTGCTTGTACCCTGAGAACCCATCCATAAAAGATAGGAGTTCATGCCCCTCCGTATTGTACACTAATACATTAATGTGAGGTAAAGGGAAATTGTCCTTAGGGCTGGCTTTGTTCAGATCCCGAAAGTTGACACAGACCCTAACATGACTGTCCTTTTTTGGGACAAGTACTATGTTGGCGATCCATTTTGGATACTCGATGACCATTAAAAATCTGGCTCTTAACTGCTTTTCAACTTCCTCTTTGACTTTGAGTGCCCATTTAGGCCTCATTTGCCTCAATTTTTGTTTTACAGGTTTGGAATTAGGGAAGACGGGGATGTGGTGTTGGACTATTTCTGGATCAATGCCTGGCATATCATTATAAGACCATGTAAAAACATCTTTGAATTCACTTAATAGTTTGATTAATTCTTTGCTTTCTTCTTTGCTAAGTGTAGAGCCAATAAAAACATTTTGAGGATTATCTTCATTTCCTAGATTGATCGTTAGAGTGTTCTCAATTATTTTACATGCAGATTCTTTTTCTTTTTCAATTAACTTTTGCAATTCAATGGGTATTCCATGATCATCACATTCATCACATTCATTAAGCACATTCGAGTAGATAGAATTGGTCATGTTCTCATTCATTTTCTTTAGAGCAATTACAACAGACATAGAAATTGAAAGACGCCTCATTTGGGCCATTACAGACTCTGGTTGTGGGGGATACCTATCACTAGACTCAAAGAGCCACTCTTTCTTGCTTTCTCCTCCCAGATCGGTGATGAAGCACTCTTCTAGTTCCTCTGTCTTGGTAATCTCTTCCATTTCTGGTTTCTCGGGTTTTTCCATGTCGTTCTCCTTACCTTTCACCTCTTCTACTAATCCCTCAGTGTGTTCTTTTCCGACCTTGTCTTCCATGACCCCTTCTTGGCCCGTTCCCTTAGCTTCTATGCTTTCCTCACCCAACAGGTTCTTCATGACTGAGTCATCTAGCGCACCAACCTAATCTTTTACAATAGCTGACTTCACGGGTACCTGTAGGTATGGATCTTGATACTCAGAGAATTTGTGGGGGATGATGATCTCAAATTCAAGCTTAATACATTTGTCCTTCTGATCTACCCATGGTTCTAGGAAGCCATAAATGGGAAATCCTCTCCCTTTTTCACAAAGTATCCGTTGAGCGTTTTCTGGTATGGAGTCATCGGCGCATCGGTAGCCTTTTTCTTTTCCTTCAGCTCCTTCTTGGATGGTTGATAGCCCAGACCATAAGTGTAAGTCTGAGTGGCAATCTTTGGAAATTCCGACAGACCTTGATGATTCTTACCCAATCCCATGCCTTGGAAGAAACCCATCTTCTTCATGATACCAGCGACCAACGAACTTGCGTACTGATCAAAATACAATGGTAGGAACTCTCTCGGCTTCTCTCCCTCCAACATATTAATGAATTAAAATCCTCCCAGACCTGTTTCTTCTTCTTGGAATTGTACCTCCAAAATCGGTGCACTCAATGAAGCTTCAGACAGACAAACCCAACTATCCCCGAGAATATCACAGACCTTGCTCTTCTAGACACACTTGACTTTCTAATGAACCGTAGATGGTATGGCACCCAAACTGTCTAGCCACGGCCTTCCCAGCAGTAAATTAAAATAAGCAGGTATGTCGATGATGTCACGCCCCGACGTAGCATAATACAGGAAAGCATTTAATTTCCTTTATGGACTCGTAGGTCGTGACAAGTGAGTATGACCAATTGTCCCTGCAACAAATAACTTAACAACATTTCTAGAGCAAAGGATACTAACAAAATATAACCTCCACAATTAAAACTTACTAACTATTACAGCAGTCATAAACTTAGGCACAACACGCCTTATTCAAATGTCTAAAGCTAGTTTATTACAAACCCAAATTAAAAGACATAGGAAATATAAAGCAGCCTCCTGGAAAGTCTCCTGACTCTAAGTAGCATAGTCAAAATACCCTGGCTGCTCCTGACCCTGAAAATCTGGACATACAGTCCAGGACGCATCAACGCCGTCAGCTTATGAAAGCTGGTGAGCAAAATAAACAAGTACTCGCAATGTATATATAAGCATATAACCAATAGTGCAAATCAACTTTAAAAGCAATGGTTTCAAGGTTCCAATTCCAACATAAGTCACGGGGGAATAAAGAAAGCAATAAATATGCGACCATGCATGAACAATGTAATATCTCATCTTTCTGACTCTTTTCTCTCAACAAAACTCAACACAACCAAACCATTATCTCAGATACCAGGAATACTATCCGATCGATATCCAAAACAGCACACCAAACTATCGCTTCAGATGCCAGGAATAATATCCGATTGATATCTAAGCCACACTCAATACCATCATTTCGGATACCAGGAATAATATCCAATCAATATCCGAAACAAGCGCCTTAGATACCAGGAATAATATCTGATTGATATCTAAGCCGTACACCACACTATCACCATCGCTTCGCATATCAGGAATACTATCCGATCAATATCCGAAACGCGCGCCTTAGATACCAGGAATACTATCCGATCGATATCTAAGTCGTACACAACACTGTCGCCTCCAATACCAGGAATACTATCCGATCGATATTGAGGTCGCACACCAGACCGCCACCCTGTACTCTTTTCATGCTTTCTCACACACATGCATGTTGACACAACCTCAACCCTAATATGTATGTCAATGTTTCATAAATAACACCATTAATAAATCACAAAGCCGGATAATCGTACGAGCATAAATTTCGGTCTTAAACATTCTTTCAAGTCCAATTTCTAACAGTGAGCCTTTAAAATAGTATATTTGCCAAACAGTTCCTTGAAATTTCCCAAAACATTTTCCAAACAGTCCCTTAGACAAAAATACAGAAACTGCCCAAAACGGCCACCTCGCGCGAGCGGATCGCGCGAGCGAGGGAGAGGTGATGTCGCGCGCGCGGGTCGCGCGAGCGAAGGGAAAGGCCGGATCGAGCGAGCGGGTCGCGCGCGCGAAGGGTGGGGACGGTCCGCGCGAGCGGGCTGCGCGAGCGAGCCTCGCGCGAGCGGGTCGCGCGCGCGAGTTCTTGCAGAATGTCATCTTCTTCGTTTTTCCCCTGTTTCTGGTTTTCAAACTGAATTTTACCCATTTCTGTTTTCTGTTCGTACCAGGACATGTAATATATGGATCTCCTCGGTTTTCCGCGTAGATTAAGAATACGCGATCAATTTTAACTAATACGGATTTTATCGCTTAATTTTCACGATTAAAGTTAGAGTGTCAAAACTTTAAATCAACCGTTCGTCGCGATACAGATGAATTATTGCGTAGGATTCGAACCACAGCTTATTGGGACCAAGATCTTCCATTCCCAATTCATAAATTTCATTTTGGTTAAGATTTACAAAACTCCAATTTCAAGCTTCAATGGTGTATCTATATGTATACCCATATACACACATATATACACTGAATTATACCTATATATATACGTTGAGAGTGAGTTTATAATACTCACAGAAGTGATTACACAGAGAATTAGAGGCCGAGAACTTCTGCCGTTTGAATCCGTCGTTAGAAAATTTCTCCTCCGTTCTCTTGATTTTGGTATCCCAAGATATATATATATGACTATGTAAGTGTGTTATGTGTGTGTATATAATATATAATCTGTGTGTATGTTGTGTTCTTGAGAGAATTGAGAGAGATTGAGAGAGAATGAGAGAAGCAGAGAGTTTGAGAGGGAGATATGAGAGACACTGTGAGAGAGAGATACCACACACATATATAACGTATGTGTTTTGGGCTCCAAGAAAGTACCGGAAATCGCACGGTGTGGTTGAGCTCACGTGCTCCCACACCCAAGACGCGGTATAGGCACAGATTAAAACATAAACTGGTATTTTACGGTTGATATAAAAATACAGAAATCATATTGGCGTAGGAAATAAATTCCCAGTTTATACAAAAATATAGATATCGATTTTGAAACCATAGAAAATATTTTGGAAATTACAGTTTGACCCCAGATAATTATTACAAAGAGAAATTAAATTAAAATACTCATGGAAATGAAACGCAATATTTATTTATTAATGATAATAAAATACAGGGCGTTACAGATGACCTAGAATTCGGTTTCCTTTTCGACAGGCCCGACAGCTAGATGAAGGAGAATTATTCCCATGAATGTTCTCTGAGTGTTGTCGTACACCCTTACCTTTTGCTCAGATGGTATGAACGTTGTTTCATCCAAACCCATGCACTTAGCTGTTCGGAATAATACACATTTAGAATTGATCCATTGTCAACAAGATAGGTAGCTACAGTGTTCCCCAAGCATTCAACAGTGACATATAGCAGTTTATTGTGAACAGGCCCTCCCGGAGGTAGGTCGCCTGACGAGAAGGAAATAGCCAGAGTCGGAATTCTACTGATCATTCCCACGAGGTCTTGTGGTGTTGCGTCGATGGAAACGTCAGATTGGTTCAAAGCATCCAAGACTACTTGCCTGTGACATTTTGAAGCGATCAGTAAGCCCCAAACAGTGATGTTAGCCTGAGTTTTCTTCAATTGTTTCAGGACCCTGTCTTTCTCTGCTTCTTCATCTACTTTCTCTTTTCCCTTGCCTAGATCCCTCCTGGGTGATCTTCTTCCAGTTCGTGCAGCTTGAAGTGTCTGCCTGACCGGGTCAGATGACTGACTTCTTCTCTCATCCACAAATTGTCGGCCTCCGAAACCCTCCCAAACTCTCATTTTCGATTCCCACCTCTTCATCACTCTTGTACCACAAATCATCCTCTATTTGATCTATATTGCCCGTTTCCTGAACCCACCAATCCATATGTTCTGTTTTTTCCTCTTCACATCCCTTTGAAGCACCCTCCAAAGTACAGATTGTCAGATTCTCCATCAGCTAATAAGGCCTTCTTGGTGTCCTAGCCCTAGTGATTAGCCTAGACGGATCAAAAATGGTTTTTTCTATCCCCAAGAAATAGAGGCCTTGCGGTCGTAGTACAGCATGGTTGTTAGATAGTGGATTTCTTGTGACATTCGGAGCTCTGGCGGGCAGTTCCGATATCACCTTGTTATCAATAAGATCTTGGATTTCGTGTCTTAACCTCATGCACCGATCCATCGAGTTGCCCTTTTGTTGGTGGATTTTGCAAAAGAGATCCCCTTGAAAACTTGGCGGAAGCAGATTCGGTAGAGGTCGAGGTTCTAACTGACAGAGGTGCCCTTTTACGAACAGCCTATCGAGAGTGGTTGACAGTGATACTACCAGACCTGAGAATTTTCTCGGTGCTTTGTCCCCCCCTCTCCTTAGTGTTATGTCAAATTTCCTCTTCGGTCCGGTCAGTGTGTTGACATCGGTGGGGCCAAAGTGACCCCCCGACTGTCCTCCATTGGACCCATAGTTTGGTCTTCTGTATCTTTTCGGCTATTTTTCCTTCTTAATTGTCCCCTCTTGGATCGCATCCTCTATTCTCGTTCCCACATCAAAAACTTTAGCGAAAGTGTTGATCGACTAGAATCTCATCTTCTCTTGGTAGACAGGTTGGAGGTTTTTCATCAACAATTGGATCAGGTCCTTCTCGGATGGCCTCTGTGCCATCTTAGCTGCTTTTCCCCTCCATCTGCTCTAATATTCAGCAAATGATTCTTTGTTTCCCTGCCTAGTGGTCTCCAAATCTCGGACTGTGACATCCAGGTCTTGATTGTACTCATATTGCGCCACGATTGCTTTGATCACTTCTTCCCAGACCCGGGGTTCGCTTGGCTCGAGAGTGAGGTACCAGGATAGGGCGGCTCCAGCTAAAGTCTACTGAAATAAGATGGCGATCATTATAGTGCTCAGCCTGCTCGGTTGGAAAGCCCCAATACACATTCTCATGTGGCTGCGTGGATTTCCTGTTTCGTCAAACTTATCAAAAACTGGCATTTTAAAACCAATAGGCAATGTCTCGCGAGCCCCATCATACAGCCCTTCTAATTCCATTAGGTAAGTATCGACCCTTTGAGCTTTACGCATCACCCTTTCCAGCTTCTCTATCTTTTCGGTCATTATCCTCTCTTTGTCAGTCTTTTCCCTTTCTACTCTCTCCCTATCTGCTCTAGGAATCTCGACTCTTGGCATCTCTGGGTCTTCGTACCAACCCTCTTACCTAACTGGCGGATCATCATTTGGTGGGTTCACGACTGGTGGTAGGCGTGGTATCGCTTCTATCATGACCATCAGTCGGTTCATATTCTCAGCCTGTTGCCTCATCTGTTTCGCCTGTTGTTCTACCATTGTTCTTAACTTTGCTACTTCCCCATCATTCCTTTAATCCACCATTTCATTGTCTTCTCTTCTCCTTACTAATCTTGCAGTGGGATCTCTAAACCAAGTCGTACCCGAACTGGATGCTATTTTTACCCTACAAAAGAAAGATGTTTTTCAAAAGACCCTTTTTATTTTCTTCATTTTTATCGAAATTTATCATATACATTTGAAATACTTTTGGTGGGATGTTCATATGTCGCGCGGATGTAATGCATGTGTGCGTGTGTGTCTACTCTAAATGTTGGAGAACATTAACACATAAGATCCTTATTCATGTCGAGTGCGCAAACTTCTCCTTTCATTGTGATCTTCACTACCCTCTCAAAGGTTGGATATTCAAAAAAAAATTGGAATTCATTTTAAAGGCATTTCTTTTAAATGATGAGATCTTTCCAAAACGATTCTCAAGGATTTTGAATTTTTTATTTAAAAATGAGGATATGAGAACATATTTTAACAAAGTTTGTTTTGGAATTTTTAATCGAAAGGTAAACTCAAAAGATTTTTTCCAAATGGTGATCAAAAACATTGGGAAAAGATAGTAAAAATCTGTTTGCTTCCAAGGATGGATTTAAAGTTCTTTGGGTAGGAGGATCACATGATCGGATTATCACCTTACTTTCCATGAATTTGGATACATACAAGGTCAATGATGCTTAGCTAAACATGATAGAAGAGATGTAATCTTATAATCAAAATCTAGCATATTCCCAAATGTCATGGGACATGAAGAGGAATTGCTCGAAAGTGATTAAGAGTTTACATATCTCGTATTAATTGAGCATCGTTATCATCTCAAGTAATCCCTCCCGGGCAGACAAAATTCCCTAGCATATAACCCTAATCAAGATTTGATTTCCCTAGGATTGAAAGGTTCTACAGAAACTATCGTGCAAAGGCTGGGTTTTGGTCAAATAAGGGACCCTTGACACACACCCGATATGATGCTTCATATACCAACACAAGGTACGAGATCAAGGGTGATCACACAGTCCCATGATGGCTTGACAGACAGGGTTGCCACGAGCCTCCAAGGTCATAGTTCCGTGCAATCGACTGGCAGGACATGCAAGTGAACAGGCACACAAAAATTAATTAATTTGATTAAAAGGATGTTTTTCAAGTCTAATCTTCGAGTGAACCCAAAATCAAAAATTCTGGTCTGCGAAACTAGAGATTCTGGGTTCGATCCCTAGCAGAGTCGCCAGATTGTGGATATCGCAATTTTCTTACCCACAGCCTTTTTATTTTAAAGCGATTTTTCAATTTAAAACACAAATCATTGAGTTGCCACCTAATTTTTTTAAAAGGAAAATTAAGAAACCATTTTAAAGCAAACTGATCTTTTAAGAAACTAGAGACTTTTTAGGTCTGGGGATTATGGAATGAGAGGGGAAGGAGCCCGGCGGACTAAAACACCCCCTCTCATCCTATCTCACGATAGGCCTCTACTTGACATACTTTTAACCGAATTAATAATCTAAGCGTGTCCTCAACTAATATGTATGTATAAATAAACATCACAAAAGCATGTCTAAATGGTGTAAGATTGCTAATGACAAAATATCATTCAAAAATCACGTAATTCATTTAGCAAGCAACATGGTATGCAATAGGGAACAAGGGAACTTACCCGGGATCCGACCGCAATATTAAACGTGCAATGCATACAAATGAAAGAAAATCCTAGAAAAAGAGTCTCTAATTCAAATATACAAATAAAGCAAGACTTATTTCTAAGGTGTCGTTCATGGGGTCGAAAAATCAATAAAAATGATAAATAAACAAAACCAGATAAAGGGTTGAGGGAATGTACCTCGAAAGTGCTACAAAACAAAGGGTTAGTCGACATATTTTAAACAAAACACATCAATGAACTCCTAAGTAGCAAATCCTAACACAAGGTGAATTCTATTTACAAGTATCAATCTACATAAATGAATGCACATGAATACATGAGTATGAATGAAATAAAGCTATAAACATTTCATTGATTTGGATCATTTAGCCTCTAGTTTTAAGCTCAACTAATATTTATTGGAGTATAGTATGAAACCTAGTTGAAGAAAGAATCATTTGAACCATTATTTACAAAGTTCATTAAATCTGTCACCAGATTCTGGAATTTCCAGAGACCAGACCTGAACTTTAAGAAAATAAAATGCGTACTTCCAATGGTTGGATCTTGATTAGTTTTGAGTATGTTATGCCCCTGTGAGTCTAGTTTCTAACCCAAAATGAAAATCAAGGTTTGAATGGTTAGATCTCTAGGAAATGGATAAAAACCAAACGTCACTCAGGGACTTACAACTCTCGGTCCAGAGTTGTTGTATGATTTTCTAAAAATAGAAAAATATCAGAAATACTTTGGTCTTTTTAGGGTAGCTTCCTAACACATTAAACGCTCTAGAAAAATTTATTTTGGTCTAAGAATGCTTGATTAAGGCTCTGATTCACGCATTTTAAAAAATGTGTTACTGTTTTGAAACTCTGGGCAGATTGTGGTTGTCTCACAAAACTCATGACCAAACCACTTTAAACATAAAATCCCCTTAAAACAAAAATCACAGTAGTAGAACTTTGAGTTATAAACATTTTCCCGTTGGTTTCATTCAATTCCAACGGTGTGATATTGAACTAAAAATCCTTGATCAAAGGTGGTCATTGAATTCACTGCACCGTTTGTTCAAGTTCAACTTAGTTGGTTAATTCCAAACTACTAAACCATGAAGTTGGGCTTAATCCAAACTACTTCTCCTACCATTTGATGGTCATTGGAGACTAAAGACATACATGTTTGTAGATTTTGATGAAGTATGGAATGAACTTCCAAAAATCCCAAAACAATGAACTCAAATTTTATGGACAAAAGATCCGATTCATATTATTACTCCTATCACTTGATGGTCATTGGAGATTAAAGACACACACACATGTAGATTTCAATGAAGTATGAAGAGCTTCACAAAACCTAAGAAAAGGATTAGCCTAAGCCATAGAGATGGACTTAAACTAAGCTACTTCTCCTACCAGCTGATGGTCATTGGAGATTAATAACACTTAAACTTATGGGTTTTAATGAAGTATAAGGAACTTCACAAAACCTCAAAATAATGAGCTCAAACTATGGATGTATGGATGAAGTTTGGACTCATTGACTCAACATACTAAAATCAAACTCAATCCCTTCATGAATCATAAGTTCATAAGAATATTGAGGGATTCTAAACACAAAGATTCAAGTAAGACATTGAAAGTCTCATGAATCTAGGAAATAAACATAATAAAAAAAAGGACCAAGGTTATATTTCAAGATTTATTTAAGCTTTAAAAGCTAAACCATTTTGATCCAAGCTAATGAGATGAAAGCTCAATCACAATATATATGTGGTGTGTGATGAAATGAGGTGGGAAGAGAGGTTTTGAAAATGTGTAAAAGGTCCTAGGTATCTAAATATTGTGATTGAGCTAGTAATAAACTAAATAGTTTGGAGTTTTACCTTTAAGTATCCTCAACTTCTTGGCTTCTTTAAGACTTTCCAAGTGATGATCAAACTCTTCTTCCAACTCTACTACCCTTTCTCTATTTAGAAAATTTTGAAGGAGAATCAATATTGGGATGCTAACATTTTAATATTGCCCCCTTAATAATGGGATATACACCTTCTATATATAGGCAATCATTAGGGGGTCATTTTGGGAAATTCGCAGCCAAAACCCTAATTCCCGCCGCCTTTTGATGGTATAAACCGACCTACTTTTGGACAGACTGTCACAAAAATGTGATACTCCCTAGAGATGGAAGCGGCACTCACTGAAAGCTGTTTTGGCACTCACTGGCTACCGGAGCGGTACTCAATGAAAGCCGATGCGGCACTCACAGAATGCCGCAGACAACTCCTTGGACTGCCATTTTCTTTGTTAAATCGCGGCACTTGGTGAAATTTACGGCAATTATAGACTGTCGTCCGGCACTTCATAGAGTGATGCAGCGGCAACCCGTGACTGCCGCAACTTTGCCACGTGTCATTTTCTTCTGTTCTCTCTTTTTTTCTTTTTGCTTTGAATTGAAAGAGCCTTTGGAAGAGCTTGAATCATCTTTGGATGTCTTGGACTAATCGGACGCTTGTCATCATCGGATCTTAGAGGTAATACTCCCCTTCGTCTGATGTTTGGTCAAAATTGGGGTGTCTACAGCCACTTTAATGGGTGCACAACAAATCCAAGGATATAGTGACTCCCAGCTGGTTATCAACCAAGTAAACTAGGAGTATGAAGCTCGGGAAGACAGCATGGTTGCCAACCTAGCCCTGGTTAGGTCTGTCACCAAAAAGCTTAAAGGTTTCTTAATCAAACATATCCCTAGGAGGAAAACACAAGGGCCGACCGGTTAGCGCGTCTAGCATCGTCCTTCGATTCAGACTTGCTCGGGATAAGGGTAGAATATCTGCCCAAGCCCAGTGTGTCCAACTCAGAAGGCATGTACATGGACCCGATCGATGCAGGGCCCAGTTAGATGGATCCTATTATGAAGTTCCTCACCTCCAGATGCCTGCCGAACTAGAAGGATGAAGCTCGCCGGGTCAAATACTGGGTGGCTCGGTACCATCTCATTGATGGCATCCTCTACAAAAGGGGGTTCTCTATCCCGTATCTCCGGTGCATTCACCCTACTTAGGTCCGAGGAATATTGTACAAGATCCATTAAGGAGTATGTGGGAGCCATGTTGGAGGCCAGGCAATGTCCCGAAAGGCCCTACTGCAAGGTTACTACTGGCCTACGATGGCTTGGGATTCCCAAGAATATGTCAAGCGGTGTGACAAGTGTCAGAGACATGCTGCCATGATCAACTGCCTGGAAGAGCTCCAGACCACAATCCTCAGCCCCTGGCTGTTTGCCCAGTGGGCCATTGACATAGTCGGACCCCTTCCCATGGCTAAAGGCCAACTCAAATTTACCGTCATCGCCGTGGATTATTTCACTAAGTGGGTTGAAGCCGAGCCATTAGCAACAATCACCGAGAAAAAGATGGAAAGTTTCATCAAGAGGAACATTCGCAGTAGGTTCAGCATCCCCTGGGTTCTGGTCAGTGACAATGGCAGGCAATTCGACACCCCGGTATTTAGGCAATTCTGCTCGTGCTTTTGAATATCCAATCACTACTCTTCCCCCGAGCACCCTCAAGCGAACGGACAAGCTGAGGTAACAAACTGAACAATCCTGTAGTCCATTAAAACCAGACTTGAAATTGCCAAGCGACTCTAGGCGGAAGAACTACCAACCCTTATGTGGGCATATTGTACTACTCCCCGAGCAGCCATAGGGAAGACCCTATTCTCGCTCTTGTATGGCTTTGAGGCAGTGGTCCCCACAGAGCTCGGATTACCAACGTACTATGTGGCAAATTTCAGTGAGCAAGGCAATGAGGATGCCCTTAGGGGGGAGCTCAATCTGATAGAGGAGAAAAGGGACCGGGCATATCTGAAGGTAGCAGCCTATAAGCAGCGGGTCTCTAGGTATTTCAATAATTAAGTCAAGCACCATAATTTCCAGGTGGGAGACCTGGTCCTTAAGGTAGTAAACTAGTCTACCAAGGTCCTGAGACATAAGAAGTTGGGTCCAAACTAGGAAGGACCCTATCAGGTCACCCAAGCTAACCGCCCGGGAACCTACTGGTTACAAACTCTAGACAGGCAGGACCTATCTCACTCCTGGAACATGCAACACCTTCGCAAGTACTTTCAATGACGAATGGATAAGAATAGATTAGCATTGGTTATGAAATTTGTAGCTCTTCCCGAGCAATTATTATAGTTTTTAACATAAATAAAGATTTTTGTTTTGTCGCAAATAATGTTCCCTACCAGTATTCTATGAACAAAAGACCTCGGGATCACACCCGAGGCACAAAAGACCTCGGGATCACAATCGAGGCACAAAAGACCTCAGAATCAAACCCGAGGTGCATAAGACCTCGGGGTTACATTCGACGCGCCGGTTTCGCTTAGGTCTATAGCCGACGATGGTGGCAAACTCCCCTAGGTGGCTAATGGTAGCAAACCTCGAAAGACCTTGGAACTACCAACATTCTAGATCGGTTCCCTACGGTCACTCCCTCTACAGATGCCTGCCTTAGCAAACACTTGGGGGCAGTGGGACATTTGACTAAAATAGGAAATCACACCTAGCACTAACAGGGCTTGGAATTCCAAAACATTCCTAAGCATCTACAGTGCCAAAGAAACCGTTAGGGCAGTAACAGGAGCAAAATCCTACACTATACCGGACAAGAGCTTTAAGGTCCCTAGAAGACCAAGTGCTCCCCAACGGTTATAGTCCTAAAGCTTTTGCTAAGGCAGGGCTTTGGCAAGACTACCAACTAGTCGAGTATGGGCAATTACAAAATTACAAAACAGGCAGGTACAAATATATAAACGGTTGGTGCAAAAGGCAGCCTCGTAGGGCCTTTTCATTATCATCAAACATATGTACAATGCCTAGGGGCAGTTGTAGTAGCCTCCCAAAAAAAACGACGACAAAGACAGACGCAAGTTCAGAAGCTAAGCGTCGTCCACGACGACCACTTCCTCAGTCTGGCCAGCCACCCCTCCAGGAGCAGCATCCCTGGCCGGTTTGGCCTCAGTAGTAGGACCATTGGTAGTGGAGGGCCCCACATCCTAGTAGTTTGAGTCCATCCCTTCATAAGACGAGATGTCCTACTCAGGATGATCTCGAACCAACCTTCTTTTCAGGTCCTCATAGCCTTGACAAAAGTCATCGTCGAAAGCCTCCTCTATAGACCCCACATCTACTGTCTCGATCAAAGCCTTCTCCTAAGCCTCTGACGTTGCCAGGTTTACCTGGGCGGCCTCCAATTCTGCCAAGGCGATTGCCAACTCCGCCTACGCTACACCAAGGCCCAGTGCCAAGCCCTTGACCTTTTCTTTCTCCACGGCCAAGGCAGTCTCCTTAGCCTCCAAGGGTGCCCGCTCCTATAATAGGGCAGCTTCTGCAACGATGGCCCTCTCGGCCAGGGAGGGCAAGAAGGACTTGGGTCCAGTAGCCATACAGCCAACCTGCAAAAAACAAGTATAAACCGATCGGTCAATAAAGTAGATAGAACAAACTAAGGACAAACAACGAGGAGGTGGAAATACTTACAAAGTGGGAGAGGCTGTACAGCCACCCCTGGAAAGCCTGGGGAGACATGTTGGCGCACATCTCCACCTGGATCCAGAGAAGGCTCGGCCTAACCCTCTCTCAGATTTTCTCCAACTCTCCCAGCGATGTCCCGGATGGTATATTCGCCCCAGGAGCGGTGTCCTCCATCACCACCACTCGGGGCACTGATGTCTCCCCCAGTTCCTGGTGAGTCGCCATTCCATACCTAATCCGTCTGAGCAGGCGATCGCTACCCAAGGTCTCAGCGGTAGATCTTTTCCCCCTTGCCACCATCCGAGCAGTAGCAGTTGTCTGCCTGGCCCTCAACACCTCCGGATCTCTCCTAGGACCCATCTCTGGAAAAGAAAAAGGATGGGTGGTGGGGGGTCAACAACCCGAAAAGCAACAAATGAGTAACCCAGGTAAAAAAGTTCACAAGGTCAGAGAATACTCATCGGGAATGTTCGAACAAAAAATGGGGGCTTTAACGGGCTAATCTGGATCGTAAGTTACCTTCCAATCTCCCCATCAGGTTAACACGTTCCAGACATTTGTAGGCAGGCTCGCCAAGTGCCAGATCCTGTTCTGGCACTCCTCGGGGATGCTCGGCGGATTAACTGACCCCACTGCAAAATAAAGCACCAAACAGTTAGTCCCATGGCTATAGTCAAAGCAAAGGAAAGCAAAAAAAGAAATAAGAGGATGGGCTTACTCCTCAGATCCCCCACCCAGGAAGTCCTAAGTTGGATTCCTAAGGCTCCCTCATAGAGCCCGGGGGTGGACACTTGGAAGAACTTTATCTTCCACCCCTTGTTGTTGCTCGGGCAATTGATGATGATTTTTCTCCCCTGCCGGGCTAGAGAAAAGAACTCGACCTCCCCATACAGAGGGAACGGTCTGTGGTCCACTAGAACTATTGAAGGGTGAGTTCGTACCCGAAGACTTGGGGCCACAAAGAGATGAACCCCATCAGGAACCTCCAACCATTCAGGGCTAACCGCCCGGGAGTGATTCCCAGGTAGATCAGAACATCTCGGGCAACCGGATGGAGGGGGATGCAGAAGCCAGCCATGAGGGCATCCTCATAGAGAGTTATAAAGCCCGAGTGGTAGAGGTGAGCCCCGCCGGCATGTACGGCTAAGGAATAGTGGTTAGGATTAGCGTACCTTTCCTTAATCTGACTAAGGTCTTGGGTACGCAACCTGGAAGGAATAAACTCACAGGTAAATGCCACCTAAAGACTACTCGGGACCGACTCTTTATCGTCTAAGCCCCAAGAGACGGAGGCTACTAGGGTTACCTGACCCGCCTCATCGTCTGACACCCGGATGGGAATCTTACCCTCACTGTGCTGGTCAGATGGGGTCATGGAAGGTGGGTCTAAACTTGTGTTCGAGGTCCCTAACTGTGACTACTCGTCCTCTGACTGCGATGACGAATCAAAGTAAGAATGGCACATCTCTAAATCTCCTGTAACTGGATGAGGAAATAACCAATGACCTAAGTAGGGGTCAGGGACTCCAAGTCTGAGGTATAGAGGAGGCAAGCTAACTAGCCTAAAAGGAAAAGTGTACAAGGTCTACAGAGTAAGGTGGCACTCGATCTGAACTAATCCCAGACAACTCGATCGGTTCAGTTGCCCTATTGCGCTACTCGATTTGAAGAGGGAGATGAACCTAAGAAAGAAAAAGTCCCACTTTCTCATAAGCCCTAACGGATTCTTATTCTCCAGCCTAACCCAGAAATGATAAGAAGAGAAGGAGAGAAAAGTGCAGTGAATTACAAGGCTAGGAAAGCGAAGATGTACAAGAATTAAGCGCAGAAAGAGCTTGGGAAGCTTGGTTGGGAGTTTTGTTTTCTCTTAAACCGCTCGGTATTCTCTTTCTCTAAACAGCAGGAATGTAAGAAATGCACAAGTATCCTTTATATATGTAGCATGAATGGTCCAGAACAAATCAGATCCAATAGCCAATACATTTTAATGCCTAAACTGTCTAACAGCTGTCATCTCGGGCACGTGAAGCGACACCTAAAAAGGCACATGCAGTAAATGCATGACATAATGGTTCAGTAATAGTGCAATTGTTCGGTTATACTCATACCAACCTCATTGGTTCCTGACCAGACTAATCACTCCTTGACACATGGTAGCTACCGACCCTAGGGTCCTGGTGATGCCAACTGGTCCTAGCCCCGACTGACCAAGGTAAATCCCGGTCCCTAGTAATATCCTAGATATGGTCCTGAGCGGTCTACCAGGTAGCACGGATTTTCAAACCTCATCTGATAAAGCATCACATCAGTTTCAAAAATGGGGGGCAGCTGATAGGTATGAAATATCAGCTCACTGTCAAACAACCACATCAGCAAGGAGATGCTGATTTATCCGTAGAGGGCACCCGCAATTCACAACCATCACGAGCCGTCTGGCCATGACCGCCCGGTATGGGCTCATTGCTCGGGGGTACGGTGCAGGCTCATCGACCAGTAGGTAAACCCCGGGCACGTCTCATGACTTATTCCACAAGATTCTAGGCAGTTTCCTATCCCAACTAGAAGACTAAGGGAAAGTGCAAGTTGTTTCCTAATCCAATTAGGAAACCTCCATGATTTGTGTTAATCAAATTGTAAATAGATTGTGCTACCTAATCAGTTCACTTGCCTTGTATGAGTGGTCTCTTGCACTTATAAAAGAGACCCCTCACCCCTATTAGGAGAGGGATACAAACTCAATAGGAGAGCAATACGCAACACTCATACGCATATACCTGGCCGGTTCCAGGTAGTACCGTCTTCCTTGTTGGTTCACCAAGAGCCGCCGATGATCTGTTAGTGAAAGTACTTCGACACACCTGTGGATGTAGGTCTCTTAATTAACAGGGCCGAACCACATACAAACCTTTTGGTCTTCACCTTCTTGTTCTTACTCTCATACCAATGTTTAGCATCATCACCTATTATGAATTAAGAACAAGGATATTTGAATCAAGGCCTACCGTTCGGTAGCGTGAGAAGGGGTGCTTTAGTCCTACTCGGGCTCCTTTCCCTCTCGTACCAAGACCCCCGAACCTTGTTTCTGGTGATGAAAGGCGAGTAAACTTATTCAATATTGGGCAAGTCAAAATTGGTTTCCTAATTCCTGATAAAAATTAGGTGGCAACTCTTTGTCTCTAGGATCACATGAGGAGTTCTAGTTCTTAAAGTGTGCTCCTTGGATCTGTCTCGAGACACTGTCAATGAATGATAAAAACCTCGCCCGCTCGTGGTCCACAACTACTAGAATTGTGCTTGAATTTTCATTTGTTTTCATTGATTGGGATCTAAATAAAGCTTTGGGTTTAAGACAAAACAAGTTTGTAAAAGAATGTTTGACTTGGATTTTCAAATGAACTTTGATTCTATTTCCTTTTGTTTATATTCTTCTCTTGGGGTCCATGAAATCTTTAATATCTCATTGGATTCCCTTGAGTTTAATCCTTTAATCCCCTATGATCCTACGATTTATATGGGAATTAAGGTTGATTATGGCTATGTCCATACATGATTAGTGGATCCAAATTTTGACTCATGATTTGGGCCCTCTAATTTGAAATCCCATGGAATTCTTTCCATATTCCATGAAGTTTTATGTAGATTTAATCATATCAAGTCTCCAAGGATCATTAATTTGAGAGGAGAATAGAATAAAACTAGTCTACATCCCGTGCAAATGCACAGGAACTTTTTAACAATATAAATACACATCAAAGAAATTAAAACCAATAATTAAATACTCATCGGTGCTCCCCAACATAGCAAAACAGGCTCCCCCGTCTAATTTTCATTTTTTTTTGTTGAACATCATTAAACCTTATATCATTTATAAACTATCCAAGCAGCATTAAGATTACAGCCAACATTTCAACATTGACACCACCACACAGGTCCCAATCCAAATTAGCCAAAATATGCTACTGACTCAAGGGATTTCTCACAAGCTTTTTTCTATGCATAATAATTGCATAGACCAAAAAGAACACACAAACATAACCAAACTACCAATGACTAAGTCAATCACAGATTAATACCAAATAACACTACTCCAAGGAATCATTAACTACTTTGTTGGATGTTTAAAAAAAACACCTTTGTTGGTGAATACCCAAAAGACACAACAATATGAAGGCAATTTTTATACCATGTTCATGTATTGCAGTAGCGATGATAACATAAAGGATAGCCATGAATAACATATAAACCAGCCAACAATCAGTCACCAATCGAACCATATCAGATGTCAAGCAGGTGGATAGAGTGGTACCCATTTTTCTTTGCATATGAATACACAACAGCAAACAACCAGAGCCTTGCATCAACACTAGCATAGAACATAGCTTGTTGTGCATGCACTAACGAAACCTAACAATTAACCTCAATCCTAAAAGAAACCTTGTTCGTCTAATATGTGATTAGTGAAGGAAAGAAAAAAAATAATGAAATAGGGAAAGGAAGCAAATTCCCTACAATTCTACCCACTACACAACAATATTATAAAATTTTAAAATCTCAAAATAAATATACATATATAAAGAAGAAGAAGAAGAAGAAGAAGAAGAGAGAATTGAACATAGTAAAATAGAAACATGTTTTCTTTTCCTTGCTATCTTACTCATTGTTTCCCTTGGTAAGCGAAGGAATGGAATTCTTATTACTCTCTTTTCTTTTCTATCATGAACTAAACAAAGCATGTAGTTACATCAAATTTTAGGTACGCATGTATCTTATTGTGTTTCCTGTAACTAACTCCACAAAGTGTTAGAAGATTACTATTTATGGGTACCGAATAAGACTTCTTACTGAAATTCATTCTTATCCAGCATTACATCTTCCATTTAGCTGTCACTTTGCAATAGCCTCCATAATTAGCCCTACTACATCCACAAATTTAACTAAATCTCTATCTAGTGTTAAAAAGGAGAAAATAATTCTTAATTATCGGTTTATGGAAATGGATACATGAGCAGCAACATCTATTGAAAGAATTTTTTTTTGAACAATTACAAAGGAAGTTCAACCCTCAACAATTATGAAAACCAAACTTCCAAATTCAAACAATTGAGGGGAGTTTAAAATTAAATTTGGAAATAGGACTACGGTACTACCCCGGTGGCAAATGCCCATCATCTCCACCCAAGTGGTGAATGTTTGAAACCTCCCTCCCCCATCATGTATCCAAAAAAAATTGGACAAAATCTGATTTGGTTCTTTTGAGTTTTCAAAGATTTATTTAATTGCTTTTCACTTTCAAATAATATATTAGGAGCATTGGTTTTGGATTCTCCAAGTTGAGTTCTGATTACCAAACATTGTATTGTACTCATTACACAACTCCCTACATGTATTAGTATTTTTTACTTTTGTTCCTAACTTGTTTGAATACATGTATGTCACTCAATACACTCATCACGATGCTATATAAGGTTTTATTTAAACAACAATAGAAAAATCAAAAATAAATAAATGAAAACTCAATAAATTGGCAAAAAGCAAACCCAGCAGTCAAACCCATAGAAGAAATTTCTCACTCCTTTCAACAAAACCTAATTAGCAACAACCAAAACTACATTTCCACAGTACATTCAAAAGCCCAAACAAAGCCAACTGACAACTCCCAATATAAACAAAATGATCAGCACCCAAAACCTCTAACTAAAAGTAGATACAAGGACCATACCCTTTTTATACCCAGCCGTTCCAGATATTCCATTAACTAAAAATTAAAAGTTCGTATTGTATTCGATCGAAAGGGTTGATCTAAAAATTGTGTACTCTATTTGGGAAACAAAATATGTCCATACTTTCCCTCATTTTCCAAACAACTTGTATTTTCAAATCTCAAGTATTCTCAAATTAGGTTTCCTAAGCAACCAAATGAAAATCAAAAGTAAAGAACCACAACAAAATACCAAATGAACAATCAAAAGCAGAGAACCACACACAAATTGAGAGATTAACTGGTTAATGGTAAGTAGTATACATGAATGTTGCCTTAGAGATTGGAGAAATTGTTAGAATTGAAGGAATTAGTAGGTTGGGTAGAGATGGTTGAATATATCTCCATGCATAAAGGAAGAGACATGCATTTAGGGTTCTTAATTGCCATTATGAAAAGAAGAGGAGCCAACCGTTTGAGGGGGTTGAGGAGTCGTTCTGCGGAGAGATGAAGAATAGTCTAAAGGAATTCACACCTATAATCAACTATAGTTTAGCTAAAAATGTCAAAAATTTAAAGAATCACTGAGAGATGTCCTCTGAGAATCAAACATGAAGAAATTTGAATGTAGTTTTAAAAATTTACACCAATTTTTTTTTTAATAATAACTAAATGAATAATAGTAAATCAAATTCTTAGAAGCCCTAATACTTAGATGCTTTAATAATTTTAAAAATAAAACCTGGAAATTTGGGGGAAAACTTCAATAAAGATGTCAAGAATCTCTCATAATAGTCTTTTGATCTACAAGAAAATAAAAATAAATTAGCAAAAGCATTTAGTTGAGGGTTGAGGAAGACATATATGTAGTATATAGACTTGGAGGACCAAAGTTACAACGTTTACAAATCCAAACAACAATAGGAAAACAAAAGCCCTTAATAGAAGAACAAAGGAAAAAAGAAAGATCTGATATAGCAGTTTAGAGAGAGATATAGATAGAGGGTTGATAAGAGTGAGGTTCAGCAGGGTCTTGGCAATGTCGGTGGTGATCTAGTAGTGTTTGGTTTCAGTGGTGATGGTAGTGATGTTAGCGAAAATAAGTGGTGACGGTAATGGCAGAGGCAGGGATGGAGAGGTGCTGGTGATGGTAGCGATGGTGGTGGCTTGTCATCGTAGCAGAAAAAGAGAGGAGGAAGGAGAACAGACGTGAGAAAGAGGTTAGAGAGATAGAGAGTGAGATGGTTCAAATTTGTCTGAACTACAACATTAAAGAGAGAAAGAAGATAAAGGGACCAGGAAACATGGGGCAGTGAAGTGGAGAGAGAGAGAGAGAGAGAAACATAAAAGAGGCAAAGAGTTTGGCAGATGAGGGGTCTGTTGACTGTCTTGGGAAGAGAAATGGATTGGAAATAAAAGTGTGCATTAGAAAGAGAAGAGAAGAAAGGAAATGAGAATATATTGACACATAGGATTTTTAGTGCAAATAATAGTTGCTGATGTGGCTGAATGTAGGAGCTTCATTTGCTTCAACCTTTATATATATAAAATAGATAAGTTTATATTCCTCAAGGATCATCAACTTGAGAGAGGAATGACTTGTCATTTTTCATGGCTTGGATATCAATATTGGTGCAGTGAATTCATTAACCAACTGTGATCAAAGATTTTTAATTAAATCCTAATCCATTGGAATTGAATGTGACCAATTGCAATGTGTTTATCACACATGGATCCACCACCATAATATTTTTTGGTAAAATTCCATAGTTAAGATGGTTTGGTCTTACGATTCATGAACTAGTTACTCTCTGTCCGAAATTTTAGAATAGTAAGATAGTATTGATTTAGGTAGATCAAAACCTTCACCAAATACTTTTGACCTCAAATAATATTTTCTATATAGTTAAATGTGTTAAAGAGATCCCTTAAAAACATTGGAGTCATTCGGATTTATTTACTATTTTTAAAAAATAATACAAAAACTCTGGACAGAGAGTTGTTAAATTCTGAGTGATGTCTAGTCTCGATCCAATTCCTAGAGATTGGACCGTTCGATTTTTGATTTTCTTTTGTTAGAAACTATACTCATAGAGGCACATCATATCCAAAAATCATTAAGATCAAACCATAGGAAACATGGTTTTTCTATTTTTGAAAATCTGACTTGCTCTCTGTAAATTCTGGAACTTCGTTATAGTTTTGATAAACTTCATAAATGATGATTCAAATGTCTTTTAAATAACCTAGGACTTAAACCATGCTTTAATAATGATTAATTGGACTTAAATCCAGAGGCTAAATGATCCAAATCAATGAATAGTTCATAACTTACTCTTGTTCATGTTCATGCATTCATCCACGTCTATTGATCCTTATGATAAGGATTTATTTTGCATTGGGTTAAGTTGCATTTAATTGAACCTAGTTGTGAGTTCCTTGTGATCATGTTGGGATTATACCATCTCTATATGGACATTGCATTGGCTCCTAGTTGAGAATTATTTATCAACAGAGATGTGCTTCCAACTAGTAAGAAGGAATTCATGGTTATGTCAATTCTTTCAATGCTTGATAGATTTAAGCTAGAAGTTTAGGAATGATATTCGATATTATATCCAGATCAAGGCCTGTCGACAAACTGATCGGGAGAGAACAAATCCTAATTACACGCCTTAATTCACATTTATAAGCACGTTTTATACTGTTTTATTCTATTTTTACTTTGTTTTCTCTTTTCTGTCAGGATTTAGAGAAAAGTAAGGATTCTAGCCTAAATGGGGTGAAAAAGCAGGAGAAAAGAAGCAGGTAAAGGCACCTCGCAAGCGCGGCCCGCTCGCGTGACAAATAGCTACCTCGCTCGCGCAACCCGCTCGAGCGAACTCCCAAAATCGCGCTCGCGCGGCCCACTCGCGCGACCTACGCAAAACCAAAATATGCATACTTCAGTGTATTAAAGATCCTCACATGAACGAAACGGCCTAATTACGTCCAGATTGTAAATTATAGCAGTTTTAGTGCGAATAGTTTTAGGAAAGCTTCCAAACTTGCTCCAAATCTATATATACCCTATTATAATTCAATTTTGAGGTTACACACCCATATACACAATAATATACAACTGAAACTACAGCCATTGAAGGGAGAAAAGCAAGGAGAAGAAGAAGAAGACCAAGGATTTCTATGGCCTCCTCCATCAACCTCTTACCGTTCATCAATTCTATGGCCAACTAAACCTAGATCTAGGGTTTCAATGAAACCCTAGCCAATTAATAGGGTGTTATTTATGTTTTTCTTTTAGTTTTATTGTGTACGGATGATGATTACATGTTTAGAGGATTTTAATAATAAAATCGTACTTCAATTGGTTAAATCATTGCTTTTAAAGTTTATTCTTGTCGTAGATCTATTTTGAATGTGATGTACTCAAGGATCTATATTTGCTGTGCTTGTATGAATTATTTACATGTAATGGTGTTTATTTGAAATATGATATCAAGTAGCCGAATAGTTCATGCCTAGGAGAGACAGATTGTGCTGCAACCCTAGTTTAGTATGAGACAATCTGTGCTAACCGAAGATGAATTATGTTGGTGCTTGAATCGTACTTATCTTCTTAAAGAAGGAATTGGGCTTGTAGCTATAATTCCCCATTATCATCCAACTTACTAAGTTAATTGAATGCATGAGTACCCTTATTATGAAGCTAGTGGTGGATTTGCAATCCTAGGTTCACATTAAATATCGTTTAAAATAACTTTTAATTGCTTTCATAATTTAGATTTACTTTTATCGTTCTTAGTTTAAATCAAAATCAAAATCAAATTACCGTTTTCTTAATTAACTAGATTTAGGTTTTAAAATTAAAGTGCTTTAGTAATTCAATCTCTATGGGTTCGACCTTTACTTCCACATTGCAAATCTAAAGAAAGTAAAGTATACTTTTTATATCTTGATATTGACTACATCAATTTTTGGCGCCGTTGTCGGGGATTGCAACTTACTACCTTTAGTTTTAGAATCATAGTTTAGTTAATTCATAAATATTAGATCAGTTTTTATTTTTCTTATTTTCCATTTTTCTTTTGAGTTTCTAACTTTTCTTATTGTTTTGTAGTTTCTTAAGTAATAAAATTCTAGCGTGTCGGAGTGGAAAAGCTTAGCACACCAAAGGATCTAATGTAATTAAAATAAAATAAAATAAATATAAATTGCTTCTTTTAAATTTCGCGTCAAATCACTGTAAGTCAGGGCGCTGAGATGCAATTACTTGCATTAGGTTAGGTGTGGAGTGCGCACTGCAATAGCTAGGAAACCCTGGGCACTGGGCTTTGATGCGAATCACTGCATAAGAATAATTACATGCATCATAGTAGTACTATGTGCTTACGTGTTTGATTACTTGCATAGTTATTTTCGTTTTTGTTGAGTCAGTCGTTGTTTTAGTTTATTTTCTTTTAGTTTATGTTTGGTACACATTCAAGTAAACCTAAATTACTTCTGCTTAATCTTGAACTTGAACGTAGCCTTAGAATCCTTAGGTCATCAACCCAAGCTTCTAGAGCTCGGTTGATGCTAGACGACAATTCGACGCCAAAATCATCATCGTTGTTTGTGTTAGAAATATGAAGTACCCAAAAAAGACTAAAGAAACCACGCGTGAATACCATTGAACCGATTCCAATGGCCGACTACGAAAACAACGTGACAACCAAAATAACTGAAATAATGTAAATAATCCTAATATATCCCCGCCTCCTCCGCTTAAAGATTATTTCATTCCTACGGTCTATACGCCACAGGAAAGCATAGAATTACCGGAGGTGACGGCATCTCACTTGGAGATAAAGTCATTTACCATCGCGCTACTTCCTTCATTCCATGGCCATCTTAAAGAAGACCCTTATCAGCACTTAGGAGATTTCCAAGACACATGCTCTACTTTGAAAATACAAAACCTAACTGATGATGAGTTAAAATTGTGACTCTTCCCATTCTCTTTGAAAGATAAAGCTAAATACTGGCTCCAGTCTCTAGAGCCAAACACAATTAAAACAAGGGAAGCCTTACACACCGCATTTTTACAAAAGTTTTTCCCCATCACAAGAACTAATTAGATAAGAAAATCGATAAAAAAAACTTTGTAATGCTAGATGGGGAAACGCTTTATGACACTTGGGAACAATTTAAAGAATTGTTATGTTCATGCTCACATCATCAGGTTCCCAAGTGGCAATTGGTTCAGGTCTTCTATGAGGGACTTGTTCCCTCACTACGTAATACCGTCGATGACATTTGTGCGGGTACTTTCCTGCACAAAAGCACTGACGAGGCATGGAAAATTTTTAAAAGGTTAAGAGAGAATTCGATGCACCAAGCCGTGTCGGTACGTCCTGAGGGGTGTCTTCCACCTAAACTCAAGCGAGAGGAGCATTTTGAGTCGAGTTAGTCAATTGAAATACAAGAACTATCTAAAAAACTTGACCGACATATGATAATGAACCAAACAACAAGCGCACCGTCTTACGAAGTATGTGCATTATGTTGTGAACCTTCTCATAATATCCTTGCATGTCCTTCTGCTTCTCAATTTCGAGAATTCGTGGAACAACACAAAATCTATTCAACAGTTCCCGCAAACTAGTTATAATCTTGTGCCGAATAATTTTCCTTTATACTTACCGACCCCAATTTCAATAATATGGATATACACAACCCAACCCTATACCTCCTCCACCTCCACGTAATAATGCATTTGAGGAGAAAGTATTGGCCTCACTTGAAAATTTTGGTTCGGTGATTCAGTTAGTACACTCTCATACACAGTCCATCTGAAAGCTGGAGTCCCAAGTGGGACAAACAGCTAATACACTAAAATGTTTGATCGAGAGTAATTTGCCAAGTCAACCTATTCAAAAACCTAAGGGACAATACGAGGTGGGTGGTACGAATGAGCAAGTGAACGCTGTTTCAACTAGGACGACTACTCAAGAGGAAGAAGTTGTTGAAATTCTGAATACAAGTGAGAAATAGGTCAAAATTAATTCAAATAAAGAGATAGGTGAGGACACGAGTAAAAGTCAAAAAGAAAAGGAACCAACACCAACTAATTATATTCCAAAAATGCCTTTTCCACCAAACATCGACGAACCTTCACAATTTTCTAAGAAAGGGTCAAAAGCTGAAGATATACTCGAGGTATTCAAACAAGTTAAAGTAAATATTCCATTTCTCAACGCGATTAAACAAATTCCCACTTATGTTAAATGTCTAAAAGACCTATGCACTCAAAAGCGCAAGTTGCACAATCATACTCCAAAAAAGGACTTTCCCACGGAAAAAGTAAGTTCAATTTTCCAACACGCTCCTCCAAAGTATAAGGATCGTGGTACACCAACGATTTCATGTGTCATAGGTGACACTGTCATTCATCGGGCTATCCTTGACTTAGGGGCGAGTGTAAATCTTTTACCTTACTCCGTCGATAAATAACTAGGTCTAGGTGAACTAAAATCCACGACCGCGACTATACAATTAGCGGATCGTTCTGTTAAAATCCCTAGAGGAATCGTCGAGGATGTTTTGGTTAAAGTTGATAAATGTTACTATCCAGTCAATTTCATGGTCCTTGACACCGAACCCATGCTAGATACTAGGAAATACACTCCTGTTATCCTAGGTCATCCATTCTTAGCCACGGCCAATGCCCGTGTCAACTGTCGAACGGGGGTAATGAAAGTGTTGTTTGGGAACATGAATTTAAAAGTGAATGTTTTTAACGCTATTGATCAACCTCCTAACGACGATGCTTATCTATGTGAGGCAGAGAGTAAGGTGAGATGAACAATTGAACCTACTCCAGAAATAAATGTGACTATGGAAAACAAGATGATAAGGCGGTGTGTCGATTGAGAAGAAGAAGAAAACAAGTTGATATTTGGGGTAGTTGCATTGGTATTCAGTGAATATTTGTTTCAAAAACAACGAAAAAAAAAGGGTTGAAAAAAGAACAAGGATTGTGTAAAAAAAAGAAAAAAGAAGAAAAGGAAAGAAATTTAAAAAAAATGAAAGAAGAGTATGAAAAGATGAAAGTTGGTAGAAGAGATGATGAAAGAAATTGAATATGCCATACAAAGCCACTCTAAAACTACTTAATAACCGGGGCACTTAGCTCGGATGGACAGTCGTTCAGGGGGTGCCCTAGACGTCTCAAGTTCGAGGCCCCGGCCACCCACTACCAAGCGTAAGCTTGGGATGTACGCGCTCCCGTGGCGGTTGGTGGGGGCTGTCAGCGGGGGCCAGGAAGGTTTACCGTGGGCCCTACAGCTGGGGTTGACCTGGTCCATAAAGGCGCGCGGGTTCCTGCCTGCTCCGAAAAAAAAAAAAAAAAAAAAAAAAAACTACTTAATGAATCATTTCTATCCTTTTTCATTACCTGAGCCACGTTGCAACCCTTGAAAAGTCCTATTTGATTCTAGGAAACATGGTTTGGATATGAAAATGATGGGAGGAGGATTAGAACATGGTAATGATTAATTTTTCTTGACTATTGGCGTCCTATCCATGAGACTAATGTTCTTTGGTGTCATGCATCTTTTTCGAGTCATATGTGAGCATTTCTCATTTTGAAGACATATTTCCTTTGCTCCCATATATTAGATAAATTACACATGTTTCTGAGTGTTTCATTTTAGAGTGTAATTAACATTGTGAGATTCGTAGTCGAAGCATAGTTGGATGGTTATCCGAGTTATATTCTAAGTTCATGACATGCGTGTGTTCATTTGACTATCACATCACACACGTGCAATTTTATGAGAAACTCTATTGATTTATACGATGCATGTGCTTGGAATTGTTTTTCATAATGAAAGTGGATGTTTCATTACGTTTCTTCTTGTTCGTTATTCTATTTCAAATCATTGTTTTATAATGAGGAGTATTGAATGTTATGTTTTTGTTTTTAATAAAACTTTTTAAATTTATAAATTAATAAAGATGGTTGTTGGTGACTTGTTGACGAGAACCCTCACGAGACGTCACTCATCCGACTAGGGACACCTAAGGGTTTAAAAGGCTTGTTGCATACGCTAAATGCAATCGCGATCCATGCAAAAATGGAGTAGTGTTTTTAATTAGTACTTTTATTTTTCTATTCTTATTGTTCGAGGACTAGCAAAATGTAGGTTTGGGGGTGTGATCGGGAGAGAACAAATCATAATTACACGCCTTAATTCACATTTGTTAGCACGTTTTATCCTGTTTTATTCTATTTTTATTTTATTTTCTATTTTCTATCAGGATTTGGAGAAAAGTAAGGATTCTAGGCTAAATGGGGTGAAAAAGCAGGAGAAAAGAAGAAGAAAAAGGCACCTTGAGCGCACGGCCCGCTCGCGCGACAAACAGCTACCTCGCTCGCGTGACTCGCTCGTGCGAACTCCCAAAATTGTGCTCATGCGTCCTGCTCGCGCGACCTATGCAAAAACCAAATACGCGTATTTCAGTGTACTGAAGATCCCCACATGAACGAAACTGCCTAATTACATCCAGATTGTAAAATATAGTAGTTTTAGTGCGAATAGGTTTAGGAAAGCTTCTAAACTTGCTCCAAATCTATACATTCCCTATTATAATCCAATTTTGAGGTTACACACCCATATACACAATAATATACAACTGAACTGCAGCCATTGAAGGGAGAAAAGCAAGGAGAAGAAGAAGAAGACCAAGGATTTCCATGGCCTCCTCCATCAACCTCTTGCCGTTCATCAATTCTATGGCCAACTAAACCTAGATCTAGGGGATCAATGAAACCCTAGCCAAGTAATAGGGTGTTATTTATGTTTTTCTTTTAGTTTTATTATGTATGGATGATGATTACATGTTTAGAGGATTTTAATAATAAAATTGTACTTCTATTGGTTAAATCATTGTTTTCAAAGTTTATTCTTGTCGTAGATCTATTTTGAATGTGATATGCTCAATGATCTATATTTGCTATGCTTGTATGGATTATTTACATGTAATGGTGCTTATTTGAATTATGATATCAATTAGTCGAATAGTTCATGCCCAGGAAAGATAGATTGTGCCGCAACTCTATTGAGACAATCTGTGCCAACCGAAGATGAATTATATTGGTGCTTGAATCATAGTTATCTTCTTGAAGAAGGAATTGGGCTTGTAGCTACAATTCCCCATTATCATCCAACTTACTAAGCTAATTGAATGCATGAGTACCCTTATTATGAAGCTGGAGGATTTGCAATCCTAGGTTCACTTTAAATATCGTTTAAAACAACTTTTAATTGCTTTCATAATTTAGATTTACTTTTATCGTTCATAGTTTAAATCAAAATCAAAATCAAAATCAAAATCAAATTCCCGTTTTCTTAATTAACTAGATTTAGGTTTTAAAATTAAAGTGCTTTAGTCATTCAATCTCTGTGGGTTCGACCTTTACTTCTACACTGCAAATCTAAATAAAGTAAAGGATGCTTTTTATATCTTGATATTGACAACATCACTAACTCTTTGTTTTGTAGCGCTATGGAGCTACAATTTCTTGACTCTTTTCTAGTTTATTTTATTTCTTGATTTTATGGATTTTCGACTCTATGAGTGATACCTTAGACTAGGTCTTAATTTATGTGTATATATGTGATTAGAGACTCTTTTTAGGTTTTTTATTTATTTGCATGCATTATGTAACAACCTTATTTTTTAAAAAAAGATATTGTTACTTTATATTTATTTCACTTTTTATTTGATTTATTGTTTAAAATTTAATGTGTGTAGTGTGTGGGCCATGGGAGTGAGGTGTGTGGGCTGTGTGTGTGTGTGTAGAGGTGTGTCGTGGGTGTGGGTGTGGGTGTGAAAGTAGTGTGTGGTTGTGTGTGTGTGTTGCTAATCATATGTTGTGTGTGGGTGTGTGTAGCCTTCATATAAACATTATATTATATTAGTTTAGGTAAACAAAAGAAACAGGATACAACCCCCTTAGGCAGTCACAAGAGAGAGAGAGAGAGAAAGAGAGAGAGAAAGAAGAAGAAAGGAAGGAAGGGTAGGGCACGGGGTATTCGGATCCGGAATCGCGTTCATAGTCCATTCAACACCATTTTTCAAGTGCTTAATCGCAACCTAGGTGAGTTAAATATATGTATTCGGGTATATATATACACACGTATGTATATATGTATACGCGAGTAAACCGAATACTTAAATGTTTAAGTTAATTGTTGGGGTTCAAATTTTGTATTGGATGCACAATATTGTTATTTTTGAAATTAATATAGATATTTTTTTGAAGACCTTGTGATCACGACTTCGGTATATTCGTAAATGTTATGCATATAGATAGTTTGACGAACACATACATGGGATACTCTTGATAAATATCGAAAATCTATGAGAAATTTGTTTTTATTATTCTAACAATTGCTGAAAACTTCAAAAAAATATTATGCAATCGTGGCTTTGAATTCTAACATTCTGTCCGCGAGTCCTGTGTAAAACACGATTCTGCACACTTTTCATGTTTTGAGTTTTTCCTGATTCTGCACTGTTTGGGCTGTAGATTTAAATTTCAGTAGCAGTTCTTAGAATATTAAAAACATGTTGATTATTTAAGTTGATTTATGTGTCGAGATGAACTCGTATTTCGTTATTATGATATAATGTGAAATTTCGTTGAGATGTAAGCATTCTCATTTAATGTTGAGTTTCATAAACTTGTGAATGTGAGACCATCTGTGTGAAGATTTTTTTTTTATAGAAGTTAATAATAGGAAATCCTTTAATGTTCACCACTGCTCCTTATGAGTGTAAGCGGCGACTTCGTGGATGACCCGTCTTGTGTGATTAGACGGTGACTACGTGGATGACCCGTCTCTTCATTTTTAAGCCTTATGCCCGGCTTGTTGGTCTATTTCATGTGCATTTAGACATTGTTTATTGACGTAAAAAATGTAAGGATTAGCCTTTCGGTGTAGACTCAAATCCCAATGATACCCCATGGGAGTTGGGACCGGAGTGGGAGTTGGTATTACGTTAGGAGACACATGGGATATATGTGTAGGCTTAACTATGGATGGGTGGCCGAAGTGGTGAACATAAGGTTTAATTAACTAAAACATTTGTGGTGCTTAAATTGTGGCTATACGTGGTAATGTAGTCCGTTATATTTTGTTGTAATCGAATCCTTGTCATAACAAACAACTCATGTGGGTATCTGTTAGTTTAAATATAGTCTTGTATGTGTACCATGATATCTTCGGGAACTTTGTGATTTAATAACAAATAGGATCATGTTAGTAAATTAGACAATTTGATCCTTTAACTTCATAATTCAAGGTCGTTTCGCGTAAACTGAAGTAAAACGACAATCCGGGCGACTTTCGTGTTTTACACTTTTCCTAAAAACGTCATCTTGACACTGTTTTTATTTAATTTCAAAATCTGCTGAATATTAGACATTTAAGAGCTGAAGTTTAACAATTGATTTTTGACTTGTGTGTTTAGAATTAATGAACGGGGTCGTAAGACTTGCCTTGGAAATTTAATTCTGAACATCTTTCGTATTTTAAGTTTTGTCCAATTCCAACTCCTTCATGGAGATAAATTCATTTTTTTTATAACATTTAAAGTATGATTTTTGATTTTTTTTGTACTAACGTTTATTTTTGCAGGATGGTAGGCCCACTAATGTGTTTGCAGGTATTGGCCTACCATAGCTAAGAAGGGTAAGTATTTATTCAGTCTAGTTTGGGTAGGAACTATATTGCCGCCACATAAAAGGGAAACTACCCCTTGTCCCGTTATGTGAGCGGAACTACTTTCCTGCCGATCTTTTATTTATTATTGTTGTGTTGGTGTAAGGGATTATGAGCGATCCCCAAGACTGTTTGTGATTAGTGTTATTTAACTCATACCAGTCATGTAACTAACCTGTTGAGTTTTTCTTGCGGGTGCGTTCTTTTTGGAGCGTAGGCGATCGGAATTTGTAGGGATAGTGAAAAGTTCGTGGCATCTTGTAACAAGAAAAGTGTGAAGTCCTTATTAGCTTTTATAATTTTATTTGAGAGTTTTAATATTTTATTTTCTGGCATTGTGGACCATTTGACTTTTTCAGATATTGTTTGAATGATGTTTTTTTTTAGAGATTAATTATGGTTTTGGAACCTTAGGTTTTGATCCTTATTGATTGGATATTTTACTGTTATATTGAACTTGTGAGTTAAGTTTTATCCTGTACAGACTGTGTGATGTTTTACATTGCGATCACCTCTAATAATTGGACAACTGGATATTGGTTTAGACATTTTCCCTTGACTAATATTTAATTATCTGAAAATTGGGTTGTGACAGTTTGGTATCCGAGCCTTAGGTTACCCTAGACTGGAGAGTGTCTAGGTGATCTTCGTAATGTGGTGAATGGGTTGTTAATTACAATGAATGAGTTTGTGTCGAATATTTATGTCTGTGTGGTTGTCTTATGAAGGTTATGGCTGGAGCTGGTGAGAGTTCTGGAGGAGTTGGGGCAGGAAATCCCAACTTAGTTCAGGTTGACGTGGGGGCTATGATGAACCAGATTCTCCAAGCAGTGCAAAACAATCAGCTGGGAAACCAGGGTGACCTGTTCGCTAAAAGGAACAAGGATCTTATTTCTATTGGCGGCCGAACATTTGATGGGGATAAAGGTCTACTGGCAGCACATGCTTGGGTTCACAAGTGTGAATTTGTATTTGAACGAATGCAGATGATAGAGGTGCAGAAGCAGGAGTTGGCATCTCAGCAGTTGGAGGGTGCAACTTTATCATGGTGGGAGTCTGTGCGGGCTCAGTATGATGTAGCAGAAATGACATGGGAACAATTTAAGACTGAATTTGAAGAGAGCTTTGTTCCTCGAGCAGTACAGTCATAATTGGCTAGAGAGCTTCAAGATCTTACTCAGGGTTATTGGGTTTGTGCCCTCAAATCATTACTTTATATATGAGACATTGACATTTTAATATATGGATATCAGCTTTACATTTAGTTATATATGTTTCTTTCATGAGATGATTGTTATCCTTAAGTATCATAGTAAGTAATTCGTGTATGTATGAGATACATACAAGTGAGATACGAATTACTATTCTTTGTTACTTAGAATGTGTCACAGTGGATGATGAGACTGGATATCTCATCAGGTTTACACTGTAGCATGATTAACTACCATTGGATGGAGTGATTAATCTCAATCACTAGAGTATAACTCTTAGTTAACATGCTAGTGCTTATAGTGCATTGACGGACCTGAGCTTTCCTATTAACACTCAAGACTGTCAATCAGTCGATAGGAACTCATAACTTGTATAAGGTACGTGTTCTTAATCTTGAGACGATTATGAACACAGACTGTGGATATGGCTGCTTTGACTTACCAATCAGTGAGGTCTATAGAAGATCAACACCTAGGTGTCCTGGGTATGTCATATTCATAGGGTTGTGAACATATATTGTCAAGACAGAATCTACCCTCTGTTTCAGAGTAAGCATTCCCTTGAGAATGTCACCAAGTCGATTACTGAGTACTGCAGCCTTGTTGATAAGAGTTATCAACATGTTTGGTAATCATGAGAGGTGAATGGGACTCAAGGAATACAAGAAGTAATCATGATTTAGGTTGACAGTAACAGTTATCCGACTACCTGAATATGATTACGAATGCTGAAGGTAGAGGGACATTAGTACAACATACAAGTCTAGTTATCGCTTCGGATATGTTCTTTTGCGTTGGAGTTCAGTTATCGTTTTATAGTGGAGTAAACGTTAACTGACCAGTTAGTTAGTTTGTTGATCAAAGAGTTTGGTCACGGTAATTAACAAACTGGTCTGAGCCAACAATAAAGAGCCTAGGAGGTCCCACTCTTAGCTCCGCCAGGATACTTGAAAAGACACATGAGGAAGTTGTCAAGACAAGTTCGATCGATTGAAGTATGTTCGATCGATTGAAGTCTTGGCAGTCTCGATCGATCGAGAATGGTTCAATCGATCGAAGATCTTCGATCGCTCGAAGTCTAGGTCGGTTCTGGAAATCTATAAATAGGGTAGCTGCGTTCTGGAAAAAGAGTTCGTCGTTTTAGAACATCAGAAGCTGCAGAAACTATTTTTAGAGCCCCAAACCTTCTTTTTCCTCTTTATTAGAGATCCCACCATCTCTAGTCTCTCTGGCAAGCATCCGCAGGAGACATAAGGGTGAAGACAACTTAGTGGAGGCTGCTGCATCACCAAGGAAGAAGAAGAAAATCAGAATTGGATTCAAAACACTAAGGTGTAACTCTTGTTCCCTCTTGTGCGCATCTATGGAATTAACGAGTAGTAGATCCTGGGCTACCATTAAGTTTTTATAACTTGACTTTTTCGCTGCGCGTTTAAACTTTTAACTTAAACCGATTTTTCCTACAATAGGTATCAGAGCCACGCTCATTTGGATCTATAGATGCGTTTTTAGAACACTATTTTGACTTGCATGTTGATTTTAGAACTATTTTTGAAACTGCATCGTCACAGATCTGTTTTTGCAATGTCATCACAGCAGAGTACAAATCTGTGATTGCATAGGATGCAAGGCGGGTTCGATCGATCGAACATGTTTCGATCAATCAAACATTCTCTATACTCAAGCGATCGAACAGGTTTCCATCGATCGAAACCTTCTAGTGTTCTATCGAAACCTTCTAGTGTTCGATCGATCGAATAGAGTTAGATCGATCGAGACAGATTCTTTGTCAGGTTCTCTGTTTCACATTTTAAAGTGTTTTTTTGAAATTAAATACTTTAATTTTAAAATATTCTGTAAAATTTTCAAATCATTATGTGAAACAGACTGTTCAAGCGATTGAACAGTATTCTCAATCGATCGAAGGTTCGAGCGATCGAACGGTCTTCGATCGATCGAACTGTGACAGAGAAGTAAGATGCTATTTTAAGTTCTAATTCAGTATGTAAAGAGTTTATATACTGTGTGAATCAATTAAGTGTTCCAATAGTTACATATATTTGTTATGTATGTATGGATGCGTGTACGACTAACCCTTTTGCAGTTAGATTAGTCGCTATCTCCCATGGCACCAAGTCATTGGAATATTTTGTATAAATTGTTTGAGATTGGTGCATGTTGTAATTTAAGTTTGGTTTGGTTTTAAGGCATATGTAAAGGGCGCTGCGACTTCAATCCTACGAAAAGGAAAGACGCACCGGTTTCCCTAGCCTTTTATTGTATTTTGTTGTTGCTATTTCTATTTCTAGATAAATTGTAAGCTTCGAAAGAAGCATAGGACAAATGTAATAGAATTAGAAAATCCATGAAGATGGAGTAAGGAGCCATTGTCCATGAAGATGGAGCTGGAGGCGATCAAACCAAAAGGAGGTTCTATGGAGATAGAGCCATGGGAGATAGAGGCATTATTTGGGTGTCTTTATTTTCAATTTTAGTTTTTTGTTTTATGTGCTTGGTTTGTGATTGGCATTTAATTATATTGTTACTACTTGCATGCACGTAAAACAAGTTTTCTAAAATAAAATTCAAAAACCATTTCAATGCATTAGTAAACATTGGATGTTTATGGGTAATGTGTGGAAACATTTATAAAAGCAAAATCCTTAATTTCTAAATCTAGTGGGAGAGGGTCTTATTAATAAACACCCACGATCTTCCATTAACGGTTCACTGTAAGATGAGTGGTGCATTCTGTGTCACCTCATCAAGGGTGATCATTCCATACGGATGGTGCATTACTCATTGGTTACTAGATGTGAACTTCCTTTGATAGGATTAATCAGACGTGTTAGAGGGTGACCACCATACGGAGGCGCTACTTGAGACGGTTGTGATTGGATCCTAGTTAATGGTACACACTAGCTAAGCTATGGATAAGGGATCCCACACAGGGCATTATTCAGAAACCTAGAGATCAAAAGGGATCGGAAGTCATAACTTGTTTTGCAAGAGTTGCATAGCAGACAAGTCATGATTAATCGAAAGATCGAACATTGACCACCACACGGAGGCTTTATTCTTTCATTTCGATATTCCGGCGACTTTGTTTTAAAATAAGAGTTTTAAGGATTCTTTTATTTCAAACTGTCAAATCTGATATTCATATTTATTTTGTCTTTTGATTTTTTATAGTAAATCATAATGTCTGGATCTACATTTAGTCCACTTGCCACCATACTCACTCAAAACAAGTTAACTGGAAACAACTACACTGAATGGAAAAGAAACCTTGACATTGTATTAACTGCGGAGGATCACATATATGTCCTCACCACCCCATGCCCCGAACAACCCGCGGCAAATGCTTCGGCAGCTGCCAGACGCGAGTTCGACAAATGGAAGATGTTGAATGGAATGGCTCGTTGCTATATTCTAGCCTCAATGGCTGGTGTGTTGCAACACCAATTCCAATCGAATGATTCTGCCAGTGACATTATCACATCCTTGAAAAAGATTTTCGGGGAGCATGGCAGGCTGCTAGACAGGTAGCCATGCAAAAGATAATGAGTGCAAAGATGTCGGAAGGGACTCCAGTCAAGGAACATGTTTTAAAAATGATTGGTTATTTAAATGAGCTGGAGACCCTAGGTGCCAACATCAATGCACAGACCCAAGTTGATATGATCCTCAATTCGCTGTCGCCTTCATTCGCTCAATTTAAACTTAACTATAATATGAATCAAATGAATTTTTCAATGAGCGAATTGATGAGTTTTCTTTTGGCAGCAGAAGGGGTGATCAAACCTGGGGTCAACGTCTTGAACATTGAGAAAAGCGCTTCCTCTTCCCGATCTACACCGCAAGGAAAGAAAGGGAAGAAGAAGGCTGGCACTGGTGGTCCAAGTGTTGGACCGGTCCCTAAGATTGCAAAATCTAAGGGAAAAGGTAAGGGCAAAGGGAAGGTGGGTGGCCAAGGCAAAGGAAAGTGTTTCCAATGCGGTGAGAAGGGCCACTGGAAGAGGAACTGTCCAGAATTCTTAGCTACAAGAGTTCAAGGTATGATTGAATCACATGTGATTGAAGTAAGTTTTATTACGGATACTTCAAACACTTGGTGCATTGATTCTGGTGCGACTAACCATATTTGTAATTCATTGCAGGGGTTCAGATCAACCAGGAGGTGCAGTGATGGGGAAATCATACTTACTCTAGGTTCTAGTGCGACCGTTTTTGCGGTTGCTATAGGAGTCGTAGTTTTAGAATTTCTAGACAATAAAGTTTTGATTTTATCAGATGTACTTTACGTCCCTTCAATGAGACGTAATTTAATTTCAGTTTCTAATTTATCGAATAATGGTTATTCTTTTCATTTTGGAACTGAAGTTGCTATTAAAAGAAATAGTTCTTTTATATGTTCTGGTGTTAAATCAAATGATTTGTATGTGATCACTCCCAATATTTCTAAAGATTCTTGCTTGGAACTTAATAACTCAATGGTAACTATACCATCTAAAAGAAAAGAACCTTCCACTAATCCAACAAGGCTTTGGCATATGAGGCTTGGTCATATCAATCTAAATAGGATAGGCAGACTAGTCAAAGAAGGGATCTTAGGCGATTTGGTTCTCAAACCAATGAAAGTCTGTGAGTCTTGTTTAGAGGGTAAGATTACCAAAAGGCCCTTTCCCGCAAAGGGCAATAGAACCAATGCATTGTTGGAATTAGTCCATACTAATGTGTGTGGACTAATAAATATTAGAGCAAGGGGTGGTTATGAGTATTTCATAACATTTACCAATGACCACTCTAGGTATGGATATGTGTACCTAATGCAGCACAAGTCTGAAGCCTTTGAAAAGTTCAAAGAGTTTAGGGCTGAAGTGGATAAGCAATTGGGCTCACATATCAAGGCCATTCGATCTGATCGAGGCGCCGTACCTCTCTAATGAGTTTATTGATCACCTCATACAGAATGGGATTCTATCACAGTTGACTGCACCTGGCATGCCTCAGCAGAATGGTGTAGCGGAGAGAAGGAACTAGACTCTTTTAGACATGACTAGGTCAATGATGAGTTATTCAGAGTTGCCATTATTCCTTTGGGGTTATGCTTTGGAAACCGCTGCATACATACTAAATCTAGTACCAAGCAAATCTATTCCCAGGACACCACGGGAGATGTAGATTGGGCGCAAGCCTTCTTTGCAACATCTCCGGATATGGGGGTGTCCGGCACATGTGCTGAAAGGAAAGATGAGCTAGTTGGATTCTAGATCAGAAGTATGTTATTTTGTAGGGTATCCAAAGGGTACTTATGGATGGTCTTTTTATGATCCAAGAGAACAGAAAGTGTTTGTTAGTACAAATGCTATTTTCTTAGAGGATGATTATATCATGAACCATAAACCTAAGGGAAGGATAGATCTGAGAGAAATAGAAGGAGAGCACTCAGTCCAACCCGTAGTTAATAACGATGTAAATCAAGAAAATACCACTTCTTCACCCATTTTCGCACTGGTACCTCGTCGTAGTGGGAGGATTATCAGCCAGCCTGATAGATACATGTTCTTAGGAGAAGTTTTTGAAGCTGTCTCCATAGAATCTGAATCTGATCCTGCCACATATGAAGAGGCAATGGCTGATGTTGATTCAGATCATTGGGTTAAAGCTATGAAGGCTGAATTAGAATCTATGGATTCTAATCAGGTCTGGGATCTTGTAGAACTTCTAGCCAATATTAAACCCATTGGTTGTAAGTGGGTCTATAAGAGGAAAAGAGCATCTGATGGAAAGGTTGAGACCTATAAGGCTAGGCTTGTAGCGAAAGGTTATACTCAGAGGGAGGGCATTGACTATGAGGAAACCTTCTCGCCGGTAGCCATGCACAAGTCCATCAGGATACTCCTATCCATTACTGCATGCCTAGATTATGAGATCTGGCAGATGGACGTCAAGACTGCATTCTTGAATGGCAATCTTGAGGAGGACATCTATATGCAACAACCAGAAGGGATCATAGCTGATCGGAAAGGTAACTTGGTATGCAAGTTTCAAAAGTCCATTTATGGGCTTAAGCAGGCATCTAGAAGTTGGAACATCCAATTTGACCAAGCGGTCAAGTCGTTTGGTTTTATACAAAATCTGGATGAACCTTGTGTATATAAGAAGTGTGAAGGTAAAGCGGTGGCTTTTCTTGTGCTTTACGTTGACGACATTCTACTCATTGGAAATTATGTAGCGGCATTGTCAACGGTCAAGGTTTGGCTAGCTAGTACTTTCGATATGAAGGATCTAGGAGAGGCGAGCTATATTCTTGGGATAAAGCTCTTTCGGGATCGCAAGCGAAAGATAATGGGATTATCTCAAGCTGGTTATATCGATAAAGTGTTAACTAGGTTTTTAATGGATAATTCGAAGAAAGGTTTGTTACCTTTCAGGCATGGTTTAGCGTTCTCCAAGTACCAGTGTCCTAAGACACAGGAGGAGAGGAATCGCATGGCAGGAATTCCATATGCTTCGACAGTTGGAAGTCTCATGTATGCGATGTTATGCACTAGACCAGATATTTGTTTTCCCGTTGGCTTGGTTAGCAGATATCAATCGAATCCAGGTCCAGAGCACTGGACAGCCGTTAAGCACATTCTTAAGTACTTGAGAAGGACTAAAGATTACATGCTTATGTACGGCGGTAGTGAGTTAATTACAGTAGGATATACTGACTCGGAATTTATGTCAGATAAAGATTCGAGGAAGTCAACATCTGGACATCTCTTTACCTTAGGAGGTGGTGCTGTTAGTTGGAGGAGCATTAAGCAAAAATGCATTACAGACTCAACTACAGAAGCTGAGTATGTGGCTGCTTGTGAAGCCGCAAAGGAAGTTGTTTGGCTCAAGAAGTTCCTTATGGAGCTCGAGGTGGTACCAGCGTCATTGTCACCTATTACGCTTTACTGTGATAATAGGGGGGCAGTGGCTCAGTCTAAGGAGCCAAGGAACCACGGGAAGGGAAAGCACGTAGAGCAAAAATATCATCTTATCCGAGATATTGTTCAACATGGAGATGTGACTGTCACCAAGATTGCCACCGCTGACAATCTTGCTGATCCGTTTACAAAGGCCTTGCCACAGAAGGTCTTTGATCGTCATCTAGATAGTCTAGGTTTTAGATGTAATTCTGAATGGTTATGAGTGCAAGTAGGAGTTTGTTGGGTTTGTGCCCTCAAACCATTACTTTATATATGAGACATTGACATTTTAATATATGGATATCAGCTTTACATTTAGTTATATATGTTTCTTTCATGAGATGATTGTTATCCTTAAGTATCATAGTAAGTAATTTGTGTATGTAAGAGATACATACAAGTGAGATACAAATTACTATTCTTTGTTACTTAGAATGTGTCACAGTGGATGATGAGACTGGATATCTCATCAGGTTTACACTGTAGCATGATTAACTACCATTGGATGGAGTGATTAATCTCAATCACTAGAGTATAACTCTTAGTTAACATGCTAGTGCTTATAGTGCATTGATGGACCTGAGATTTCCTATTGACACTCAAGACTGTTAATCAGTCGATAGGAACTCATAACTTGTATAAGGTACGTGTTCTTAATCTTGAGACGATTATGAACACAGACTGTGGATATGGCTGCTTTGACTTACCAATCAGTGAGGTCTATAAAAGATCAACACCTGGGTATCTTGGGTATATCATATTCATAGGGTTGTGAACATATATTGTCAAGACAGAATCTACCCTCTGTTTCAGAGTAAGCATTCCCTTGAGAATGTCACCAAGTCGATTACTGAGTACTGCAGTCTTGTTGATAAAAGTTATCAACATGTTTGATAATCATGATAGGTGAATGGGACACAAGGAATACAAGAAGTAATCATGATTCAGGTTGACAGTAATAGTTATCCGACTACCTGAATACGATTACGAATGGTGAAGGTAGAGGGACATTAGTACAACATACAAGTCTAGTTATCGCTTCGGATATGTTCTTTTGCGTTGGAGTTCAGTTATCATTTTATACTGGAGTAAACGTTAACAGACCAGTTAGTTAGTTTGCTGATCAAAAAGTTTGGTCACGGTAATTAACAAACTGGTCTGAGCCAATAATAAAGAGCCTAGGAGGTCCCACTCTTAGCTCCGCTAGGATACTTGAAAAGACACATGAGGAAGTTGTCAAAACAAGTTCGATCGATTGAAGTATGTTCAATCGAGAATGGTTCGATCGATCGAAGGTTCGATCGATCGAAGATCTTCGATCGCTCAAAGTCTAGGCCGGTTCTGGAAATCTATAAATAGGGCAGCTGCGTTCTGGAAAAAGAGTTCGTCGTTTTAGAATGTCAGAAGCTGCAGAAACTATTTTTAGAGCCCCAAACCTTCTTTTTCCTCTTTATTAGAGATCCCACCATCTCTAGTCTCTCTGGCAAGCATCCGCAGGAGACATAAGGGTGAAGACAACCTAGTGGAGGCTACTGCATCACCAAGGAAGAAGAAGAAAATCAGAATTGGGTTCAAGACACTAAGGTATAACTCTTGTCCCCTCTTGTGCGCATCTATGGAATTAACGAGTAGTAGATCCTGGGCTACCATTAAGTTTTTATAACTTGACTTTTCTGCTGCGCGTTTAAACTTTTAACTTAAACCGGTTTTTCCATCAAGGGTACCATGTCTGTGATGGAGTATGTGAGAAAATTTAATGAACTTTCTCACTATGCTCCATATCTCATTGATATCGAGGAGAAGAAGAATGAGAAATTCATTGATGGATTGGGACATTATCTCTCCAAGTCAGTGTTAGCGGCAGAGGGTGAGCCATTTAGTAATATAGTAGATTTGTCCCTGAAATTTGAAAAGAAAGAGCAGAAGTTCCAGACAGAGAAATCTGTAAGAGCTAAGGTAGTAGAGTCATCGAGAGATAACCGTTCCCAGTCTCAGCAGAAGGATGGGGGAAGAAGTGGGAATTGATACAAGCCTTATGACCAAGGGCAGAAGGACCAACAGAACCAGAGGCACGGTAATAGAGGTCAGTACTTCCCATAGAACCAAGAAAATTTCAAGAATCAAAATTATCAGTGGAATGGGTTGGGAGGTCAAAATAATCAGGGCTTCCAGGGCTATCGTCAGCAGACCCCGTAGTCGCAAATTGGGTTTCGTCCACTAGTGCCTTAGATTGGAGCACCACCAGCGGGAAAGGAGATGGTTGTAGCTTCTAAGCTGTGCTATAATTATGGGATACTAGGGCATATTGTAAAGTATTGTCCCACTAAGCCCCAGAATAATCAGGCAGCTCCCACTAGAGCATTCGCAGTGATGCCAAGCAATGAGAATGTGCAAGGTAGTCTCAAACTTTTCATTCCAATGTTCGTGTTTTGTTTGATACTAGTGCATCTCATTCTTTTACTTCTCGTCAGTTTGTTTGGAGAGAGGGTATTCTTGTTACTCCTTTACTTGTACCTGTATGCATCGAACCACCTCTAGGAGGGTCTGTTACTTTATATGAATAGTGTAAAGACTTTGTGATAGACTTTGTGGATATGACATTTCTTGTTGATTTGATTGTGTTGGGTTTCGAGGGTTTCTCCATTATTTTGGGTATGGATTGTCTTAAGAAGAATCATGTCACCTTAGACTGTGCTAAAAGGATGATTCATATAGATACTCCGGGTTTGCCTCGTTTTTCTCATACTTATCCTGACATTGCAGAGTTAGTGATATCTAGTTTTTTGTATTTGGTGGAGATACCAAAGAAGAATATTAGTGATGTGGAGTTGGTATGCAACTTTGAATATATTTTTTAGGAGATTCCTGGACCACCGCCTAAGAGAGAGGTGAGTTTCAAATTGATCTTTTACCTGGATCCTCACCTATTTCAAAATCAGCATATCGTATGGCACCCAAGGAATTATGAGAGATGAAGAAGCAACTTGATGAGATGCTTCAGTAGGGGTGCGTTGAATTCCTTTCTTTTGCTGATTATTCTATTATTCATTGTTGTTTTCTTTCCTTAGCCATTAGAGTAATCCTTTTGAGGTGTGTATGACTCAGGTTCATACGACCCAGCAATTCTCTATGGGGAGTTCCAGCTATCTTTGTGTCAAAGAAGGATGGTTCTCTGTGTATGTGCATAGATTATAGAGAGTTGAATAAGGTGACGGTTAAGAACAAATATCCGTTGCCTAGGATTGATGACCTTCTTGACCAGTTGAAGGGGGTGGCAGTCTTTTCTCAGTTGGATTTGAGGATGGGATATCATCAAATGGGGGTTATGGAGGAGAGTATTCAACGTACAACTTTTCGTACTCGGTATGGATTGTATGAGTTTTTAGTGATGCCGTTTGGGTTGACCAATGCTCCGACATTCTTTATGGATTTGATGAATCGGGTGTTCAGGCCGTATTTGGACCGATTTGTTATTATTTTCATCGATGACATATTGGTTTATTCTCAGACTCTTTAGGAGCATAGAGAACATTTGAAGATTGTACTGCAGACGCTTCGAGAGCATATATATGCCAAGTTTAGTAAGTGCCATTTTTGGGAGTCGTCGGTGAGATTTCTAGGACATGTTATTTCAGCTAAGGGAATAGCAGTAGATCCTGAGAAAGTAGCAGCGATTCAAGAGTGGGTACAACCTACTGATCCTACAGAGGTGAGGAGTTTCTTGGGGTTAGCTGGGTATTACAGAAGGTTCATTGAAAAATTCTCAGTCATAGCAACACCGTTAACAAAGTTGACATATAAGAATGTGAAGTTTTTGTGGACAGATGAGTGTGAGCAAGCATTCAAGGAGTTGAAGCAGTGGTTGACCACCGCACCCATTTTGACCATTACGGTTGAAGCTGGGAGACTTGTAGTGTTCACGGATGCTAGTGGGACCGATTTGGGTTATGTTTTGATGTAGGAAGGGAAGGTTTTTTCGTATGCTTCTAGACAGTTGAGGCCACATGAGAGGAGGTATCCTACTCATGACTTGGAGTTGGCAGCGATGATGTTTGCATTGAAGGTGTGGAGGCACTACCTCTTTAGAGAGAGATTTGAGCTTTATACAGATCATAAGAGCCTCTAGTACTTGTTCTCATTGAAGGAACTGAACATGAGACAACAAAGATGGGTCGAGTTCATCAGTAGTTATGACTTTGAGATTCTTTATCATCCAGGGAAGGAAAATGTAGTGGTTGATGCGCTTAGCCGAAAACATAGTGTGATGGCTTCTATGATGGTTCAGGAGTGGAAGTCTCTTGAGGTTTTAACCTCTCATGATATTCAATCAGTGCGAGAGGGTAAGAAGGCGTACATTAGAGGTTTGTTAGTTCATCCGACCCTAGTAAGTAAGATTCGACAGATGCAGTGTTCAGATAAAGTTTTGGTCAGTCGTCTTAATGATTTGATTGTGGATTTTCTTGATGAATGTTCGACGGATTGGACTGTGGATTCAGAGGGGAGTGTGTTTTTGAGGTAGACTTTGTGTGCCTGATATTTTAGAGTTGAAGAACGAAGTTCTAAGTGAGGCACATCGATCTCGGTACACTATTCACCTTGGTGGGACTAAGATGTATAATGACTTGAAGCGTACCTTTTGGTGGAAAGGTATGAAGAGAGATGTGGGAGAGTTTGTTTCGATGTACGTGGTGTGTCAGCAGGTGAAGGCGAAACATCAGAAACCGCCTGGCTTGTTGAAATCCTTAAAAAAACCTGTGTGGAAGTGGGAATGTATTTCCATGGATTTTGTGGATGGGTTACCGAGGTCTAAGAAGGGGAATGAGTCGATTTGGGTCATTGTGGATCGGCTCACTACGTCTGCACATTTTATCCCTATTAGTGTACATCATATGGTAGACAAGTTGGCACAGTTGTACATTCAGGAGATAGTATGTTTGCATGGGACTCCGGTCTCGATTATGTCTGACCGTGATCCATTGTTTGTGGCAAAGTTTTGGGAGAGTTTTCAACGAGCTTTGGGGACCCAATTAGATCTTAGTACTGCTTATCATCCTCAGACGGATGGACAGACTAAGAGGGTTAACCAGATCCTTGAGGATATGTTGAGGGTTTGTGTTCTCGATCTCGGTGGTAGTTGGGAAGAACACTTGCCATTGGTAGAGTTTACTTACAATAACAGTTGGCATTCTAGTATAGGAATTGCACCTTTCCAAGCGTTGTATAGGAGGCCGTGTAGATCTCCAGTGTGTTGTGCAGAAGTAGGTGATGTGCCTATTTTGGGTCCGGAGATGGTTCGGGAGACTACTGAGAAGGTGAGTGTCGCTCGAGAGAGGATTAAGACTGCTCAGAGTTGGCAAAAGAGTTATGTTGATAGGAAGCGCAAGGGTGTAGAATTTGAAGTTGGAGATTTTTTGTTCTTGAAGGTATCCCCAATGAGAGGTGTGATGCATTTTGGTAAGAAAGGGAAGCTTGCTCCGAGGTTTGTGGGACCTTATGAGATTGTCGAAAAGGTTGGAGAGTTGGCCTATACAGTATTGTTACCACCGGCATTGACGGCAATTCATAATGTGTTCCATGTATCAATATTAAGGAAGTGTGTGAACGATCCTACACAAATTCTCAATCTGACAGAACTTGAGATTAACAATGATCTTAAGTATGTTGTTCGACCAATCACTATTGTCGATCGAGATGTGAAGTATTTGCGGAGGAAAGTAGTGAATCTTGTGAAGGTGCAATGGAGTGAGAGAATTAATGATGTTATGTGGGAGCTCGAGGAGAAGATTCAAAAGTCGCATCCTGAACTGTTTGATTAGTGTTCGTGCGTGTTGCAAATCTCGGGATGAGATTTTCTTTGAGGTGTGCATAATGTAACAACCTTATTTTGTTAAAAAAAGATATAGTTACTTTATATTTATTTCACTTTTTATTTTATTTATTGTTTAAAATTTAATGTGTGTAGTGTGTGGGCCATGGGAGTGAGTTGTGTGGGCCGTGTATGTGTGTGTGTATGTGTAGAGGTGTGTCGTGGGTGTGGGTGTGAAAGTAGTGTGCGGTTGTGTGTGTGTTGCTAATCATATGTTGTGTAGGGGTGTGTGTAGCCTTCATATAAACATAATATTATATTAGGTTAGGTAAACAAAAGAAATAGGATATGGTTCCCCTTAGGCAGCCACAAGAGAGAGAGAGAGAGAGAGAGAGAGAGAGAGAGAGAGAGAAAGAAGAAGAAAGGAAGGAAGGGTAGGGCGCAGGGTATTCGGATCCGGAATCGCGTTCATAGTCCATTCAACACCATTCTTCAAGTGCTTAATCGCGACCTAGGTGAGTTAAATATATGTATTTGGGTCTATATATATACACACGTATGTATATATGTATACGCGAGTAAACCAAATACTTAAATGTTTAAGTTAATTGTTGGGGTTCAAATTTTTATTGGATGCACAATATTGTTATTTTCGAAATTAATATAGACATTTTTTTGAAGACCTTGTGATCACGACTTCGGTATATTCATAAATTTTATGCATATAGATAGTTTGACGAACACATACGTGGGATGCTCTTGAAAAATATCAAAAAACTATGAGAAATTCATTTTTATTATTCTAACAATTGTTGAAAACTTCAGAAAAATATTGTGCAATCGTGGCTTTGAATTTTAACATTATGTCCGCTTTGTCCTGTGTAAAATGCGATTCTGCACACTTTTCGTGTTTTGAGTTTTCCCTGATTCTACACTGTTTGGGCTGTAGATTTAAATTTCAGTAGCAGTTTTTAGAATGTTAAAAATGTGTTGATTGTTTAAGTTGATTTATGTGTCGGGATGAACTCGTATTTCGTTGAGATGTAAGCATTCACATTTAATGTTGGGTTTCATAAACTTGTGAATGTGAGACCATCTGTGTGAAGATTTTTTTTTATAGAAGTTAATAATAGGAAATCCTTTAATGTTCACCACTGCTCCTTATGAGTTTAGGCGGCAACTTCGTGGATGACCCTTCTTGTGTGATTAGACGGCGACTACATGGATGACCTGTCTCTTCCTTTTTAAGCCTTATGTCTGGCTTGTTGGTCTATTTCATGTGTATTTAGACATTGTTTATTGACATAAAAAAAGTAAGGACAAGACTTTCGGCGTAGACTCAAATGCCAGTGATACCCCCATGGGAGTTGGGACCGGAGTGGGAGTTAATATTACGTTAGGAGACACATGGGATATATGTGTAGGCTGAACCATGGATGGGTGGCCGAAGTGCACATAAGGTTTAATTAACTGAAACACTTGTGGTGCCTAAAATGCGGCTATACGTGGTAATGTAGTTCGTTATATTTTGTTGTAGTCGAATCCTTGTCATAACAAACAACTTATGTGGGTATTCGTTAGTTTAAATATAGTCTTGTATGTGTACCGTGATATCTTCGGGAACGTTGTGATTTAATAATAAATAGGATCATGTTAGTAAATTAGACAATTTGATCACTTAACTTCATAATTCAAGGTCGTTTCACGTAACCTGAAGTAAAACGACAATCTGAGTGACTTTCTTGTTTTACACTTTTCTTAAAAACGTCGTCTTGACACCATTTTTATTTAATTTCAGAATCTGCTGAATATTACACATTTAAGAGCTGAAGTTTAATAGTTGATTTTTGACTTGTGTGTTTAGAATTAATGAATGGGGTCGCGAGACTTCCCTTGGAAATTTAATTCTGAACATCTTTCGTATTTTAAGTTTTGTCCAATTCCAACTCCTTCTTGGAGATAAATTCATTTTTTTTTAACATTTAAAGTATGATTTTTGATTTTTTTTTTTTGTACTAACGTTTATTTCTGCAAGATGGTAGGCCCCACTAATGTGTTTGCAGGTATTGGCCTACCATAGCTAAGAAGGGTAAGTATTTATTCAGTCTAGTTCGGGTAGGAACTATATTGCCGCCACATAAAAGGGAAACTACCCCTTCTCCCGTTATGTGAGCGGAACTACTTTCCTGCCCGATCTTTTATTTATTATTGTTGTGTTGGTGTAAGGGATTGCGAGCGATCCCTAAGACTGTTTGTGATTAGTGTTATTTAACTCATACCAGTCATGTGACTGACCCGTTGAGTTTTTCTCGCTGGTGCTTTCTTTTTGGAGCGTAGCGGATCAGAATTTGCAGGGATAGTGACAAGTTCGTGGCATCTTATAATAGGAGAAGTGTGAAGTCCTTATTAGCTTTTATAATTTTATTTGAGAGTTTTAATATTTTATATTCTGGCATTGTGGGCCATTTGACTTTTTCAGATATTGTTTGAATGATGTTTATTTTTAGAGATTAATTATGGTTTTGGAACTTTAGGTTTTGATCCTTATTGATTGGATATTTTACTGTTATATTGCACTTGTAAGTTAAGTTTTATCCTGTATAGACTGTGTGATGTTTTACATTGCGATCACCTCTAATAATTGGACAACTGGATATTGGTTTAGGGATTCTCCCTTGACTATTATTTAATTGTCTGAAAATTGGGGTGTGACACATTACATGTCTTCATTTTGCGGCTGGATCCTGGGTAAGCTCTCTTGTTCCTTATTTGCATATCATTCTTGCTTGTTAGTTGAATTATACGGTTTTGTACGTCATTTTTCATTAGCAATCTTGCACTCCTTTCGACATATTTTTGTAATTTATATTTATCTATATATATGTATTAGTTGAGGGCATGTTTAGATTAACAATTCAATTAATAGGATGTTGAGTAGAGGCCTATCACGAGATAGGATGAAAATGGGTGTTTTAGTCTGTCGGGCTCCTTTCCCTCTCATTCCAAAATCCCCGGACCTATAAAATCTCTGGTTTCCAGAAGATCAGTTTGCTTTTTAAAATGGTTTCTTAATTTTCCTTTAAAAATTAAGCAGCGACTTGTATTTGAAATTTGAAAAAGTTGTTCAAAAGCGTGGTTAGACTGTGATATCCACAATCTGGCGAATCTGTTGGGGATCGAACCCAGAATCTCTGGTTTCACAGACCATAAATTTTAATTTTGGGTTCACTCGAGGATTAGACTTGAAAGCATTCTTTTAATCAAATTATTTAATCCTTGTGTACCCGTTGCATTGCACTTGCATGTCTCACCAGTCAATTGCACGGAGCTATAACCTCGGAGACTGGGGCAACCCGGTTGGTCAATCCATCATGAGACTGTGTGATCACCCTAGATCTCGTACCATGTGTTGGTATATAAAGCATCCTATCAGATATGTGTCGAGGGTCCCTTATTTGACCAAAACCCGGCCTTTGCATAGTAGCTTCTATAGAACCTTTCAATCTTAGGAAATCAATTCTTGATTAGGATTATGTGCTAGGGAGTTTTGTATGCACAGAAGGGATTACTTGAGATGATGACGATGCTTTCTTGATGAAAGATGTGTAACCTCTTAATCACTTTTGAGCAATTCCTCTTCATGTCCTTTGACATTTGAGAACATGTCGAATTTTGATTATAAGATCACATCTCTTATATCATGTTTAGGTAAGTATCATTGACCTTGCATGTATCCGAATTCATGAAAAGTATGGTGATAATCCGATCATGTGACCCTTCTACCCAAAGAATTTTAAATTCATCTTTGAAAGCAAATGGATTTTTGCCATCCTTATTTCAAAATTTTCAATCGCTCTTTCAAAAAAAAATTCGAGAGGCTGAGGAAATTCAGGATGAGGTTAAATCCTCAGAAGTGCACCTTTGCGGTTACCACTGGGAATCTGCTAGGATTTCTTATCACATAAAGGGGGATTGAGGTGGACCCAACTAAGATAAAAGCTATAGTCGAAATGCAGCCACCCAAGAGCGAGAAGGAGTTGAGGGAATTTTTATGTAGGATACAATTCGTTAGCCGTTTCATATCAAAACTCACAATGACCTATGACCCACTTTTCAAATTACTAAGGAAAGGAGAGAAGTTTGAATGGGATAGCCAATGCCAAAAAGCCTTTGAAAATATCAAAACCTACCACCAAAACCCACTTGTCTTACCCCCTCCCAAACCCGGAAAACCTTTATTGCTATACATGTTTGTAACCTAAAATTCTATGGGGGGTATGTTGGATCAAGAAGATGAAGAGGGGCATCTGGAGAAAGCTATCTATTATTTGGGCAAAGGATGGCCGGATATGAGCTGAACTATTCACCACTAGAGAAAGCCTGTTGGGTCTTACTGTGGTGTACCTGATCGGGAGAGAACAATCCTAATTATACACCTTAACGCGCATTTGTTAGTACTTTTTATCCTATTTTTGTGTATTTTTACTTTGTTTTCTATTTTCTGACAGGTTTTGGAAGAAAACAAGTATTATAGGCTAAACAGGGTGAAAAAGTAGAAGAAAAGAAGCTGAAAAAAGGCCTATCGTGTGCAGCCCGTTTGTGCGAAAATCCAGAAATCGCTCGCGCGACCTCCCAATATCGCGTTCGCGCGGCCCGCTCGCGCAACCTGTGTAAAAACCAAAGTTGCGTATTTTAGTGTACTGAAGATCCCCACATGAACGAAACTGCCTAATTATGTCCAGACTGTAAAATATATCAGTTTCAGTGCGAATAGATTTAGGAAAGCTTCCAAACTTGCTCCAAATCTATATAAACTCTTTCATTATTCAATTTTTAGGTTACACACCTTTATACACCATAATATACAACTGAAACTACAGCCATTGAAGAGATGAAAGTAAGGAGAAGAAGAAGAAGACCAAGGATTTCCATGGCCTCCTCCATCAACCTCTTGCCATTCATCGCTTCTATGGCCAACTAAACCTAGATCTAGGGTTTCAGTGAAACCCTAGCCAAGTAATAGGGTTTTATTTATATTTTTCTTTTAGTTTTATTATGTATGGATGATGATTACATGTTTAGAGAATTTTTATAATAAAATTGTACTTCTATTGATTAAATCATTGCTTTCAAAATCTATTCTTGTCTTAGATCTATTTTGAATGTGATCTGCTCAATGATCTATATTGATGTGCTTGTATGGATTATTTACATGTAATGATGCTTAATTAAATTGTGATATCAAGTATCCGAATAGTTCATGCCTAGAAAAGACGGATTGTGTTACAACCCTAGTTTAGTGTAAGACAATTCGTGCTAAACGAAAATGAATTATGTCGGTGCTTGAATCGTAGTTATCTTCTTGACGGAAGAATTGGACTTGTAGCTACAATTCCCCATTATCATCCAACTTAATAAGCTAATTGAATTCATAAATATTCCTATTATGAAGCTAGTGGTGGATTTGCAATCCTAGGTTCCTTTAAACATATTTATAAAAACAATTTTAAATCGCTTTCATAGTTTAGAATTAATTTCATTAGTTTCATTAGTTTAATTAAAATTCAAATCAAAATCTCATTTTCTTTATTAATTAGATTTAGGTTTTAAAATTAAAAGATGTAGTAATTCAATCTCTATGGGTTCGACCTTTACTTTCACTACTACAAATCTTTAGAAAAGTAAAGTACACTTTCTATATCTTGATTCTGACAACATCAGTACCCATCGTCTCAGACATTATATGTTAGCTTTTCCTATAACCTTAATATCCTAAATGGACCCACTCAAATACCTGTTCAAAAAGCCCGCCCTAATCAGTAGGATTTCCTGGTGGACCATGATGTTAGTCGAGTTTGATATAAGATATGTCACTTCCAAATCTGTCAATGGGAGAGCCATCGTCAAATATCTAGCTGACCTTGTTGTAGAATTCGAGGAGAAAGGAGAATTTTAATTCCCAGATGAAGGGGTAATGGAGGTAAAAAAAGATTTGTGGAGAATGTATTTCAATGGAGCAGCCAATCAGATAGTGGAGCTCCACCCCGTTAGCTGCCAAGCTTGAGTATAACTTGACCAATAATATGGCAGAGTATGAAGCATGTATAATCGGAATGGAAGCAGCTATGGCCCTAAAAGTTGAGAGGCTTGATATCTTTGGAGATTCTGACTTGATAATATCCCAAGTGCGAGGTGATTGGAGAGTAAAGCATGAAAAGTTTAGACCTTACGTACCATGAATATCTGGAGAGTTTGAAATTGGGCATGGAATATATACATTAAGGAGTTTGCGGACCCCACATGAATGGGCATAGGTTAGCAAAGAAGATAATTCAACAAGGATATTATTGGACGACTTTGGATAGAGATTGCTGTGAGTATATCAAAAGATGCCATAAGTGTCAAATCCATGCAAACCTGATGCATACCACGCCTTCACAACTCTATAGCATGACCACCCCATGGCCGTTTTTTGTGTGGGGTATTGATATCATTGGCAAAGTGGTTCCAAAGGCTTCCAATGGACACCGATACATAACTGTGGCAATAGGTTACTTTACTAAGTGGGTAGAAGTAGCGTCAGATGCAACTTTGAAAGCCAGAGATGTGGTGAGTTTTATTGAGAAAAATATAATTTGCAGATATAGGGTTCCGAATGAGTTCATATCTGATCATGGTAGTCATTTCCAAGGAGAAGTCATCCTATTCTTAGAAAAGTATAGGATCACCCACCATCAATCTTCCCCATATAGGCCTTAAACGAATGGGGCAGTAGAAGCAGCTAATAAGAATGTTAAGATGGTTCTGGGAAATATGACGGAAACATATAGGCATTGGCACGAGGGATACCGGACTTCTGTGAGAATTTCATCAGGTGCCGGCTACGCCTTATTCGTTAGTTTATGGGATGGAAGATGTCCTCCCGGTTGAAGTAGAAATACCCTCTCTTAGGGTTTTGGCAGAATGTGAAGTAATTAAAATGGCTACGAGGGAGGTATGAAGATTTAATGCCACTTGACGAGAAGAGGTTAGCAGCTATAAATCATGCTCGGGGATATCAGAAGAGGATAGCTCATGCTTTCAACAAAAAGGTCCGCCTAAGGAAGCTTGCTGAGGGTGACCTGGTACTCAAAGAGCTTAAAGCGCCTGTTTATGACCCTAGAGGAAAATTCTAACCCAACTGGGTCGGACCAGATATCATTAAGACACTCCTCTCTAGAGGGGCTGCCTATCTTATGGACCTAGATGGGGTTGAATTTAAACAACCAATCAACCTCGATCACCTCTAAAGTTATTTTGCTTGAGACCATTTTGCTTCAAAACTTCCTACTTTGACGAACTACACTTGACTTGATTCCCACTAGGGGATACGTAGGCAACCTACTCAGTTCGGTCATTAATAAAATTGCCTAAAAGGCACTTTCCTTCAAGTCTTGGCTGAACTACTACGGACCTAACAGCCACTCAGGGATAAGTAAGCAGGCTCCCAAGGTCTTCGGTCCAATTAAAACCCAACTCTTGACAAAAAACCTATGTCTTGAGTTTTTCAATACTAAACTAGGGGTAAACTTTATTTGCTATCTGAAGAACCCAGATAAATACCTTAAACCCATCTCTGGATCTACTAGCTATCAAGATGAGCATTATGTGAAAACAAATGGGAATTCATGGTATAGAATAATTAAAACTCTAAGAAAGACTCAAGGCAAGGTAATAAAAGCTAAAAGAGACATTGAAAGGAAAATTTTCATAAACCTAAAAGATTGAAAGAGTGCAAACTTTGATTCAACATGATTAAAACATTTTCTAGATACAAAGAAAAGTCTTTTGAAAAATAAATTTCACATGTTTAAATAAGTGTAACAAGAGTAGACAGGATTTGTCAAAATTTTGGAAAATAAAGTTCAAATTTTGTTGCTCTTTACTGTGTCTGTCTAGCCATGAGACTGTCTCTCAACCAAAGTTTGAATCTCGAGAATTAGTGGTAGGCACAACTAAAGTAGGAACCCTCTGAAAGGGAGCAGCCACTCTGTCATGCCAAGCCTCAGCAAAGATCCTCAAGGTGGAAGGTTGCAGGGCGGAACTCCTCGAAAAGTCCAAGGTGATATTATCTGGGATGTCCCGAAGTAACCTAAATTGACAAACTACTCAACTCGAAATATATAAAGAAGTCGCATTCAAGGTAGCCAAACCCCGGGGTATCCAAGGAGCCGCACTATGACAGAGCAGTAAACCCAACGGGGGTAGGCCCAATGGATGTCCTCAAAGAAAAGACTCCAAATCCAAGCAAATCAGTCATCAACTGAGTAAAATGGGCAATGAACCCCCAGGCGATCATAACGGAGCTGTCTCCCAGGGTGAGGAGGACGGACAAAGAGACCTAGGCACTCCAAAAGCCAAATCTGCAGAACATGAGAAGCTCCAGAAGAAAGCATGACCCCTGTAACACGAGCATGGTCTAGTCCCAATAGAGTCCCCCGAGAATAAGCATAACGGCACTCCTCATCTCTTGAAGGCCACAGACGATAGGGATAAGAATATCAGCAGAGGACTGAAAGAGAAAATAGGAGAGCATAGCTATATAGAGTGCATTATGCCAGATAATCTGGTATTTTCCATCATCTGGATCCCCAATAGAGGCATAAACAGAAGAGAGGCGGTCAAAATCAATATGTCAGTCATGAATGAAGGAGCTGGTAGCGCTACGAGAAATGTGAAGAAGAGCTGCTAGTTCCTGAAGGTATCCTGCCTATCCCTGGGGAACTATCAGATCTACAAAAGGGTTAGTGTAGAGGATAGCGTTGAACTCCTCAAGCAGCGGGCCGATCTCCTCCTGACCAAACTGGAAAACATGGAGTGTAGGATCCCAGCACCTGATAGTAGCTCAGAGCAAATCCTTGTTTAAGGCCATTCATCAGAAAGAAAAGAGATCAGTTAGTCTATGAGACTAGAAGTTAAGTTTGTCAATACCAGAAAGGGTATCCATCCATGGGAAGAGGATGTGAGAGCTAATGAAAGCCATGAGAGATAAAAGGAGAAGGGAGAATCTTAAAAGTTTCAAATGAGCATGAATGAAAGAAAGAACCTTCTTTATAAGAAATAAGGAATCGAGCGGCACTCGATGAAGAACAGCGGCACTCACTAAGTGCTGGCTGGCACTTGATGAGTGTCGCGCGGCATTCAGTGAGTGCCGGTCAGAGTCCAGATAGTTTCTAGTGCAGTTTGTAACTTAAATAAACCCAAAACCTACATAAGAAATTCTAAAATATTGCAAAATCGGCATTCAAGTAGCAATTTCCATACCATTCATCAAAAATCAAGACCAAAGGAGTACTCACATTTCAACAAAAATAAATTACAATAAAAAGAGTCAAGCATAAGCATAAAAGATCCAAAATCGGCTCGACAGCCACCATGCATGCATGTCATCTATCCATCCATCCATCTAATTAAAATCCAAAAAAGAGAGAAAGTTCAGATTGTCTCTTTGTCCATGCAGGGACATCCTAAATAGAGAAAAATTAGGGTAAATCATCCTTGCCGGCGACAGGGATTCCTCCAGAGCACCTCTGGAGCTGTCTGACTCCCTCCAGCTCCACCTGATGGAATGATAGGTTTAAAATATATTTAAACGCATAGCGGAAAGATTAAGTTACAAAAACTCAATTGATAGGCCATATTTACTACTTATCAATTCTAGAGATGCATAAATAAAAGAGGAAGAAGAGTTATACCTCAGGTCTTGAACCCAATTCTGATTTTCTTCTTCCTTGATGGTGCAGCTATCTCCACTATATTGTCTTCACCCTTATGACTCATGCGGATGCTTTCGAAGAAGCTAGAGTTGGTAGGAACTCTAATGGGGAGGATAAGAAGGCTAAGGAAACCCTAAAACAGTTTCTGCAGTTCTGGTATAAAAAAATGACAAATCTTAAACTCTGTACGTAGCTGCCCTATTTATAGTTTTCCAAAACTGACTTTAAGCCTTCGACCGATTGAAGTGGCTTCGATCGATCGAACCTTCGATCGGTTGAACAACCTTCGATTGATTGAACTTGCCTTGACTTCAATCGATCGAAACTCTTTCAATTGATCGAACATGTCTTGACAATATCCTCTTGTGCCTTTCCAAGCATCCTGGCGAAGCTAAGAGTGGGACCTCCTAGACTCTTTATTGTTAGCTCAGACCAGTTGTTAATTCCCATGACCAAACTCCTTGATCAGCAAACTAACCTGCTGGTCAGTTAAAGTTTACTCCACTATAAAACAATAACTAAACTCCAAGGTAAAAGAACATATCCGAAGCGATAACTAGACTTATATGGTGTACTTATGTCTCTCTACCATCAACATTCGTAATCATATTCAGGTAGTCGAATAATTGTTACTGTCATCCTGAATCATGATTACTTCTTGTATTCCTTGAGTCCCATTCACCACTCATGATTACCAAACATCTTGATAAATACTTATCAACAAGACTGCAGTTCTCAGTAATCAACTTGGTGACATTCTCAAGGGAATGCTTACTCTTTAACATAGGGTAGATTCTATCTTGACAATATATGTTCACAACCCCATGAACATGACATACCCAAGATACCCAGGTCTTGATCATTAAGATCTCACTGATTGGTAAGTCAAAGCAGTCATATCCACAGTCTGTGTTCATAATCCTCTCAAGATTGAGAACACGTACCTTACACAAGTTATGAGTTCCCATCGACTATTGATAGTCTTAAGTGTCAATAGGAAAGCTCAGGTCTGTCAATGCACTATAAGCACTAGCATATTTAACTAAGAGCTACACTCTAGTGATTGAGATTCATCACTCCATCTAATGGTAGTTAATCATGCTACAGTGTAAACCTAATGAGATATCCAGTCTCATCATCCACTATGACAAATTCTAAGTATCAAAGAATAGCAATTCGTATCTCACTTGTATGTATCTCATACACACACGAATTACTTACTATGATATATAAGGAAGGATTAACAATCATCTCATGAAAGAATCATACACAATGAAATGTAAAGCTGATATCCATATATTAAAATGTCAATGTCTCATACATACAGTAATGGTTTGAGGACTACATCTAAGACCTAGACTATCTAGATGATGATCGAAGACCTTCTGTGGCAAGGCCTTTGTAAACGAATCCGCAAGATTGTCAGCGGTGGCAATCTTAGTGACAATCACATCTCCACGTTGAACAATATCTCGAATTAGATGATATTTCCGCTCTACGTACTTTCCCTTTCTGTGGTGCCTTGGCTCCTTGGACTGAGCCACTACCCCGCTATTATCGCAGTATAGCGTAATAGGTGATAGCGACGCTGGTACCACCCCGAGTTCCATAAGGAACTTCTTGAGCCAAACAACTTCCTTTGCGGCTTCACAAGCAGCCACATACTCAGCTTCTATAGTTGAGTCTGCAATGCATTTCTACCTAATGCTCCTCCAACTAACGGCACCACCTCCCAGGGTAAAGAGATGTCCTGATTTTGACTTCCTTGAATCTTTATCTGTTATAAAGTCTGAGTCAATGTATCCCACTGGAATTAACTAATCACCGCCGTACATAAACAGGTAATATTTAGTCTTTCTCAATTACTTAAAAATGTGCTTAACGGTGTCCAGTGCTCTAGACCTGGATTCGATTGATATCTACTAACCATGCCAACGGTAAAGCAGGTATTTGGTCTAGTGCACAACATCACATACATGAGACTTCCCACTACCAAAGCATAAGGAACTCTTGCCATGCGATTCCTCTCCTCATGTGTCTTTGGACATTAGTCCTTGGAGAACGCTAAACCATGCCTGAAAGGTAATAAATCTTTCTTCAAATTATCCATTCAAAAACTAGTTAGCACCTTTTCGATATAACCAGCTTAAGATAATCCCATTATCTTTCGCTTACGATCCCGAAAGAGCTTTATCCTAAGGATATAGCTCGCCTCTCCTAGATCCTTCATTTCGAAAGTACTAGCTAGCCAAACCTTAACCAATGACAATACTGCTACATCATTTCCAATGAGTAGAATGTCGTTAATGTAGCGAACAAGAAAAGCGACCACTTTTCCTTCACGCTTCGTGTATACGAATGTTCCAACTTCTATATGCTTGCTTAAGCCCATAAATGGACTTTTGCAACTTGCATACCAAGTTACCTTTCCCACCAGCTATGAACCCTTCTAGTTACTCATATCCTTCTCAAGATTGCCATTTAAGAATGCAGTCTTGATGTCCATCTGCCAGATCTCATAATCTCGGCATGCAGCAATGGATAAGAGTATTCTGATGGACTTAAGCATGGCTACCGATGAGAAGTTTTCTTTATAGTCAATGCCCTCCCTCTGAGTAAAACATTTCTCTACAAGCCTTGCCTTAAAAGTCTCAATCTTTCCATCAGATTCTCTTTTCCTCTTATAGACCCACTTACAACCAATGGGTTTAATATTGGCTAGAAGCTTCATAAGATCCCAGACCTGATTAGAATCCATAGATTTCAATTCAGCCTTCATAGTTAAACCAATGTATTGAGTCTACATCAGCCATTGCCTCTTCATACATGGTAGGATCAGATTTAGATTCTATGGAGATAGCTTCAAAAACTTCTCCTACGAATATGTATCTATCAGGCTGGCTAATAATCCTCCTACTACGACGAGGTACCAGTGCAAAAATGGGTGAAGAAGTGGTATTTTTTTGTCTTACATCGTTATCAACTGCGGGAAGGACTGAGGGCTCTCCTTTTATCTCTTTAAGATCTATTCTTCTCTTAGTTTATGGTTCATGATATAATCATCCTCCAAGAAAATAGCATTTATGCTAACAAACACTTTTTGTTATCTTGGATCAAAAAAATACCATCCATAAGTGATATGTCCAAAATTATCTAGCTATGACGTCAGCATGCCACGTCAACAAGAGGTGTCGGTTACTTCGGTAAAGGTGCCAATAGCCGAGCAATCCTGAGGTGTTTGTCAGAATCGGGCGGTTCCTGCCAACAGGCCAGGGTTGAAGGACCGCGGCTTCCCGTGGACCTGGTCTATCCAGCAGTTTCCTAAACCAACTACAAGTCTGCAAGATGGCATATGGCAGTGTCCTAAACCACTTAGGAAACTCTCCCCAAATCATGTAAATCAATTGTGATTAGATGAGGCTTCCTAATCCTATTAACTTACCATATAAGGGTGGACTCTTGCATCTATAAAAGATCCTACCTTCCCTCTCTAGCTAACAAGCATACAACAGAGAACTCACCATCAATACGCATATACCCGGCCGGTAGTACTGGTAGTGCTGCCCCTCTTTGTTGGCTCACTAGGCCCACCGGTGATCTGCTAGTGAGAGCGCATAGACGCAACCATGGACGTAGGTCACCTCGTTAATGGGACTGAACCACATACAAATTGTTCTTGTCTTTTTCTCTCTCTCTAAACCTTTCTTACCAAATTTTGACAGCATCAGTTTGGCTTCGTCTGTGGGAATCGACAGAGTCTTCTCATCAACAAATTCGTGACTGATCAACATGCCGCCAAAAATGGGTAAGAAAACTATTGTTCCGACCGGTCAGGAGAACTTGCAGCTTGAGCAGCCGGCTGCCTCCATGACCACCGAACAGATAATGGCAGCGCTGGCGCAACTCTTGGAGGGCTAACGCTGAACACAGAAACAGATGGAGTCACTTTTGGCTCGGCAGGAGAAGCGTCCTGCATCAGAACATTAGCCTAAAAAAAGCGCCCCTATTCAAAGGCCCGCTCGAGCACGAAGGCAAGTCTGTTCCGCCCCGGTGTCTCCACCAGACCGGGAACACCTCGCTGATGGTGAGCATAGCCAGGCGACCAGGCGCTCACAAAGGCGAGCTCGGCCCGATCCTCCCTGGGTAGAGGATGCCAGAACTATCATCAACCGACGGCGTGCAGCCAGAGGGGAGGATTTCGGACGCAGAGCCCGAGAATCAGCCGAGGACCCCCCGACCAAGAGCCACGGGGAACTTCGGCACGTGATTACTCGGACCCGGAGCCGGGCTCAATCCCAGAGGTCGACGCGCTTCAAGGAAGAGGCCTCGTCATCCGATCCGATCTACCGCTCGGATACCGAGAGGAGAACTGGGTGGGATGACGTCAAGGCCCAGTTCGAGAAACTGCAGCAGTAGATTGAGAGGTTAAACCGCAAGTCCGATCACGACCTCACCAACACGGAGATGGAATCACCCTATACCGCTCGGGTGACACAGTTTCCTATTCTACGAAAGTTCAAACCCCCTCACCTCAGCTCCTATGACGGCACAGGGAGCCCGGTGGACCACATCTGCACCTATAAGGCGCAGATGGCACTGGTCACCACGGTGGACGAGCTACTGTGTCTGGCCTTTCCTAGTACCCTCAAAGGGCCAGCAGTATATTGGTTCCATGCTTTGAAGCCCCAGATGGTCGATAACTTCAAAGCTCTCAGTAAGCTGTTCATCAGCTAGTTCATCGGGATGCTCGACCGGTCACAACCGGACACTCAGCTGCTGACCGTCAAACAGCGCAAAGGGGAGTCCTTGAGGGATTATGTCGACCATTTCAACTAGCAAAGGCTCCTGATTTGCAACCTCAATGAAACGGCCGTAATTATGGCCTTCTGTTCGGGAGTTCAACACACCAAGGTTGCCACGTCGTTCCATCGTGACTGACCGGCAACCCTGGTGGAACTCTCGGAGAGGGTCGGAAAGTATATAGACACTGAGGAGTTCCTGAAGACGAAGTGTGCCAGCCAGGCGGGAGACGAATCCCCAAAGGCCAAGCGCAAGCATGAAGGATTTGAGAAGGGCTCAGGAAAGAAGCCGAAGCAAGAGCAGAAGGATGTCCGGGGTCAGCCCCCAATTGCTTTCACACCCCTTTCCCGTCCCATACAAGAAGTCATGGTCGCCGCCGAGGCGTAAAGACTGCTCCCGCAACCGGCAAAGCTCAAAGCCCCGCCCGGTAAGAGGAACCGAGACAAGTTCTGTCGCTACCATAGAGACCACAGCCATAAAACAGAGGATTGCTTCAAGCTAAAGATGGCAATCGAGAAGCTGATCGAGCAGGGATACCTTGCAAAGTTCGTCACAGCAGATAGACGACCTCGACAGGACACCCGAGCTCCCGATCAGCCACTACCACTTGGCCAAATCAATGTGATCTTCGGGGAAATGTCAGGTGGAGGGGATTCACAGTCAACACAAAAGAGGCATGCTCGAGCATCCCGGGCGGATGTCTGCCAGGTCCAATTCATCGGCTCCTCCCTAACCGATGTTCTAACGTTCACATCCGACGACTTGCAGCGCATCCACTGCCCCCATGATGACCCACTAGTAGTGACACTTTCTATAGCCAACTATATGGTCAAGAGGGTGCTAGTGGACACAGGCAGCTCATCCGACATTATGTTCACGTCGGCATTCGATCATGTCGGGATGTCCAGGGATCGACTCCGGCCGGTCGCTACACCCTAGTTGGATTAACGTCTCCAGCACACAACTGCTCGGGACAATCGAGCTTCCAGTACTCATGGGGACCTACCCTTAGCAGACTTCTGTGCTGACCAATTTTGTGATCGTAGAAGCCCAGTCAGCCTACAATGTCATCCTTGGGAAGCCGACCCTTAAGAAGGCCAGGGCGGTTGTCTCCACCTACAGCTTAATAGTGAAGCTCCCAACTCCTCAGGGACCCGGATGCTTGTGTGGAGATCAGACTACCGCCCAGAGTTGTTATGTCAGCTCGTTGTGCTGGGGAGCAATCACGAAAACATTAAACGTCCAAGAGATGGAGCCCCAGGATAAGAGTGACACGATAGGTCCGGTGGAAGAATTAGAAAAAGTGATGCTGGATCCCGAACACCCAGACCGCACGGTCAATATTGGTACCCTCCTGGAGCCCGACCTGAAGGAGAAACTAACTCAGTTTCTGAGGCAAAATCAGGATGTCTTTGCTTGGAGTCATGAGAACATGCCTGGGATTGATCCCCGGGTAATGTCCCATCGTCTCAATGTCAGCCCAGATTGCTGACTAGTGAAGCAGAAGAGAAGGGGCATGGCCCCCGAGAGACAGAAAGCAGTGAGTGAGGAGGTCGAGAAGCTCCTGAAGGCGAAGTCCATCCGTGAGGTCCACTATCCCGACTGGTTAGCTAACGTTGTTCTGGACAAGAAAAGCAACGGGAAGTGGAGAATGTACATGGACTTCACCGACCTCAACAAGGCCTGCCCCAAGGATTGCTATCCACTTCCCAGGATAGATCTCCTCGTGGACTCCACGGCCGGTCACTTACTTATCTCATTTATGGACGCCTACTCAGGGTACAACCAGATCAGCATGTACCCCAGGGACGAAGAGAAGACAACATTCATCACTGACCAGGGAACGTATTGCTACAAGGTTATGCCATTCGGTATCAAGAACGCCGGGGCCACCTACCAACGCATGGTCAACTACATGTTCAAAGACCTGGTCAGTGATGATCTGCTGGTCAAGAGCCGGGACGAGCCCGATCACCTTGAGCATCTGGTCGAGGCCTTCAGCATATTGAGAAAATTCAGGATGAGGTTGAACCCAGCCAAATGCACCTTCAGCGTCTCGTCTGGGAAATTTCTGGGCCACCTAGTCAGCAGACGGGGGATTAAGGCAAACCCCGAGAAGATCAAAGCCATCATCGACATGCGGTCGCCCAAATCAATGAAGGAAGTACAGAGCTTATCCGGACGGGTGGCTGCACTGAACAGATTTGTCTCCCGAGCTACCGATCGGTGCCTGCCATTCTTTAAAATCCTCCTCAAAGCATTTCGATGGTGAGAAGAGTATGAAGAGGCATTACAAGAACTCATGAAGTACCTGGTGTCCCCTCCTCTACTCTCAACACCCGTGCCGGGGGAAGAACTATTTTTATACTTGGTAGTGTCACCATTAGCAGTTAGCTAGGCACTTATTCGGGAAGAGCACGGGATACAGTTTCCAGTGTACTACACCAGCCGGGCATTACAAGGTGCAGAGAGTAGATACTCTCGCATCAAAAAACTGGCATTCGCCCTTATCACCTCAGCCCGAAGGCTCCGCCCGTACTTTTAGGCCCATGCCATAGTGGTCCTCACAGATCAACCTCTACACAGAATCCTCAGTTGTCCAGACACGTCCGGGAGGCTCATTAAGTGGGCATTGGAGATGGAAGAGTTTGAAGTGATCTACTAACCCCGGACAGCCATCAAGGGACAAGTTGTGGTAGACTTTCTGGTTAAGTTCACGTACCCAGAAGACCCGATTGAAGAGTCCGAGTCACCGGCCCAACCGCCTGGGTTACACTCTGATATCCCTACCTGGGTACTGCACGTGGACGGTTCATCCAATCAGCAAGGCAGTGGGGCAGCAATCATCCTGACTACCCCCGACGGCATCCAGCTTCATTATGCATTGATATTTGGGTTCCGTGCCTCCAACAACGAGGCCGAATACGAAGCCCTCTTGGTCGGATTGCAATTGGCCGTCTCTATGAGTGCGCAACAGGTCCAGGGATACAGCAATTCCCAGCTCGTGGTCAACCAAGTTAACCAGGATTACAAAGCACGTGAAGACAACATGGTAGCCTACTTGGCCCTTGTCTGAGCGGCTTCCAAGAAGCTCTGGGGATTTTCCATCACGCAGATACCCAGAGAAGAAAACACCAGGGCTGACCGATTAGCTCGCTTGCCTCATCTTCTGAGTCAGACTTTCCCGGGATAAGGATAGAATACCTACCCGAGCCAAGTGTGATCAACTCAAAAGGCATGGAAGTTGATCCGGTCACCCTGGGACCCAGCTGGATGAACTTGATCGTGACATTCTTGACAACAGGGGTGCTACCAGACGAGAAAGAAGAAGCCCGCCGGGTCAAGTACCGGGCGGCTCGATACCAACTTGCTGACGGCTTCCTGTACAAGAGGGGATTCACTATCCCGTACCTCCGCTGTGTTCAACCAGCGCAAGTCCAAGCAATACTGTTTGAAATCCATAAAGGAGTGTGCGGGAATCACATCAGAGGTCGGGCACTCTCCAGAAAGGCCCTATTGCAAGGTTATTACTGGCCAACTATGGCCCGAGATTCCCAGGAGTACGTCAGAAGGTGTGACAAGTGTCAGAGATACTTTCCCATGATAAACCATCTGGGAGAGCTCCAGACACCAATCCACAGCCCCTGGCCGTTCGTGCAATGGGCTATCGACATTGTCGGTCCCCTGTCGATGGGAAAAGGACAGGTCAATTTTGTCGTGATCACCGTTGATTACTTCACCAAATGGGCAGAGGCCGAGCCCTTGGCGACGATAACCGAACGGAAAATGGAAAACTTTGTGGAAAGGAATATTCTCAGTCGGTTTGGCATTCCCAGGGTCCTGGTTAGCGACAACGATAGACAATTTGACACCCCTATCTTTAGGCAATTTTGTTCGGGCTATGGGATACTGAATCATTACTCCTCCCCCGAGCACCCACAAGCCAACGGTCAAGCCGAGGTAACCAACCGGACAATCTTGCAGTCAATCAAAACAAGGCTTGAAGGCGCCAAAGGGCTGTGGGCTGAAGAACTACCAACCCTCCTGTGGGCCTACCGCACCACACCCCTAGCGGCAATAGGCGAGACGCCGTTCTCTTTGGCTTACGGATTTGAGGTGGTGGTCCCCACAGAGCTTGGGTTGCCTACATATCGGGTGGCCAACTTCAGTGCGCTAGATAACGAAGAAGCTCTCAGGTCAGAACTGGACTTGGTAGAGGAAAACCGAGACCGGGCCTACCTAAAGGTGGCGGCCTACAAGCAAAGGGTTTCGCGATACTACAATAGCAAGGTGAAGCACCGCAGTTTTCAAGTCGGAGACCTCATCCTCAAGGCAGTGAACCAGTCTACCCGAATCCTGAGCCATAGGAAATTGGGGTCAAACTGGGAAGGCCCATACAAAGTAACCCGTATCAACCGACTGGGAACTTACTGGCTACAGAGCATCGACGGGCACGATCTCTCTCACCCTTATTATCAGTAGCACTTGGCCTCGGGAATTTTGTATTGATAGGGAAATTTGTTTTTGTAGCTCTGATCGAGCAACCATTATAAATTTTTATTTTTAAATAAAATTGAATAGGTTACTTTGAAAATTTACTCCTCTCAGTACCCCGTGCAATGCAAAAAAAGTCCTCGGGCCTAACCCCGAGGCAGAAAAGACCTCGGTTAAAAACCAAGGCAGAAAAGAACTCAGGCTCCGAACCCAGGCACAGAAAAGACCTCGGGCTCCGAACCCAGGCACAAAAGGACCCTGCAGCCACCTATGTTCTAGGTCAGTTTCCTATGGTCACTCCTCAACACGCCCCCGCCTTCACAGGACGCTTGGGGGGCAAGGGGATACTAGACCTAAACAGGAAATTACTTAAAGCATCGCTTAGGTCCAGCCGACGATGACTAGCTTTAAAGGACCCTACAACCACCCATGTTCCAGGTCGGTTTCCTACGGCCACTCAATCATGCATTCCTGCCTTAGCAAAATGCTTGGGGTGCAGGGCAATATTAGGCCAAAACAGGAAATCACACCGGTCACTAAAAGAACTTGGAAGATATTCCTAAGGGCTTGTAGTGATCAGAGATAGACATCCCGGACGGTAAAATAGGATACTCCTAAAATACATCGGGACATCCCGGGCGGTAAAACAGGGTATGCCTATAATACACCGGGACATTCCGGACGCTAAACAGGACCAGTTCCTGCGGTACTCCGGGCAATTACCTTTAAAATAAGTCAAGAAGGCTAGGTGTTCTGCTGGCTACTATCCTAAACCATTTGCTAAGGCGAGGGTTAGGTCGGCTAAAAACCAAGCGGATACTAGCGATTAAAAACAGGCACAGTACAGAAAAAAAAAACAGTTAATGGAAAGGAATGTTGACCTCAGGGGCCTTTTCATTAATTAAAACAGAAACTGTACAAAGCCTGGGGGACAGTTGTAGTAGCCTCCCCAAAAAGAAAAAAAAAACTACAACAAAAACAAAAAGAAAAAAACTAGTCTACAACCACCATTTCTCCCTCCTCCGCAGCCTGCTCATCAAGAGAGGGGTCCCTGGCCGGTGCAGCTTCAGCGGCGACCTCAGAGTCAGCCTGGCCTTCCTTCTAATAACTAGACTTCGCCCAGGAATAATCGGACAAGTCCCAATCAGGGTGGTCAGCAGCTGCCCGCGTCGTCAGGTCAGTGTAGCCTGTGAGGAACCCAGCCTCGAATTCCTCCTTGGCCTCCTTGGCTTCAGCCTCCCGAGCAGCAGTAACCTCCGAGAGCGTAGCCGTCATGGCTGCCAGGTCCTTCCCGACAGAGATCCTCCCGGCTTCCGCGGCTATAGCCTAAGTCTCTGCAACCTTCTCGGTGGTGATCCTCCCGGCCTCCGCGGCTGCAGCCTTAGCCTCTGCAACCTTCCGGGCGGCCCGCTCAGTTGATAGAGAGTCACAGATCTCCCCGAGCTCCAGGTCAGTTGCCCGGGATTTTTCTTCTTCAACACGGTAAGAGCGAACTCCGCGGACTCCCGGGCAGCCCTCTCTACGGAAAGGTTAGCCTCTACAGCGGCCAACCTCTCGACAACACGCTGGGAAGGGTGGTCTTAGCCCCGGCCGCAATACAGCCAATCTGCAAGAACAGGAAAATGTCAATATGCGTATAGAGAAAGAGTTAATTTTCACATTACAAAGGGACTTACCATGTGGCTGATGCTGTACAGCCAACCGATGATGGCCTCGGGGCTCAGCAGGGTGCACTTATCGATCTGACTCTGCAACAGCCCAGGTCGTACCCTTTCGCGGACGTCGTCCGCCGTCTCGGCCTCTGGCCTGGAGGAGGAGCCCGCGCGAGCAGTCTCCTCCATGCTCGGGAAGGACACCCCGGACGGTTTAGCAGCAGGGAAAGGTGGTGGTAGAGCAGCAATCGTCACAACGGGCGAGGAGGTAGCAGCTGCCTCCTTCTCAGCCCAGATGGAAATCCCCCGGGAAATCTTCTTGAGGGGCTGGCACTCGGCGGGGTCTGGCTTCTTCCTCTTCTGTCCAGCCCGGGCCATCAGGGCTGCCTCTTTCTCCTTTAGGGCTGCTGCATTCTTGGGAGACATTTTTGCAAAACTAGAGAGCATGACATAATTCAGCAAAGTGCCAAGTACAAAGAAAATTGGACGGTCAAGAATGGTATTTACCAGGAATGATCGCCGGGAAGACGGGAGTCGTAAAGTCGTGCTGGGGCTTGTAGGAGATATTTGGACTTCCCGACCGAGTCAACACTTTGTTGATGTCAGTTGGGTCCTCCACCAGAGACAGGATCCTCGCTTGGACCTCGTCCAGAAGGCTGGGCTAGTCAACTGATCCCACTGTAAAGCAAACATGCAAACGCATTAGTCAAGGCAAAAACAGAAAGACTAATCAGGAAAGAGAAGTGTTCGTGCTTACTCCTCAACTTCCCCGCCCAGGAGGTCCTCAACTGAATACCCGGCCGGCGCCTTCTCACACAGCCCCAGGGTGGACACTTGGAAGAATTTTTTCTTCCATCCTTTATTGTTGCTCGGGTAGTTTACTATAATCTTCCGCCCCAGCCTAGCCCCGAGCGAGAAGAAACCAGACTCCCCGTGAACATGGAAAGCCCGGTGGGTCCAGAAGAACTCTTGCAAGGTGAGCTCATACCCGAGGACTTGGGGCCACAAGGAGATGCACCCCATCAGATATCGCCAACTGTTCAGAGCAAGATGCCTAAGGGAGATCCCGAGGTAAATGAGCGCGTCCCGGGTGACTGGGTGGAGAGGCAGGCCTTGAAGGCATCCTCGTACAAAGTGACGAAGCCCGACTCATGGAAGTGAGCTCCGTCATTATGGACAGAAAGAGAGAAGGGGCTGGGAAGCTCATACCTATCCCTGATCCGATCCAAATCAGGACCTCGCAGGGTACTAATAATGGACTCACACGCAAAGATAATGCCAGGACTGTTCGGCACAGACCCTTTATCGCCCGACCACCGAGACGTTGAGGCTACGAGAGAATCCCGGTGCGTTTCCTCGTGAAACGCCCGGGCAGGTATTCTTCCCTCACTATGCTGGTCAGAGGGGGCTGATGAGGGAGGGTCTGGGGTTACGCTCAAGGACCCTGACCGCGACTGCTCGTCTTCCGATCGGGACAATGAGTTGAAGTCTGAGTGGCACATGTCTACGTCTATAAGGGATCTAGGGGGCAAACGACCTAAGAATGGGTCAAGGACTCCAAGCCTGGTGTACAGAGGGGGCAGATCCAACAACCTAAAGGGCAAGTCATACAAGACTCTAGAAGAAAGATAACACTCTCTTAAGACTCTCCCAGGAACACCCGTTTGGTCCAACCGCTCTAACGCACCCCCAGACTGGAAGAGATGACAAAACCTAAAAAAGAAAAAATCCCACGCTCGTTTTAGCTTGAGTGAGTTCGCTCCCTCTAGCTTTGTCCAGAAAAGAAGAAGAGAATGAAGAACTGAAGATAGAAAGGAAGGACTTACAAAATTTAGCGCAAAAAAGGACTCGGGAATCTTGCTCGGGATCTTGGATGCTCTCAAACCGCTTGGTAGACTCTCTCACTTGGTAGCAGGGTTTGAAGAAATGGACAAGTGTTCCTTATATAGGAATAGTGGACGGTCTAGATCAATCAGATCCAACTGCTCAGGAGTTTTCCCGCCAAGAGCCGCCTGACAGTTGTCACCCTAGGCACGTGAAGGGTCGCCTCAAAAGACACGCGCATTAAATGCGTGACGTGACGGTCTGGTTACCACGCAACTGTTCGGTTATATCCGAACCGACTTCGCTGGATCCTGACCAGGCCAATTACTCCCTGACATGTGGCAATACCAACACCCGAGCTCCTACCTGTACCGGTCGGTTATTCTACCGGTTGATCTGGAAAGTGGGCCCCATCCCGAGCAGCATTCCTGGAGGATATCCGGACGGTTTCCAAGGCAATACAGATTTTTGAATCCTCACCCGATGAAGCATCCAGTCAGTTTCGAAAATGGGGGGCAGTTGATATGTCCAAAATTATCCAGCTATGACGTCAGCCTGCCACATCACCAAGAGGTGCCGGTTACTTCGGTAAAGGTGCCAATAGCCGAGCAATCCCGAGGTGTTCGTCAGAACCGGGCGGTTCCTGCCAATAGGCCAAGGTTGAAGGACCGCGGCATCCCGTGGACCTGGTCTATCCAGCAGTTTCCTAAACCAACTACAAGTCTGCAAGATGGCATATGGCAGTTTCCTAAACCACTTAGGAAACTCTCCCCAAATCATGTAAATCAATTGTGATTAGATTAGTCTTCCTAATCCTATTAACTTACCATGTAAGGGTGGACTCTTACATCTATAAAAGAGCCCACTTTCCCTCTCTAGGGGGATCTGAAAATAATTCTCTAGCTAATAAGCATACAACAGAGAACTCACCATCAATACGCATATACCCGACCGGTATTACTGGTAGTGCCGCCCCTCTTTGTTGGCTCACCAAGCCCGCCGATGATCTGCTAGTGAGAACGCACAGACACATCCGTGGACATAGGTCATCTCGTTAACGGGACCGAACCACATACAAATTGTTCTTGTCTTTTTTTCTCTCTCTAAACCCTTATTACCAAATTTCGGCAACATCAATAAGTACCCTTTGGGTACCTTACAAAGTAACATACTTCCGATCTAGAATCGAACTTGCTCATCTTTCCTTTCAGGACATGTGTCGGACACCCCCATATCTAGAGATGTTGCAAAGAAGGCTTGCGCCCAATCCACATCTCTCGTGGTGTCTTGGGAACATATTTGCTTAGTGCTAGATTTAGTATATATGTAGCAGTTTCCAAAGCATAGCCCCCAAAGGGATAATGAAAACTCCGAATAACTCAGTATTGACCTAGTCATGTCTAAAAGAGTCCTATTCCTTCTCTCCGCTACACCATTCTGCTGAGGCGTACCTGGTGCAGTCAACTAAGACAGAATCGCATTCTATACGAGGTGTTCAATAAACTCATTAGAGAGGTACTCGCCACCTCGATCAGATCAAATGGACTTGATATGTGTGCCCAATTGCTTCTCAACTTCAGCCCTAAACTCTTTGAACTTTTCAAAGGCTTTAGACTTGTGCTGCATTAGGTACACATATCCATACCTAGAGTGGTCATTAGTAAATGTTATGAAATACTCATAACCACCCTGATACACCCAAAATTGGCTCTATCCTATGACCGAGCGGTTCAAATCAACAGCCAGTCCATGTCCCGGTCAAAACATGCACAACTCCTCGGACAAGCATCAGCCCGGGCGGTATAATCTACCCGAGACTCACCATCCCAAGCGGTTTATTCACGACCAGACCAACCGGTCGGGAAGACTACACTAGCGCGGTCCATAGAGGCGCAGGCCAGTTGGGCCCATAACACATGCCCTAGAATATTCCAGGCAGTTTCCTACTCAAGATAGAAGACTTATGGAAAGTGGACATTGTTTTCTAATCTAATTAGGAAACCCCCACAATTAATGCCAATCAAGCTCAATTGGATTATATTTCCGTATCCATGTATGAGTAGGTCTCTTGTATCTATAAAAGAGACCACTCACCCGCCTTCAAAGGTACCAACTTTTCAGTCTCTACAGCACCTCTATAGCGGTCACCAACACGCCCGGTTGACCTACGGTAGCTGCGAACTATTTTTGGTTCACCACAGGTCCCCGACTTTTTACAATATAGTGAACGTGCTCAGACACACACGTGGATGTAGGTACCTTCATTAACAGGGCCGAACCACATATAAAAACCAGTCTCTCTCTCTCTCTCTCCTTAAATTGCTTTGACCAAATTTTGGCATCATTAGCTTGGCGCCGTCCGTGGGAACGACAAGTTCTTCATCAACAAATCTCTTAGCTGATAGTCATGCCTCCGAAGAAGGGTGAGAAGACTGCACAGCAGGCTAATCGGGATGTTCCGCCGGCCCCAGCACCGGCTACGGCAGTTATGACATCTGAGCAGATCACCGCGACCCTCGCACAACTCTTGGAGGGCCAACATCAAATCCAGCAACAAATCAAAGCCCTGCTAGCCCAGTAAAGCAGTCCTCCAGTGGCTGGGAAATGACCCGAGAACGCTATGTACTGTCAGAAACCGATCTTGACCAGACAACGTGCCCGAGCCAACTCGTCCCGCATTGAGGATGCCAGAGATATCAATAGTAGGCGTGCTGCCCGAGAGGAAAGGTAGGAGCATATGGCTCGGGAATCAGTCCAGGGTCACTCGGTCAAGAGCCTAGGTGTCCTTGGGCACACGATCCACCGGAGTCATAGCTGAGCCCGATCCCAGAGGACAGCGCACTGCCATGAAAAAGAAGCCTCTTCCACCAACCCGACCAACCCCCCAATACCGGTCAGGAAGGAGTGGTGGCTTGTATCCAGGACTTGCAAAAACAGATTGACGGAGTGGCCAAAAAGCTAGGTTAAAACCCTACTCAGAATCACGCCAATACCGAGACAGAGTCACCAATCTCCAGCCAGATCATGAGGTTCGCCATCCTGCATAAATTTAAACAGCCTCGCCTAGATTCTTATAATGGCTCAGGAAACCCTGTCGACTACGTCCAGACCTACAAGGCTCAGATGGCCCTGGCCACCAACTATGATAAACTATATTGCCTAGCCTTCCCCAGCACTTTGAAAGGCCCGGCCGTGCAATGGTTCTACTCATTGGAGCCCCAATCAGTCCATAATTTCAAGCTACTCAGCAAGTAGTTCATCAACCAGTTCATCGGTATGCATGAACGGCCAAAGCCTGACATGCAGCTACTGATAGTCATATAAAGGAATAATGAGACCCTCAAGGAATTCACCGACCTGTTTAATTAAGAGAAGCTCAGAATCTATGATCTTGATGAAACTGTCACTATTATAGCCTTCTGCTCGGGAGTTCAACACACCAAGTGTGCCGCGTCATTTCACAGACACCGACCAGAAACCTTGGTTGAACTCGCAGAGAGGGTTAGAAATTACATTGACATTAAAGAGTTTCTAAAGACCACAGACCCCGGACAAGGAAGTTACGAGCCTTTCGGAAGTAAGCGGAAGCGGGAACAGCCCGAGAAGAACAATGTGGAGAAGCCTAGTAGTTCTAGCAGTTCCTCCCACTCACAACGGTCTGAGTCCGGCAGTCCCGACCTGACCTCCAGTTCGCAGCGGTCTGAGTCCGACAGCCTGACCCGACCTCTAGTTCGTAGCAGTCAGGATCCAGTGATCCCGACCTTGAATCCAGCACAGAGTAATCAGGAGCTCGGTGATCCCGACCCAACCTCCTATCTCTAATAGTCTCGACCAATCCAACTACAGTGGTACTTGTCCGATCATCGGATGAGGCTCCGCAGACTGTCAGAGAGCTCTTGAAAAGACCTCGGGCTCCGAACCCAGGCACTAAAAAGACCTCAGGCTCCGAACCTAGGCACAAAAGACCTCGGGCTCCGAACCCAGGCACAAAAGACCTCGGGCTCCAAACCCAGGCACTAAAAAGACCTCGGGCTCCAAACCCAGGCACTAAAGACCTCGGGATCGCACCCGAGGTAAAAGACCTCAGGGTCACGCCCGAGGCATCGGCTTCGCTTAGGTCCAATCGATGATGGGGACGAATCCCCCTAAGTGGCTGATGATGGCAAGTTTCAAAAGAACCTACAACCACCCATGTTCCAGGTCGGTTACCTACACTCCTAGCCTCCACAAGATCCTCGCCTTAGTGAAAGCTTGGGGGGCAGAAAGGCTTAATGGACTAAACAGGCAATCACACCGGGTACTTACAGGCCTTGTGATAACTAAATCTAACTCTTAGACAACCCAGGCGCCTACAGTACTCAGAGACAATAACTCCACTTAGGTCCAAACCGACGATAGAGGTGACTAAAATCTCTTAGGTTGGCCGATGATAGAGGAGCAAAAAGACCCTAAAGCAACGTGATTTAGGTCGGCTCCACCAACATGGTAAAACTCTTCTCCCAGCAGTCTTGACAAAGGCTGACCGGGCAGAAGATAACCATCCTGGGGAGTTAACATAAAAGGACCCTAGAGCAATACGCTTTAGGTCAGCTTTTCCAACATGGTCAAATTATTTTTCCTACAATCTTGACGAAGGTTTACGGGTAGAAGATAACCATCCTGGGAGCTAACTCAAGCAAAAGACTCTGAGCTAGGCTAAGTCTCAACTCTTAGCCAGTTCCTGAGCACTCACAAAACTCAGAAGCTCTAAGGCAGCTTCCCCGAGCACTCAGACAGTGGCAGGTCGCATCAAGCAAATTTCCAAACTTGCCCCGATATAGCATCAAGCCAACCTTGGAAATGGGGGGCAGCTGATACACCCAAAATTGGCTCTATCCTATGACCGAGCGGTTCAAATCAATAGCCAGTCTATGTCCCGGTCAAAACGTGCACAACTCCTCGGACAAGCATCAGCCCGGGCGGTATAATCTACCCAAGACTAACCATCCCGAGCGATTTATTCACGACCAGACCAACCAATCGGGAAGACTGCACTAGCGCGGTCCGTACAGGCATAGGCCAGCTGGGCCCACAACACATGCCCCAAAATATTCCAGGCAGTTTCCTACTTAAGATACAAGACTTATAAAAAGTGGACATTGTTTCCTAATCCAATTAGGAAACCCCTACAATTAATGTCAATCAAGCTCAATTGGATTATATTTCCTTATCCATGTATGAGTAGGTCTCTTGCATCTATACAAGAGACCACTCACCCCCCTTCAAAGGGACCAAATTTTTAGTCTCTATAGCGGTCACCAACACGCCAGGCCGACCTACGGTATCTCTAAACTATTGTTGGTTTACCACAGGTCCCCGGCTTTTTACAGTATAGTGAACGTGCTCAGACACACGTGGACGTAGGTACCTTCATTAACAGGGACGAACCACATACAAAAATCGATCTCTCTCTCTCCTTAAATTGTTTTAACCAAATTTTGGCATCATCACACCCCGTGCTCTAATATTTATTCGTCCACACACATCAGTATGAACTAATTCCAACAATGCATTGGTCCTATTGCCCTTTGTGGGAAAGGGCCTTTTGGTCATATTACCCGGTAAACAAGACTCGCAGACTTCTATTGGTTCAAAAACTAAATCACCTAAGACCCCTTCTTTGACTAGTCTACCAATCCTATTTAGATTGATGTGGCCAAGCCTCATATGCCAAACCCTTGTTGGATTAGTGGAAGGTTTCGTTCTTTTAGATGGTATAGTTACCACCGAGTTATTAAGTTCCATGCAATAGTCTTTAGAAATATTAGGAGTAATCACATACAATCCATTTAATTTAACACCAGAACACACAAAAGAACCATTTCTTTTGATCACAACTTCAGTTCCAAAATGAAAAGAATAACCTTTGTTCGATAAATTAGAAACTAAAATTAAATTACGTCTCATTGAAGGGACGTAAAGTACATCTGATAAAATCAAAACATTATTGTCTAACAATTCTAAAGCTACTACTCCTATAGCAACTGCAGATATAGGTGCACTAGAACCTAGAGTAAGTACAATCTCCCCATCACTGCACCTCCTGGTTGATCTGAACCCCTACAATGAATTACAGATATGGTTAGTCACACCATAATCAATGCACCAAGAGGGAGACTCCGGTGGAAAATAGAAATAATGTCATTATTCGTTAACTCGATCGACGGTTCTCCTTGATCATGTTCACATCAATTTCTCACCTTCTGAGTAAATTCATCATTAGGATTCGGGTTATTCAAATTCATCCGCTCATTACTCACTGTATTGTTTTCCTTACTCGCATTCATTTCTTTATTAGGTTCAATAGTTCGTCTAACCTCATTATCCACCACACATAGATAATCTTCATCATTGGGAGGTTGATCAACAGCGTTAAAAATGTCTAATTTTATGTTCATGTTCCCAAATGACACTTTCATCACCCTCGTTCGATAGTTGACACAAGTGTTGGTCGTGGCTATGAATGGATGACCAAGAATAACAGGAGTATGTTTCCAAGAATCTATCACCAGTTCAGTGTCAAGGACCATGAAATCGACAGGATAATAACATTTATTAACTTGTACCAAGACGTCCTCGACGATTCCTCTAGGGATTTTAATAGAACGATCCGCTAATTATATGGGGGCGGTCGTGGGTTTAAGTTCTCCTAGACCTAATTATTTATAAACCATGTAAGATAAGAGATTAGCACTTGCTCCTAAGTCAAGGAGAGCCTGATGGATTAAAGTGTCACCTATATGGCAAGAAATGGTAGGTGTTCTAGGATCCTAATACTTTAGAGGAGCGTGTTGGAAGATTGAACTTACTTTTTTGGTAAGAAAGACCTTTTTTGGAATATGATTGTGCAACTTGCACTTTTGAGTGCATAGGTCTTTAAGACATTTAGCGTAGGTGGGAATTTGTTTAATAGCATCGAGGAATGGAATAATTATGTTCACTTGTTTAAACACCTCGAGTATATCTTCAGTTTTTCAACCCTTTCTTTGAAAAATGTGACGGTTCTCAATATTTGGTGAGAAAGGCATTTTCAAAACATAATTAGTTAGGACCAGTTCATTTTCTTTCCTAATTCGACTTGTGCCCGCACCCTTCTCTTGATTGGAATTAATGTTTTCATATCTCCTACTCTCCCTTGGAATCTCAACAACTTCTTCCTCTCGAGTAGTCATTCTAGTTTAAAAGGCATTCACTTGCTCACTCATACCACCCACCTCGTATTGTCTCTAAGGTTTCTGAATAGGTTGACTTGGCAACTTACCCTCGATTAAACGATTTAGTGTATTAGCTATTTGTCCCACTTAGGACTCTAGCTTTGTGATGGATTGTGTGTGAGAGTGTACTAATTGGATCACAGAACCAAAACTTTCAAGTGAGACCAACACTTTCTCCTCAAATGGATTATTATGTGGAGGTGGAGGAGGAGAAGGGTCGGGTTGTGTATATTAATATTGTTGAGACCGATGTTGCCATGCATTAGGAAAGTTAGTTTCAACTTGAGGTCTTTAAGAGGAATATGGACCCTCATTATTTTGAGATCACCACCCAACATTTGGGTAACTTCTCCAAGGCGCATCGTAATTATTTCCCGAAGGGTTATGAGCATTTCGTGAGAATTGTTGAATAGAGTTAATGTGCTGTTTGACAAACTCTGGGAATTGAGAAGCAGAATGACTTGCGAAGATATTATGAGAAGGTTCAGTACACAATGCACATACTTTGAAAGGAGGTACACTGGACATATGGCCCATCCTCATGAGTTGGTCAAGTTTTCTAGATAATTCTTGTAGTTTGATTGAATAACTTGACTCAAAATGCTCCTCTCGCTTGGGTTTAGGTGGAAGACACCCCTCAGGACAAACAAACACGGCTTGGTGCATGGAGTTTTTGCTTAATGTTTTAAAAATTTTCCAGGCCTTGTTGGCACTTTTGTGAAGAAATGTTCCAGCATAAACAACATCGACTGTGTTACGAACAGAGGGAATAAGTCCCTCGTAAAAGATTTGCACTAACTGCCACTTAGGGATTTGATGATGAAGGCAAGAGCATAAAAGTTCTTTAAACTCTTCCCACGTATCATATATTGTGTCCCCATCTTGCATCATAAAGTTGATTATAGATTTTTGAATTTGATTTATACGTATATTAGGGAAAAATTTTGTAAGAACACAGTATGCAATGCTTCCCATGTTTTGATAGTGTTTGGCTCTAGAGATTAGAGCCAATACTTAGCGTTATCTTTCAGAGAGAACGGAAATAGTTGCAGTTTTAGTTAATCATCAGTTAAGTTTTGTATTTTCAAGTTCGCACAAATATCTTGAAATTCTTCTAAATTGTGATATGGGTCCTCTTTAACACAACCATGGAATGAAGGGAGTAACGCGATTGTAGATGCCTTTATTTTAAAGTGAGATGCCATCACCTCTGGTAACTCTATGCATGATGGTGTTGTGTAGGCCGTATGAGTTAAATAGTCTTTTAGCGGAGGAGGTTGAGGTATATTAGGATTATTTATACCATTTCCGTTATTCCTGTTGTTTCCAAAGTCAACCATTGGAATAGGTTCGATGTTAATAGTTCAAGTTTTTCTTAAGGGTTTAAGGGTACTTTGAGTTTCGGACTGAAATAACGACGACGGTTTTGAAGTTGATTCGTTGTCTAACAACAACCAAGCTCTAGAGCTTGGGTTGACTTAAGAACTCTAAGGATACGTTCAAGTTCAGGATCGAAATAACGTAATTCGGGTTTACTCGAACGTATACCAAACATAAACTAAAAAAAATGACACTAAGATAAAGACTAACTCAAACAAATACAAAAAGCAACCACACAACTACTATGATGCATGAAAGTTATCCTGTTATACAGTGATTCATGTCAAAGCCCAGCGCCCCGGGTTTCCTAGCTAATGCACGTGCAAATCACTCTGAAACTAATGCAAATAGTGCATCTCAGAGCCCTGACTTGCAGTGGTTTGAAGTGAATTTTAAAGGAAGCAATTTACTTTTTTTAAAAAATATATTTTATCTTTTCGCGTAAGCTCCTTTGATGTGCTAAGCTCTTCTACTCTGAAATGCCAGAATTTGATGACTCGAGAAACTACAAAACAAAAGAAAAAGTTAGTGACTCAAGCAAAAATGGAAAATAAGAAAAAGAAAACCTAATCTAATATTTATGAATTAACTAAACTAAGATTCTAAAACTAAAGGTAGTAATTTGAAATCCCCAGCAATGGCGACAAAAATTGATCTTGTCAAAATCAAGATATAAAAGTATGCTTTACTTTCTAAAGATTTGTAGTGTGGAAGTAAAGGTCAAACCCACAAAGATTGAATTACTAAAGCACTTTAATTTTAAAAACCCTAAGTCTAGTTAATTATGAAAATAGAACTTTGATTTTGATTTTAATTAAACTAAGAACAGTGAAAATAAATCTAAACTATGAAAGCAATTAAAAGTTATTTTTGATAAATATGTGTATTGAACCTAGGATTGCAAATCCACCATTAGCTTCGAAATGAGGGTACTTATGCATTCAAATAGCTTATTACATTGGATAATAATGGGGAATCGTAGATACAAGCCCAATTCCTCCGTCAAGAAGATAACTATGATTCAAGCATCAACATAATTCATCTTTGGTTGGCACGGAGTGTCTCACACTAAACTATGGTTACGGCATACTCCGTCTTCTCTAGACATGAACTATTCGACTACTTGATATCACAATTTAATTAAGCACCATTACATGTAAATAATCCATACAAGCACAGCAAATATATATCATTGAGCACATCACTTTAAAAATAGATCTAAGACAAGAATAAGCTTTGAAAGTAACGATTTAATTAATAGAAATTCGATTTTATTATAAAAAAAATCCTCTAAACATGTAATCATCATCCATACATAATAAATCTAAAAAAACATAAGTAACACCCTATTACTTGGCTAGGATTTCATTGAAACCCTAGATATTGGTCTAAGCGGCCATAGAATCGAAGATTAGCAAGAGGTTGATGGAGGAGGCAATGGGAATCCTTGGTCTTCTTCTTCTTCTCCTTGCTTCTCCCTCTTCAATGGCTGAAGTTTTTGTTGTATATGGGTGTGTATAATGTTGTGTAACATTGTGTAACCCCTATTTTGACTTAAAAGAGGATATATATATATTTGGAGCAAGTTTTGGAAGCTTTCCTAAACCTAATCGCACTAAAACTGCTTTATTTACGTTTTTGGACGTAATTAGGCAATTCTGTTCGCACAAGGCTCTTCAGGACATCGAAATACGTATTTTTAACTTTTTGTATAGAACGCTCATGCGTGATCCCCAAAATTACGCGAGCAGACCGCTCCAGTGAGATGGCTTTTTTTCACTTTTTTAGATTTTTTCAGCTTTGCGCACTGATCGTAGAATTGCGATAACTTTTGACTCGAACCTCAGATTGACTCTCCGTTTGTGGCCACGCGTCCATAACTCGAAGATCTACATCTTATATATCAGGAGAAATTTCTCAAATATGAAGTATTCCTTATCAAAAATGCCATTTACTGAGGCCGCTATTACATTCAGCTACCATCGAAATCACATCTCAAAATGTCTTCTAAAGCCACTAATCATTGAATTTTAGTGCATTTTCAAGTTAAAGCTCCAAAACCTATAGAATACTTATTAAAAAACAAATAATAACTAAATGAAATGGGCTAACAAAGCATAACTTCAGGACTATAAATAGGAACTATTCGTCGCCAATCACATGTGATTCAATCATACCTTGAACTCTTATACCTAAGAATTCTGGACAGTTCTTCTTCCTGTGGAACTTCTCACTGCATTGGAAATACTTTCCTTTGCCTTGGCCACCCACCTTTTTCTTACCCTTACCTTTTCCCTTAGATTTCATAATCTTAGGGATCGGTCTAACACTTGGACCAACAGTGCCAGCTTTCTTCTTTCCTTTCTTACCTTTCGGCGCAGATCGGGAAGAGGAAGAGCTTTTCTTAATGTTCAAAATGCTACCCCCAGGTTTGATCACCCCTTCCGCTGCCAGTAAAGAACTCATTAATTCACTCATGGAGAAATTCTTTTGATTCATATTCTAGTTAAGTTTAAATTAAGTGAATGATGGTGACAGTGAATCGAGGATCATATCAACTTTGGTCTGTGCGTCGATGTTGGCACTAGGGTCTCCAATTCCTTTAAATAGCCAATCATTTTTAAAACATGCTCTTTGACTTGAGTCCCTTCCGACATCTTTGCACTCATTATCTTCTGCATAGCAACCTGTCTGGTAGGACTGCCATGATCCTCAAACATCTCTTTTAAGGATTTGATAATGGCACTGGAAGAATCACTCGATTGGTATTGGTTTTGCAACACATTAGCCATAGAGGCCAATATGTAACAACGAGCCATCCCATTCGATTTCTTCCACTTGTTGAACTCGCGTCTAGCAGCAGCCATAGCATTTACAGCGGGTTCTGTGGGGCATGAGGTGGTGAGGACATATATGTGATCCTCTGTAGTTAAAACAATGTCAAGGTTACATTTCCATTCAGTTTAGTTGTTTCCAATTAACTTGTTCTGAGTGAGTATAGTGGCAAGTGGACTAAATGCAGATCCAAATATTATGATTTACTAAAAAAATCAAAAGACCAAATAAATATGGATATCAGAATTCAACAATTTGAAATAAAAGAATCCTAAAAACTCTTATTTTAAAACAAAGTCGCCAGAATATCGAAACGAAAGAATAAAGCCTTCAAGTGGTGGTCAATACTCGATCTTTTGATTAATCATGACTTATCCGCTATGCAACTCTTGCAAAACAAGTTATGACTCCCAAACCTATTTGATCTCTAAGTTTCTGGATAATGCCCCGTGTGGGATCCCTTATCTATAGCTTAGCTATTGTGTACCATTAACTAGGATCCAATCACAACCGCCTCAAGTAGTGCCTCCGTGTGGTGGTCTCTCTCTAACACGTCTTATTGATCTTATCCATAGGAAGTTCACATCTAGTAACCAATGAACAGTGTACCCTCCGTATGGAATGATCACCCCTGGCAAAGCGACACAAAATGCACTACTCATCTTACAATGAACCGTTAATGGAAGATCGTGGGTGTTATTAATAAGACCCTCTCCCACTAATTTTAATAATAAAGGATTTTGCTTTTAAACAAAAATTCCACATATTACCCATAAACATCCAAAGTTTACTAATGCGTAGGAATGGTTTTTGAATTTTATTTTATAAAACTTGTTTTAGTGCATGCAAGTAGTAACAATATAATTAAATGCCATTCACAAATCAAGCACATAAAACAAAAAACTAAAATGAAAATAAAGGCATTCAACAATGCCTCTATCTCCCATGGCTCTATCTCCATAGAACCACCTTCTTGGTTTGATCGCCTCCAGCTCCATCTTCATGGACAACGGCTTCTTGCCCCTCCATCTTTATGGATTTTCTAATTCTATTACATTGGTCATAGGCTTCTTTTGAAGCTTACAATAAATCTAGAAATAGAAAACAACATTAAAATAAAAGGCTAGGAAAACCGGTGCGACTTTCCCATTCGTAGAATTGAAGTTGCAGTGCTTTTTACACATGCCTTAAACCAAACCAATAATTAAAACACATCAATCACAAACATTTAAATACAAAAATTTAAAAATGTCAAAACTCGGTGCCATGGGAGATAAACTTATCTTGCTGCAAGAGGGTTAGTTGTACACACAACCACGCACATATATAAGAAAATATATGACCACTGGAACTACTAATTTAATTGCATACACCATAAACTCTTTATGGAAGTAATTAGTATCTAAAACAACATCTCTGGTTTTCTATCATAGACTAATTTAAAATTTTCAGAACATTAAGTCAATAATTTTAAAACCTTTAAAATTATAAAAAAGACACCTGGACAGATAAAGCTTGTTCAATCTCTCGAAACCTGTATTGGTTCGATCGATCGATTGAACACAGAGAGTTTCAATCAATCAAAACAAGTTTGATCGATCAAAACTGCCTTGCATTCAATGGTATCATAGATTTGTTTTCTGCTGCAAAACTACTACAGAAGCAGATATGTGACGATGTAGTTTCAAAAACAGCACTAAATACAAACATGCAAATCAAATTAGTATTCCAAAATGCATATATAGATCCAAACACACGTGGTTCGGATACCAATTGATGGAAAAATAAGTTTAAAATATATTTAAACATGCAGTGGAAAGATTAAGTTATAAAAACTCAATTGGTAGCCCGAATCTACTACTTATCAATTCTACAGATGCGTAAACAAAAGAGGGAGAAGAGTTATACCTTAGGTCTTGAACCCAATTCTGATTTTCTTCTTCCTTTATGGAGCAGTAGCCTCCACTAGATTTTCTTCACCCTTATGACTCTTGTGGATGCTTTTGGAGAGGCTAGAGTTGGTAGGAACTCTAACGGGGAGGATATGAAGGCTAAAAAAACCCTAAAACAATTTCTGTAGCTCTCGTATAGAAAAACAATGAATCTTAAACTCTATATACAACTGCCCTATTTATAGATTTCTAAAACCGAATTTAAGCCTTCGACCGATTGAAGTGGCTTCGATCGATCGTACCTTCGATCGGTTGAACCACCTTCGATCGATCAAACTTGCCTGACTTCAATCAATCAAAACTCTTTTAAACGATCAAGCCTGTCTTGACAAGATCCTCTTGTGCCTTTCCAAGCATCCTGGCAGCGCTAAGAGTGGGACCTCCTAGGCTCTTTATTGTTGGCTCAGACTAGTTATTAATTCCCATAACCAAACTCTTTAATCAGCAAACTAACTAGCTGGTCAGTTAACGTTTACTATACTATAAAATAATAACTGAACTCCAACACAAAAGAACATATCCAAAGCGATAACTAGACTTGTATGGTATACTAATGGCATCCCTCTACCATCAGCATTCATAATCATATTCAGGTAGTCGGATAATTGTTACTGTCATCCTGAATCATGATTACTCTTGTATTCCTTGAGTCTCATTCACCACTCATGATTACCAAATATGTTGATAACTACTTATCAACAAGATTGCAATTCTCTGTAATCAACTTGGTGACATTCTCAAGGGAATGCTTACTCTTTAATAGAGGGTAGATTCTATCTTGATAATATATGTTCACAACCCTATGAACATGATATACATAAGATACCTAGGTATTGATCTTTAAGACCTCATTGATTGGTAAGTCAAAGCAGTCATATCGACAGTTTGTGTTCATAATTATCTCAAGATTGAGAACACGTACCTTTTACAAGTTATGAGTTCCTATCGACTGTTGACAATCTTAAGTTTCAATAGGAAAGCTCAGGTCTGTCAATGTACTATAAGCACTAGTATATTTAACTAAGAGCTATACTCTAGTGATTGAGATTTATCACTCTATCCAATGGTAGTTAATCATGCTACAGTGTAAACCTAATGAGATATCTAGTCTCATCATCCACTATGACAAATTCTACGTATCAAAGAATAGCAATTCGTATCTCGCTTGTATGTATCTCATACACACACGAATTACTTACTATGATACTTAAGGATTAACAATCATCTCATGAAAGAAACATGCACAATGAAATGTAAAGCTGATATCCATATATTAAAATGTCAATGTCTCATACATATAGTAATGGTCTGAGGGCACAAACCCAACACCACCTTCACCACCATCGCCACCGTCCCTACCACCATCTCTACCATGGCCGCTGCCTCTAGCACCACCATGATACCCGCCATTGCCTTGGCTCATTTGGAGCTCTTGAATTTGCCTCCTTAGGGTAGCGATTTCTTCTTCCTGTGAAAGGGAAGGATAAAAAAAAGAGAAGTGAAATAAATTCTTTTGAGTCCTCAGAATATGAAATTATTTTTTTAAGTCCTTGGACTCGATTTTGTAAATATGAAATTTTTTTGAGTCTGTGGATTCACTTTTGTAAAAAAATGAAATTCTATTAAGTCCTTTTGAGTCAACGGATTCACTTTTGTAAAAATAAATTCTTTTTTGAAATTCATAGATTCACTTCTTGTAAATATGAATTCTTTTTGAGATCGTGAACTCACTTGTGCAGTTTCATAGGAAAGAGAGAATCAAGATATATACCTGAGCCCTTGTCCGAAGCTTCGCTGTGACCCTTGCTCCATCAGCCTAAAAAAGAATTGGGTTCTAAGCATTGTTATTGGAATAATTGAAAAGTGGAAAATGAAATAACAACTGAAAGTAAAGTAATTTTGAAAGCTTGCTCTCCATTCACGACCGTGAATCCAGTGCTGAACCGTACGAGCATATGATAGCCCCTCCTCAGCATAATCTCTTGGAACAATGTCATATTGTAGAGGAATAGTCAGAACGCCCTGAGTATATGGGGGTAGCTAGTATAGGGTCTCCTATATCATATAGACCATGGGCACATTCCAATTCCATTGAGGGCTGGAGGATTAGCTACTTCAAGGATAGGTTGCAAAAGAAACAATTCAAGTCTTAGTAGTCATTACTGCAAGGCTAAAAGAAAGTCTAAACAATAAAAAGGCAAAGAGAGTTACCCGAGTAACTTCCATCAGAGGGAAGTTATGCATAAGCGAATTCAACAAAAAATTAGCATAGCCATAAGTGTCCTCTATATAGTTCACGATGTCCTCCCTACCCAAGGCCATAACAAAGTCACTATGGTCCAAGGTCTCAGTGCTTCTCATGGTAGGTGGAGGAGCCATTGGCACATAGAAAGTAGGAGTGACGAGGGACTGTCTCGTCACCCTCTCGCCCAGATACCACTCTCGGCACGCCTCTCTAACCATCAAAATCCTCATCCTAGAGAAGCCCGAAGTGGCCTGAAGTTCAGCACTAGCTTCTAGGAGGCTGCCAACCAGGGATTCCATATCACATGAATGTCTCATAGGTTATTGAGGAAATTCTTGCAACCAATGAAATCATGGGCTCCCACCTTCCAGCCCGTCACTCCCTTTCTCCACTTTAAGCCCTGCAGAAGAATAGCACTCTTATTTGCTTTGGTGTTGGGGGACCTCATGCGAAGATACTCATAGGACCATATCTGCAAAGAAAATGTTAAAGGGTGAATCCAATGGCTGAAATGTAATTAAGAAGAATTTTGAAAAGTCTAAAAAGGGAAAGACAAAAAATGAAAATAAATTTGAACTCCCAGGCCCTCCAGAATTTGCCAGTAGAGGGAAAATTACCCTGGGAAACATCGCTCATATGGTGATAGAGAGTGGCTAAACCTGCTCCTCCCCAGATGTACTGATTGATGCGATCAATATTTTCCAAGGACACGAGGTATGCCAGATTGATCCTATCTCCTCTAGTGCTCATCAAGGAGCATCTTAGCACGTACATGATAAATGCTCGGATCATCTGTTCATCAATAAAGTCGTGGCCCATAAAGGTGTCAAGAAACCAATTCGCTGGGACAGTGGGGTCCCAAGGATGGGCTTCAAGGAGGTCGATAACCTGCTCATGTCGACTCCCGATAACATCAAACTGAGTCACCAGAAGACCACTGAAAGGGATACCAATGATCATCGCAAAGTCCAATGGGGTCATCGTCATCTCCCTGAATGGAAGGTGGAAAGTATTCGTAGCTTCCCACCATCACTCTGCAAATGCCTAGGTTTGGGTCATGTAGTTTAAACTTTTCTCTAGTAGCTGTACAAAAAGCCCAAAGCCTGCGACATTGATTCCTTCTTTGACAGTATCAGGAAGCTCCTTATACCATCTATATCTATGAGCCAAACTTCCATGGCCCTTAAGAGTAGTTTTGGGCATCTGAAAAAGAGAAAGAAAGAGGAAAAAAGATAAGTGAATCAGAATAAAATAATTAGGTTAAATGGAGAGAAAAAGAATAAAAGAAAAATGATGACGATGAAATCAATGAAATCTAAAAGTAAATAGATTATGCATCCATGTCTTGAAAAATTAAAATTCTTAAGTCCGAGTGACTGCATGTCTTGTAAAAAAAATAAAATTCTTGAGTCCGAGTGACTTCATGTCTTGTAAAAATGATAACAAATTCTTGAGTCTAAGTGACTCCATGTTTTGAAAAAATGTAATTTCTTGAGTCTGAGTGACTCCATGTCTTGTAAAAATGAAATTCTTGAGTCCAAGTGACTCCATGTCTTGTAAAATAAATATAATTTCTTGAGTCCGAGTGACTCCATGTCTTGTAAAAATAAAATTATTGAGTCCGAGTGACTCCATGTCTTGTAAAAAAAAATAAATTCTTGAGTCCGAGTAACTCCATGTCTTGTAAAAATGAATTTTGGCTCGTCTGACTTTGTTCATGGAAAAATGAGGACATTTGAGTCCACACAACTCTTTTTCACATATAATATAAAATGGCCTAATCTAAGTAAAATTCAAGAGCTCGTCGGGGTCGGTGCAACCCCTATTGTGAAAAATTAGTGAAATAATGAAAAAAAATTTATCATGGCCTCGGTATGAAATCAGTAAAATTCGGACAGCAAGAACAAGCAAGAGCATAATCTTTGATATTGCATGATTCACTCAAAATCAACCTAAAAGGGCATGAATGATTCATAGTGACAATAGTTTGTGTGTAACAAAAGAGCACAAATGCACAAGATTAAGGTCATATTCATGCACACATTGCATCACATTGCATCCATCATCATAGAGAGCAAACAAATTTGAAATTATACATGTTTGCTAAATGCTCGTGCCGAGAGGTACGATCCGGGGTCGGTAAGGAGGAATGATGAGCTATGGCCAGGGGAAGGTTCGTATTTTTTCCTCGAAGGCCATGGGAACCAGAGCTGCTGGCCATTTGTGCGAAGCTACAAGAGAATCAGAAAAAAGAATCAATGAAAAGGAACTTAAAGAATCATAATAAAACAAATGCAAAGAAAATCAAGTTTTGATCGTGAATCTAGTTAAAGTTAGGATCTTGATGTTAGAAAATAATAAAACATACCTTGATTACATGAGAAAGTTTTGTTTTAAACAACCTACCAGTCGCAACGACAATCGATGAAAAGGTAGCGGGACTCGCTGAGTGCCGTATAGAAGTCACTGACTATGGCACCGGCACTCACCGAGTGCCGCAGCGCTATCACCGAGTGCCACTGCATGTGACAGTTGGCCTTCCCCCCAAAATTTTTCACAATCGTATTGGGGACCACCGAATTTTACTTAGATGTCCCTCAAAGTTTTCCCTCATTTTGAATAAACCCCCTGCATTTGAAAAATAAGTTTTAAAGCCCTTCTTACAAGCTAAAATTGGTCACTAGTTTTAAAAGAATGAAGTGAATTTGAGTCTAATTTGACTCCTAATTTCAAGAAATTGAATTGAATTGAGTTTGATTAACTCCCGATTTTTGAAAAGTTAAATTGATTCGAGTCTGATTAACTCTTGATTTTAGAAGAGTGAATTGATTCGAGTCTGATTGACTCCTAATTTTATAAGAATGAATTGAATTTGAGTCTGATTAACTCTTGATTTTGAAAAATTAAATTGAATCGAGTCTGATTGACTCCAATTTTGAAAAATTGAATTTATTTTAGTCTGACTGACTCCTGATTTTGAAAATTTAAATGAATTTGAGTTTGAATGACTCTGATCTTGAAAAGTTGAATTGAATGAAGTCTAGTTGATTCCTAATTTTTGAAATTTTGAATCCTTTGAGTCGGTTTGACTCCTGTTTTTGGAAATTTGAAATTCTTTGAGTCAGATTGGCTCCTGTTTTTAGAAATTTGAACTACTGAGTCGGATTGACTTCTGTTTTTAGAAATTTGAAATTCTTTGAGTTAGATTGACTCCTAGTTTTAGAAAGTTGAAATTCTTTGAGTCAAATTAACTCCTATTTTTTATAAATTCTTTTGAGTCTGGTTGACTCATGATTCAAGATTAGAAATTCTTTTTGACTCTGAACTTTTGAATTTGCAAATATGAGTTTGATTGATTCCTCAATTTTAAGAATCTAAAATGATCTCAGTCTGGTTGACTCCTGACTTTAGAAGAATGAGTTGATTTGAGTTTGGTTGATCTTAAGAATCTAAGTTGATTTGAAGTCCATGTGACTCCGATTTTGGAAAACATGAATTGATTCAAGTCGATTGACTCCAAAATTTTGAAAATTGAATTGAATTGAGTATGACTGACTCCCAATTTTGAAGATTGAAGTGAGCAAACATATCTGTGTGGGGCCGAGGGGCTGCGGATACTTGGAGCAAACATATCTGTGCGGGGGCGAAGGGTTGCAGATACCTAGAGCAAATGTATTTGTGTGAGGCCGAAGGGCTACGGATACCTAGAGCAAACGTATTTGTGCGGGGCCGAAGGGCTATGGATACCAAGAGCAAACATATCTATGCAGGGCCAAAGGGCTGCGGATACTTGGAGCAAATGTATCTGTGCGGGGCCGAAGGGCTACAGATACCTAGAGCAAACGTATCCAATAGGGCTACGGATACTTAGAGCAAACATATCTAACAAGGCCGAAGGGCTGCAGATACTTGGAGCAAACATATTCGACGAGGCCAAAGGGCTGCGGATACTTGGAGCAAACATATCCGATGGAGCCAAAGGGCTGCGAATACTTGGAGCAAACATATCCGATGGGGCCGAAGGGCTACGGATACTGAGAATGAACGAGCATTGACACGGGGGCGTAATGCGCAAAGCGTAGTCCAGTTAATTGTATTTTGATAAAAACAAATTTGTATTGACATCGGGGCATAAGACGCGAGTACAATCCAGTCACTAACACTTATCCAAAGAATCAAGATGGTTGAAGATAATGAAAACCAAGAGTTAAGGCTTAACACGCATCTATGAGCATCAAAATAGTAGGGTTTCGAATCATTGCATTTTGTTTGCATAACAAGAAGCATGAAATTGCATGATCTGCCATTGTTGCATGCACATGTGCATCACGATAAGATAGGTGCATTCAACCGTATGATTGTTTGTGCCTGAGTGTTGTCCTATACCCGAATTACGTCTTAGTCTGATTCCCGTTGGGATACGTAGGCAGCTCACTATTGAGCACGACCAGCATCGACCATCTTGGCATCCTATTTTTGCAATGCATTTTGTTTTTACCTGAATTCGATTATTCGGTCAAAGGCTTATCTTCACCCAGGCTTCGGCATTCGCTTGTGATACGCGTTGCTTCACAAGCTCTGCCAAAGAGGGGCAATCTATAGACACCCCAATTTTGACCGATCGTCGAATTCAGGGGATGATTACCTCTAGATCGATGACGATAATGTCCGACGGGATTCGAAGATTTTCTAAATGATCCAAGTTCTTCGGAGGTTCTTCAGCCTCGATAAAGTTTTCAAAGAAAGATCGGGTGTTCGGGGAAACTCGGGTATGAAATACGTATAAGAAAAAAAAGTAGTTTGAAAAAAATTTATTTTGATATAAGGAATAGAAAATCATTTGAAAAGAAAATAAAAAGAAAAGGAATTTTGAAAAAGAAAAGAAAACCAAGAGATATAAATAAATAAATAAATATATGTATATACAGTCTATGTAAATATATATAAATGAAAAATAATAAAAAAATAAAAATAAAAAAAAGGGAAAATTCCGTTAGAAGCGGCACGCGGCGAAGCCGGTGGCACTCAGTGTCACAGAGTGCCACCGGCTGTAATAGACTGTTTTTCTTCAATACGTGTGGAATATAATTGCACATAGGTTTTTACCCCAAATTTACCAAATTAACCCCTTGGGGTTGGTCTATATAAGGAGATGTTCAACTCCATTATGGGGGGGATCCTTTTTTTAAAGTGAAGGAAAATATTGAAAATATATAGAGAGAGAGAGAGAGATATATATATATATATATAATTGAGAGGAAATGAGAGAATTTTGAAGAAAACCAATAGTTTTTTAAGAAGAATTTGAAGAAGAACTTGAAGACTTGGAAGATTTTCATCAAGAAACAAGAAGCTCTGAGGATTCCTTGAGGTATTCTTCTAAATTTAACTTAGTTTGCCTCCAAATTCAATCATAATTCATAGAACTCTAGGACCTTCTTACACAATTTTTAAAAAGTCTCTTCTTATCTCATTTCATCACACACCACTAGAATTGTGATTGAATTTTCATTTGTTTTCATTGATTTGGATCTAAATAAAGCTTTGGGTTTAAGACAAAAACAAGTTTGTAAAAGAATGTTTGACTTGGATTTTCAAATGAACTTTGATTCTATTTCCTTTTGTTTATATTCTTTTCTTGGGGTCCATGAAATCTTCAATATCTCATTGGATTCACTTGAGTTTGATCCTTTAATCCCCTATGATTTATATGAGAATTAAGGTTGATCAATTAAGGTTGATCATGGCTATGTCCATACATGATTAGTGGATCCAAATTTTGACTCATGATTTGGGCCCTCTAATTTGAAATCCCATGGAATTCTTTCCATATTCCATGAAGGTTTATGTGGATTTAATCATATCAAGTCTCCAAGGATCATTAATTTGAGAGGAGAATAGAATAAAATAAGTTTATATTCCTCAAGGATCATCAACTTGAGAGAGGAATTGAGTTGTCATTTTTCATGGCTTGGATCTGAATATTGGTGCAGTGAATTCATTAACCAACTGTGATCAAAGATTTTTAATTAAATCATAATCCATTGGAATTGAATGAGACCAATTGCAATGTGTTCATAACACATGGATCCACCACCACAATTTTGTTTTTGGTAAAATTCCATAGTTAACATGGTTTGGTCTTAGGAGTCATGAACTAGTTACTCTCTATTCAAAATTTCAGAATAGTAAGATAGTATTGATTTAGGTAGATCAGAACCTTCACCAAATACTTTTGACCTCAAATAAATTTTTTCTATATAGTTAAATGTGTTAAAGATATCCCCTAAATATATTAGAGTCATTCGGATTTATTTATTATTTTTCAAAAATCATACCAAAACTCGAGACAGAGAGTTGTTAAATTCTGAGTGATCTCGAGTCTCGGTCCAATTCCCAAAGATTGGACCATTCGATCATTGATTTTTTTTTTTGGGTTAGATACTAGAGTCATAAAGGCACATCATATACAAAAATCATTAAGATCATCCTTGGGAAGTATGGTTTTTCTATTTTTGAAATGCTGACTTGCTCTCTGTAAATTTTGAAACTCTATTACAGTTTTGATAACTTCACAAATGATGATTAAAATGTCTTTTAAATAACCTAGTACTTAAACCATGATTTAATAATGATTAATTGGACTTAAATCTAGAGGCTAAATGATCCAATCAATGAATAGTTCATAGCTTACTCTTTTTCATGTTCATACATTCTTCCAAGTATGTTAAAACTTGTGATTAGAGTTTATTTTGCATTCGGTTAAGTTGCATTTAATTGAACCTAGTTGTGAGTTCCTTGTGATCATGTTGGGATTATACCATCTCGATATGGACATTACATTGGCTCCTAGTTGAGACTTGTATATCTGTAGAGATGTTGTGCTTCCTAGTTAGTTAGAAGGAATTCATGGTTATGTCAATTCTCTCTATGCTTAATAGATTTAAGCTAGAAGTTTAGGAATGTTATTCGATATTATACCCTGATCAAGGCATGTGGACTAACCCTTTGTTCTGTAGCGCTATGGAGGTGTGATTTCTTGACTCTTTTCTACTTTATTTTATTTATTGGTTTTATGGATTTTTGACTCTATATGCAACACCTTAGACTAGGTCTTAATTTATGTGTATATATGTGATTAGAGACTCTTTTTAAGTTTTTTATTTATTTGCATGCATTACACGTCTCCATTTCACGACTGGATCCTGAGTAAGCTCTCTTGTTCCTTATTTGCATATCATTCTTGCTTACTAGTTGAAGTATAAGGTTTTGTACGTCTTTTATCATTAGCAATCTTGCACCCCTTTCGACATGTTTTTGTAATGTATATTTATATATATGTATTAGTTGAGGGCATGCTTAGATTAACAATTCAATTAAAAGGATGTTGAGTGGAGGCATATCATGAGATAGGATGAGAGGGGGTGTTTTAGTCCGCCGAGCTCCTTCCCCTCTCATTCCATAATCCCCAGACCTAGAAAATCTCTGGTTTCCAAAAGATCAGTTTGCTTTTTAAAATGGTTTTAGTTTTCCTTTAAAAATTAAGTGTCGACTCGTATTTGAATTTGAAATTTGAAAAAGTTTTTAAAAAGCGTGGTTAGACTGCGATATCCACAATATGACTCCCACTTTTTGAAAAAGAGAAAAGAAAAGATCGAGAACTTGTTTGAGTCCGTACGACTGCCATCTTTGGAATAAAAGGAGTGTTGTGAATTTACTTAGTTTAGAGTGACTCCAATAAAAGAAAGTCAATCAAGAACCTGCTTGAAGTCAAAGCAACTCCCATTTAAAAGAAAAAATTTAGGAAATTGTTTAGGTCAAAGTGACTCCCATTCTAAAAAGAGAAAAAATTCAAGGATTTGTTTGAGTCGAAACGACTCCCATTTTGGAAGCAAAGGAAAATGACAACAATGAAAAATTTTGGGCGTGGTCTCGGAACAAAATCAATAAAACTGGGATAATAGGAACAATTATAGAGCATAAATCTCAATCTTATATGTGGCCATTAACATCTAGAGTGTGCTCAAAATCAACTCGAATAAGCATGGGGGAAGAATTCATGATTACAACAAAGTCAAAAATCACCAAGTGCATTAAGGCATAGTCATACTCATACATACATTGGCATCATACATTGCATTGTCATCATTGAAATTGAAAGTTTAAGGATGAAGTTTGAGTGTTTTTTTTTACCTCCTTGCGAAAGGCACGGGCCAAGAGATGTGACTCCAGATCGGCTAGGAAAAACGAGGAGTTGTGGCTGGGAGAGGGCTTGTATTTCTTCCTTGGAGGTCCTTGGGAGCCAGAACCACGAGCCATGGAGTGGATTTGCAAGAAAAGTGAGAAAAAATCAAACCTTTAAAAGTATAAGAGAAAATATATCAAATGTGAAGAAACTATAATTTTTTATCATTAAGCAAGCAAAAGATGTGATCTTGATGATAGAAAGGAGTAAACAAACCTTGGATTGGGAGATTTGTGAGTTAGAGAACAAAGGAACTGAAAATCCTAGAGAGGATCCATTTGGAAAAAGAAAGGAAGAATGAGGAAAAAGAAAAGAAAATTTTGTTTTAAAACAAACTGTCAAACAGGCCGGCACTTGATGAAAGTCAGCGGCACTCAGCAAATGCCACCACATCAATATTGAGTGCCGCTGCGAGTGACAGTTGGCCTTCCTCCCAAATTTTTTCATGTTCTCTTGGGGACCATTGAATTTTGCTTAGATGTCCTTCAAAGTTTTCCCTCGTTTTGAATAAGGCCCCAGGATTTGAAAGGTAAGTCTTAAAGTCCTTGTCATAAATAGAAACTGACCCTAATTTTATGAAACAGAAATATTTTGAGTCCGATTGACTTTTGATTTGGTGAAGTTGAATTGATTTGAGTCTGATAGACTCCTGATTTTAGAAATTTGAATAAGATTTGAGTCTAGCAGACTCCGGATTTTTGAAAATGAATTAAACTTTGTCTGATTGACTCCCGATTTTGGAAATTGAAGTGGATTGAATCCATTGGAATCCCGGCTTTAGAAATTTGAAAAAGATTTGAATCTGTTGTACTCCTATTTTGAAAATAAATTGAATTGAGTCTAAATAGATTTGAGTCTGATCGACTCTCGATGGTAGAAATTTGAAATATTTGAGTCCAACGGACTCCCGATTTTAGAAATTTGAATAAGATTTGAGTCTAAAAGACTCTAAATTTTTTAAAATAAATTGAACTGCATCCCGATTATAGAAATTTGAAAAGATTTGTGTCTGATGGACTCCTGATTTTAGATATTTGAAATAGATTTGAGTCTGATGGATTCTGGATTTTTAACTAAATCAAGTTTGACTGACTCCGATTTTTGAAATTTGAATTGAATTGAGTTTGATTGATTCCTGATTCTAGAGTATAAATTGAATCGAGTTCGACTAACTCTGGATTTTGAAATTTGAAAAGAATTAAGTCTGATTAACTCCAGATTTTGAAATAAGTTGAGTTTGATTGACTTCTGATAGTGGAATTTGAATTTGAATTGAGTCGAAGTGACTCCTGATTTGGCAAAATTTGAATCGAGTCTAATTGACTCCTGATTTTAGAATAAAAATTGAATTGAATCTGATTGACTCTTGATTTTAGAAATTAAATAGAATTGAGTCTGATTGACTCCCAATTTTGGAAATTGAATTGAATTGAGTCTGACTGACTCCCGATTTTGTAGATTGAAATGAGCAAACATATCCGATGGGGCCGAGTGGTTGCGGATACTTCGAGAAACCTGCATTGGCACCGGGGTGTAATGCGCGAAGTATAGTCCAGTTAATTGTATTTTGAGAGAGCAAACCTAAATTGGTACCAGGGCATAATGCGTAAAGCGTAGTCCAGTCAATTGCATTTTTATAGAGCAAACATGCATTGGCACTAGGGCATAATGAGCGAAGCATAGTCCAGTCGATTGTATTTAGAGAGAGTAAACCTATGTTGGCACTGGGGCATAAGGCACAAAGCGCAGTCCAGTCAATTGCATTTTACTTAGAGCAAACCGGCATTGGCACTAGGGCATAATACGCGAAGCGTAGTCTAGTTAATTACATTTTGATAGAAAAAACCATGTCCGGGGGGCTGAGGTAGCTACAGAAATGATGAAACCGCGTTTGGGGGCTGAGGTAGCTACAGATAGCGATGAAACCGTGTTCAAGGGGCTGAGGTAGCTACATTTAATGATGAGACTGAATCCGGGGGGCTAAGGTAGCTACAGATAGAGATGAAACTGTGTCCGGGGGGCTTAGGTAGCTACAGATAATGATGAGACCACGTCTAGGGGACTGAGGTAGCTACTGATAGCGATGAGACCGTGTCCAGGGGGCTGAGGTAGCTACGGATAGTGATGAAAGCACATATCCGGGGGACCGAGGTGGTTATGAATAATGAAACCAAGAATTAGTAGCATCGGACATGAAATGCATCCATATACATCGAAATAGCATGACCTCGAGTCATCGCATTTGCATAGTCTTAAAGTTTAAAGTATGAAATTGCTGTGGCAGCCATCATTTCATGAGCACATGCATCACGATAGGATAGGTACATTCATCTGCATGATTATCTGTGTTTATGTAGGTAGTCCCTTGCCCGAACTGTGTCCTGGTCTGATTCCCGTTGGGATACTTAGGCAGCTCACTATCGAGCACGACCAGCACCGACTGTTTTTGTAATGCACTTTGTTTTTTTTTTACCTGAATTCAACAATTCGGTCAAAGGCTTGTCTTCACACTGGCTTTAACATTCAATTATGATACGCGTTGCTTCGCAAGCTCTGCCGAAAAGGGGCAAACTATAGACACCCCAATTTTGAACCGACCGTCGAATTCAGGGGATGATTACCTCTAAAACCAATGACAACAATGTTAGATGGAATTTGAAAATCTTTAAAGTGATTCAAGCTCTTCGAAAGGTTCTTCAATCTCGATAAAATTTTCAATAGAAAGAAGGAGAGGGACAGGGGAATTCTTGGGTGTACAATACATATAAGAAAAGTAAAAAAAATATGTATATATATATCAATCTGAAAAATACAATAAAAATGGATTTTACTTTTATAAAAAAAATGAAAAAAAAAAAGAATTTCAAAAGAAAAGAAAATGAACAAAAAACAAAAAAAAAAAGAAATAAAAGAAAAGAAAAAATATGTATATATATGTATAAAGATGAGGCGACACATGGCGAAACTAGCCGAAATCACTGAGTGTCGCGCCGGTACTCACTGAGTGTCGCCGACAACTCAGCGAGTGTCGTCTGCTGTAACTAACTATTTTTAAAACAAATATGTATTGAAAAACAAAGATAGCATTGCACATGGATTTTTACCCCACTAAATTAACCTTGTCACGACCCATCCCACTGCGCGTGGAAATAGGACACGTGGCACGCCACCAAGGCTCATTCAAACATCCTCTAATGACACGCAGCGGAAAGAACTTTAAAACAACCCTGAGTATTTTAAAACTTTAGGGAACATTACCCTTTGAATTGAAATTTTCTTAAAATCAAAGTTATAAAAAGTTTTGGTCATTTGGAAACACATTCAAAAGAATCAGTTTTGAAAACAGAGGTTCAGTCGACTGTGCCTAGCAGAAACCAAATCCCTAAATTCTTAACAGAGGTCCAGTCGACTGATCAGGGAACCCAGTCGACTGCACTGGTTACTATTTGGATCAGCAGCTAGAATCTACAGTAGTTCAGTCGACTGATCAAAGGTCCCCAGTCGACTGTGTTAAGCAGAACCAAAATACAACATTTTCAAAAGGGGTCCAGTCGACTGAGTTATAGTACAGTCGACTGGTTTTGCCATTAATAAAAGCAGTAGCCAAAAATCAACAGTGTTCAATCGACTGATAAAGGGTCCAGTCGACTATTTCCATTACTATTCACTTTCAGTGTCTCAATCCCACGAGATCCAGTTGACTAATCCAGAGTCCAGTCGACTGCTCCCCTGCTGGGCAGCCCTGTTGTGAAAATTAACAACTCATGCTTCTCTATACCAACAACAATCACAACCATAACTGAATTACAACATTTAAACATAACCACAGACGTTCAATTACAGATTACAATACTGCGAAACTAATCCGCGATCCTATTACAATATATTACAATTCCCAATCCTTACACAAGTTTTAGAATTTAAAACAAAAACATATACAAAGGTAATTCCCCTGGCGTTCATCGGCCTCACTCATCACGCTACTTCTTGTCTTTCTTCTTACCTGCTATGGAGTACATCTCCACTGCTCAGCTATATGCTGAGTGTACAATTCTATATGTATGCTTATATGACAGTTCATGGTTCAAGCATCTAAAACACATAGAAATAGTCTCTAGGGTGAGTGGTACGCATTCATCCAGTCGATGCCGTAGGAGGCCCACCTCTCCCACGCATCTCGTACACTGGTTGGGCCTTCCTCCATACCAGGTACCGTGTCCTAGTTGGGCCCACCTCCAATCCAGACACAACCACAATTCCAAATCCATTACACTCACAATCAAAATCATAATCCTCAAGGTTCGAGGAGCTTACCCCGGATGAATTGGCACCAAACTCCCCTTTGACCCAAGTAGACACATAACATGCTCACATAAACAGTTATACGTGCTTTTCATATAATTTCACGTGCATAATTAACGGGCCTAATTAATACATGAATTTCGTCCAGATCCAAGGATATCAAAGTTGATGTTCAAAACATGAAAATCCATATATCTCATAGATCTAGAATTCATACCTCGTGCGATTCTCTTCAAACTTTGAAGGATCGTCTAGGGGGCTAATTAATCGTCGGATTTCAAATTTGAGACGATTCCTACAAGTTTTACTGGGTTTTCCTCAAAAGTCTAGAAATTAGATTTTTACAAAAATTGGCCAAACACGACCTAAGTAGTATCAAAACAAAGATCTTACCTCCACGAGTTCAAATCTTGAATCTGGAGAAAATATGACGGATGAACGGTCGTCGATCGGCGTCGCAAAGCCCATTGGCTCCAATCTCTCTTCTCTCTTCTCTCTCTAGATATTTTTGGCAAGTTTTGGATGAGAATGAATCTCATCCACTACTATATATAGGTAAACCTTTCGAAATTTGTGTTTACCTCCCCACGAGTTCCTCAAACTTCTAATTAGCTCTCGAAACTTCGCACACGTCCATTTTATGGTTTTACGAGTGAAAATTATAAATTTCAAAAGTTTTCGACTAGGTTTCGTTTGGGTCCAAAAATAACGTCTGAAAACTCTATTCTGTGGAATCTCTACACAACCTACCTTTTTAAGTTACGTATCACTCACGTTCTCACCACAGTTCTCAAAATGATATACTACAGTATCCAAATACCAGAATTATACAACACAGGTATAATTACTATTTACAGGAATACCAGATAAAGTCAAATAACATTTAAATCATATAAATGTCATTTATTCATGCCCATGCAATATGAACTGCCATGTTCCCGTGTCCTCACTGACACCTTACCGTTGACTCACAGTCAACCTCAACTCAAATTATTAATAACATAAATAATTTCAAAATTTCAAATGATGCATTTTCAAAAATCATAAATTTCTAGAACGGGTGTGACAACTCTCCCCTCCAAAAAGGAAGTTTGTCCCCAAACTTTACCTCATGCGTTGAATAAGTACGGATACTCATTCTTCATGTCTTCCTCACTTTCCCACGTAGCCTCTTCCACAATACTTTTACCATCGGAATCATCTTAGTTCTTAAGACTTGTTCTTTTCGATCTAGAATCTCGACCGGTTGTTCCACATAAGTCAAGTCTCCCTGAATCTGCTGTGGTTCAGGTACAATGATCTTACTCGTATCAGTCATGCAACGTCTCAACATAGACACGTAAAACACATTATGCACATGTTCCAACTCTGATGATAAAGCCAATCGGTAAGCCACCGGCCCTACTCTCTCTAGAATCTCAAAAGGTCCTATGAATCTTGGATTAAGCTTTCCCCTCTTTCCAAATCGTATAATGCCTTTCAAAGGTGTTACTCGTAAATATACAAAATCTCCAACTTCAAAATTCATCGGTCGTCGTTCGAGTCTGCATAACTCTTATATCGGCTCTGAGCTACCTTGAGTCGCTCTTGAATCAACTTCACCTTCTCAGTAGTCACCTGTATTAACTCAGGTTCTAACAACTTTCTTTCTCCAACCTCGGTCCAACAAATTGGTGATCCACACTTGCGCCCATATAATGCCTCATAAGGTGCCATACTGATACTCGACTGGAACCCATTGCTGTAAGCAAATTCAATCAAAGGTAGATGTTTCTCCCAATCACTCCCAAAATCTAATACGCAAAGTCTCAACATATCCTCTAGCGTCTGAATCATGCGCTCTGACTATCCATCGGTCTGAGGATGAAATGCAGTACTGAAACTCAATTTCGTACCCATAGCTTTTTATAAACTTCTCCAAAACCTTGACGTAAAGCTACTATCACGATCGGATATAATCACCGCTGGTACCCCATGTAGTCTTACAATCTCTTTCACATACAATTCCGCTAATTTGGACGGCTTAGTAGTCTTAATTGGTAGAAAATGAGCTGACTTGGTTAATCGGTCAACTATAACCCAAATCCTGTCATTCTTGCTACGCGATCGCAAAAATCCAGAAACAAAGTCCATCGTGATCTCGTCCCACTTCTATTCTGACACTGGCAATGGTTGTAGTAACCCCGCGGGTACTTGTCTCTCTGCTTTGACCTGTTGACATGCCGAACATTCGGATACAAACTTAGCGACTTCACGCTTCATACCCTTCTACCAAAAGTTTTCCCTCAGGTTTCTGTACATCTTATTACTTCCCAGGTGCACTGAATATTTCGTACTATGAGCTTCCTCCAAAAGTCGTTCCTTCAGGTCTTTCACATTCGGTACACATAATCGGTTCTCAAACTTCAGAATTCTTTGTTCTAATACCAAACCAGGTCGCTTTCCCAAAGGTATCTCGTCTCTCATTTTTCACAAATAGACATCGTTAAATTGTCCCTTCTTGATCTCATCGATAATATATGGGTGTGCAATGATCGCCATCATTAAGCCATCATTGGTTCCTGGAATCACATCTAATTCTAAGCATTCCATCTCGTTACCAATTCTTTTTGTTGTGTTAGCTCGTCGGCTAAATTCCTTGGCATCTTCTGGCTTAATGCATCGGCTACTACATTCGCCTTTCCCGGATGGTACTCAATCGAAAGATCGTAATCCTTCATCAATTCCAGCCATCTTCTCTGTCTCATATTCAAATCCCGCTGAGTAAAAATGTACTTCAAACTCTTGTGGTCGGTGAAAATCTCACATTTCTCTCCATACAGATAGTGTCTCCAAATTTTTAAAGCATGAATTACTGCAGCTAACTCAAGATCATGGGTCGGATAGTTAACCTCATGTGTCTTTAACTGCCTAGAAGCATATGCAATTACTTTACCACCTTGCATAAGCACACATCCCAACCCTTTATGTGAAGCATCACTATAGATTACAAATCCTTCGGTTATGGATGGTATTGTCAATATCGGTGCTCTCGTCAAACGTGACTTTAACTCTTGGAAACTGTCTTCACATTCCTGACTCCATTCAAAAATAACACCCTTTCTCATTAACTTGGTCATAGGTAATGAAATCATCGAGAAATGTTCAATAAAACGGCAGTAGTATCCCGCTAATCCCAAGAAACTTCGAATTTCAGATACGGATGTCAGCCTCTGCCAATTAGATACAGCTTCTACTTTGTGAGGATCAACTGATACTCCATTCTTGTCAATTACGTGACCAAGAAAATTAATACTAGACAACCAAAATTCACATTTCTTGAATTTACCAAATAATTGCTTCTCTCGTAATCTCTGAAGTATCAACCTCAAGTGGTTCTCGTGTTCTATCTCACTCGGTGAATAGATAAGGATATCGTCAATGAATACAATCACAAAGTCATCCAAATAATCCTTGAATACTCGATTCATAAGATCCATGAACACGGTTGGTGCATTTGTAACTCCAAACGGCATGACTAAGAACTCATAATGTCCGTAGCGCGTTCTAAAAGCTGTTTTCTCAACATCTTTGGCCTTCACTTTCAACTGATGGTAACCCGATCTCAGGTCTATCTTGGAGAATACTTGTGCCCCACGAAATTGATCAAATAAGTCATCAATTCTGGGTAACGGATACTTGTTCTTAATCGGTTAACTTGTTCAGTTCCCGGTAATCAACACACATATGCATTGAGCCATCTTTCTTCTTTACGAACAACACTGGAGCTCCCCATAGAAAAATACTTGGTCGAATGAAACCCTTGTCAAGAAGCTCTTGTAGTTGAATTTTTAGCTCTTTCAATTCTATGGGTGCCATTCTATACGGTGCCTTTGATACGGGTCTTGAGCCTGGTATAACCTCAATAGTGAATTCAACCTCTCTCTCAAAAAGTATATCTGGTAGGTCATCAGGAAATACATCGGGATATTCTCGCACTATCAGAATGTCTTCTACTTTTAATTCGGTCGCTGAGACATCAGTCACTGAACATAGAAATCCTTGACATCCCTTTTTCAATAACCTTCCCGCTCGGATAGCTGAAATTAAATACAACGGCGGTATAACCCCACTCCCTTGGAAACAAAAGTTCCCATATACCGGTGATTGAAAATTAACCTCCTTCCGTTTACAGTCTATGGTGGCTTGGTTAAGGGCTAACCAATCCATCCCCAATATCACATCAAAATGGTTCACCACAATCGGTATAAGGTCTACGATCATTAACTTCTCGCCTAGTTTGATCTCACAGTCTTTATATATTGTAGATGTCACTACCGGTTTACTAAGCGGCACGGTAATGGATAAATCATATCCTAGTGGCGCAGACTTAACATTCAAATGTTCAACAAAGTTATAAGATACAAATGAATGCGTAGATCCCGAATCAACGAGTATGCGTGCTAAGTGCGAACATACAAGCACCATACCTGAGACCACTATATTAGTAGTAGCCACGTCTCCAGGGTTCATCTGGAATGATCTTCCCTGACGTTGCTCCGTCCTTTGTCTCCCATCACTAGACTGCTTAGGCTTCGAACCACTAGAAGCCATAGAACTTGCCCCTTGTTGAGAACGCTTCTTTGGGCAATCCTTCACTCGGTGTCCTAAGGTACCACAATCAAAGCACTTGAGTTACGGGTAGGTCGCAGAACTCACACTGTTTCCCCCTGTAGATCTGCTCTGAAAGTTGGTCAGAAAACATCGACCGGTGTGTGGTCGATTGCAAAGCGGACACAATGGTATATTACGTGGTACTCTCCTGGAATCATTAAAACCAGAACTAGGGCCTCGTGAAAACGACTTCTTAAAAGATCCCCCCTGACTTCGGTCACCACCCTCATGACTTCGCTTTCCTTGGTGATTTTGTCTCGATCTCCCTATTCCACTTTCGGCTACAAGCGCCGTCTGCTATACTGCTACAACAGTCGAATGTTCGTAGGTCTCTACTCTCAACCAGATATTATCCCTTAAACCCTCTTCAAATTTTCTTGCCCTATCTTCCTCTTCGGGCACGGAACCCTTTCCAAATCTCAACAAAGCGTTGTACTTGGAAGTATATTCGGTTACAGTCATATCTCCCTGCTTCAGGTAATCAAATTCTCGCTTCTTCGCATTATAGGCGGCTCGTGCAAAGAATCGACGATTGAATTCTGCCTTAAACCCTTCCCAAGTAATCGGTGCTCCTTGATCTAGGACATTCACCCACCAGTTCTGGGCTTCACCCCTCAGTACGTCACTTGCGTTCTCAATCTTCTCCCTATCTAACATCGGAATAGATCAAAAAATTCGTTCCATTTCCATGACCCAATGTTCTGCCAATGTTGTATCAGGTGTTCCATGAAATTCCATTGGTTTCTTCCTTGAAAATTGTTAAGATATTGATCTCAAACCCCTATTTTCAGGTACATTCACCACAGCTATCGGTTCTGGTTCCAATGGAGGTGTTGGAGGTAACCGTTCGAATATATTTCGGATCATATCACCTATATTCCCCATCATTTCTGCCATGTTATTCATACATCGAGTGTGTGGCAATAGTTCTCGCTCTTCATCACTCATGATTACAATCCTGTAGTTCTCAATGCATAAATACTATGCATGTACAACAATAACAATATCATGTATGCAAAATAACATACATATGCATCAAACATCTCTCATATGTATGGATGCAATCTAGAACATATGACAATTCACTCAACACTCCACTCGTCGTCGAACGTTCCCAAAGTTTTGTTACCTATTGCTCTGATACCAATAAATGTCACGACCCATACCACTACGCGTGGAAATAGGACACGTGGCACGCCAGCAAGGCTCATCCAAACATCCTCTAACGACACGCAGCGGAAAGAACTTTAAAACAACCCTGAGTATTTTAAAACTTTAGGGAACATTACCCTTTGAATTGAAATTTCCTTGAAATCAGAGTTATAAAAAGTTTTGGCCATTTGGAAACACATTCAAAAGAATCAGTTTTGAAAACAGAGGTTCAGTCGACTGTGCCTAGGGTCCAGTCGACTGTGCCTAGCAGAAACCAAATCCCTAAATTCTTAACAAAGGTCCAGTCGACTGATCAGGGAACCCAGTCGACTGCACTGGTTTCTATTTGGATCAGTAGCTAGAATCTACAGTAGTTCAGTCGACTGATCAAAGGTCTCCAGTCGACTGTGTTAAGCAGAACCAAAATACAACATTTTCAAAAGGGGTCCAGTCGACTAAGTTATAGTACAGTCGACTGGTTTTTGCCATTAATAGAAGCAGTAGCCAAAAATCAACAGTGTTCAGTCGACTGATAAAGGGTCTAGTCGACTGTTTCCATTACTATTCACTTTTAGTGTCTCAATCCCACGAGATCCAGTTGACTGATCCAGAGTCCAGTCGACTGCTCCCCTGCTGGGCAGCCCTGTTGTGAAAATTAACAACTCATGCTTCTCTATACCAACAACAATCACAACCATAACTGAATTACAACATTTAAACATAACCACAGACGTTCAATTACAGATTACAATACTGCGAAACTAATCCACGATCCTATAACAATATATTACAATTCCCAATCCTTACACAAGTTTTAGAATTTAAAACAAAAACATATACAAAGGTAATTCCCCCGGCGTTCATCGGCCTCACTCATCACGCTACTTCTTGTCTTTCTTCTTACCTGCAATGGAGTACATCTCCACTGCTCAGCTATATGCTGAGTGTACAATTCTAAATGTATGCTTATATGACATTTCATAGTTCAAGCATCTAAAACACATAGAAATAGTCTCTAGGGTGAGTGTTACGCATTCATCCAGTCGATGCCGTAGGAGGCCCACCTCTCCCACGCATCTCGTACACTGGTTGGGCCTTCCTCCATACCAGGTACCGTGTCCTGGTTGGGCCCACCTCCAATCCAGACACAACCACAATTTCAAATCCATTACACTCACAATCAAAATCATAATCCTCACGGTTCGAGGAGCTTACCCCAGATAAATTGGCACCAAACTCCTCTTCGACCCAAGTAGACACATAACATGCTCACATAAACAGTTATACGTGCTTTTCATATAATTTCACGTGCATAATTAACGGGCCTAATTAATACATGAATTTTGCCCGGATCCAAGGATATCAAAGTTGATGTTCAAAACATGAAAATCCATATATCTCATAGATCTAGAATTCATACCTCGTGTGATTCTCTTCAAACTTTGAAGGATCATCTAGGGGACTAATTAATCGTCGGATTTCAAATTTGAGACGATTCCTACAAGTTTTACTGGGTTTTCCCCAAAATTCTAGAAATTAGATTTTTACATAAATTGGCCAAACACGACCTAAGTAGTATCAAAACAAAGATCTTACCTCCACGAGTTCAAATCTTGAATCTGGAGAAAATCTGACGGATGAACGGTCGTCGATCGGCGTCGCAAAGCCTGTTGGCTCCAATCTCCCTTCTCTCTTCTCTCTCTAGATATTTTTGGCAAGTTTTGGATGAGAATGAATCTCATCCACTACTATATATAGGCAAACCTTTCAAAATTTGCGTTTACCTCCCCACGAGTTCCTCAAACTTCTAATTAGCTCTCGAAACTTCGCACACGTCCATTTTATGCCTTTACGAGTGAAAATTATAAATTTCAAAAGTTTTCGACTAGGTTTCGTTTGGGTCCAAAAATAACGTCCGAAAACTCTATTCTGTGGAATCTCTACACAACCTACCTTTTTAAGTTACGTATCACTCACGTTCTCACCACAGTTCTCAAAATGATATACTACAGTATCCAAATACCATAATTATACTACACAGGTATAATTACTATTTACAGGAATACCAGATAAAGTCAAATAACATTTAAATCATATAAATGTCATTTATTCATGCCCATGCAATATGAACTACCATGTTCCTGTGTCCTCACTGACACCTTACCGTTGACTCACAGTCAACCTCAACTCAAATTATTAATAACATAAATAATTTCAAAATCTCAAATGATGCATTTTCAAAAATCATAAATTTCTGGAACGGGTGTGACAAACCTCTTAACATTGGTCTATATAAGGAGATGTTTATCTCCATTACAAGGGGTAAAAAAAAAAAGGTTGGATCATATATACAATTGGGAGAGAATTTTGAAGATAATTCAAAAGAATGAAGAAGGATCTTGAAGAAGAGCTTGAAGATACTTGAAGGTCTCCACCAAACAAAGAAAATCTGAGGATTTTTGAGGTAATACTCTAATTTTAGTTCATTTTAGTCTAAATTCAATCACAATTCATAGAATTCTAAGATCTTTTACACAATTTTCAAAAAGTCTCTTCCCGCCTCATTTCATCACACACCACTTGAATTGTGATTGAATTCATTCTTGTATTTGTTTGATTTGGATCTAGATAGAGTTTAAGATAAAAACAAGTTTTTCAAAGTAGAATTCAATTTAGATCATCAATTGGGTTTTGATTTCATCACTTTTTTTCATGCTCTTCTCTAGGGAATCATGGGATCTTCAACATCCCACTTAAATCTCTTGAGATTGATCCCTTAATTTTCTATAAATTAATGATTTACAAGAGAATTAAGGTTGATCTCAACTATATTTATGAATAATTAATGGATCTAAGTCTCATAATCATGACTTGGGTCTTTCAATTTGAAGTTTCATGGGAACTTCTTCATATCCTATTGAAATGCATAGGTATTAGTGACTTTTGATCTCCAAGGACCATTAAATTTGGAGGAGAATTGAATAAAATGAGTTTATATTCCTAAAGGATCAGCAACTTGGGAGAGGAATCAAGCATAATCCTAAGTTGGATTCATTGTTGGATTCAAATTGGGTTCAAATATTTTAAGTTCAACCATGGATTGGGTAAGTCCTTAGAGCTCATTTGTGGATCTTATCATAAGGTCTAATTTGAGGTCACTTCAAGGCTAAGTCCATGATGTCTTTCATGTTTTGGTTAGTATTCATGATCGACACTACTTAGCCCAAATCTCTCTAGAATTTTGGATCAAGTGAAAATCAATTGATGAATACCAATTTAATAATGGTGCAGTGATTCAATAACCAGCTATGATCAAAGATTTTTAATTAAGTCATGATCCATTGGAATTGAATGAGACCAATTGGAATGTATTCATAACACAAAGATCTACCACTGCATTTTCTATTTTTTTTTCTTAACTGTGTGGTTAGGATGGTTTGATATTAGGATTTGTGAACTAGTCATCTGTCCTAAAATTTTAGAACACTAAGTCAATTTTAAATTGATTAGATCAGAGTTAGTATCAAAAAAAATTCTATGAAGTTTTATGAGTTAATAAGATCCCCTTAAAAGATTGAAACAATTCAGATTCGTTTACTATTTTTAGAAAATCATACAAAATCTCTGGACAGAGAGATGATGAATTCTGAGTAGTGTCTAGTCATGGTCTGATTCCTAGCAATTGGACCATTTGCTTATTGATTTTCTTTTTGGGGTTAGAAACTAGACTCACAGAGGCACCTTGTGTCCAAAAATCATTGAAATCAAGCCATAGGAACTATGTTTGTTCTATTTTTTAAACTCAGGTTTCTTCTCGGTAATTTTTGAAAACCTTAGGCAAATTTGGTAAATCTTGCTAACTTTGATCCAAATGGTTTTCTAATGCCTTAAGGCTTGAAATATGTTTTGATTATGATTAATTGAACTCAAATCTAGTGGCTAAATGATCCAAATCAATGAATGATTCATAGCTTGTTCTTGTTTCTATTCATGCATTTATTATCATCAAATGCATATTGATTCTTGTAATTAAGGACATTTGTTTGCATTGTGATAAGCATAATTGGTTGAGTTTAGTAATGGATTCCTTTTAATCATATTGAGATTGTATCATCTCTATATGGACATTACATTGACTCCTAGTTGGGACTTGTATATCTATAGAGGTGTTGTAACTTCAACAAATTGAAAGGAATTCATGATTTTGTCAATTTTCTCCATATTTGTTAGATTTAAGCTAGGAGTTTGGTATGATATTTAGGATTTGATATTATATTGTGTTCAAAGCATGTGAACTAACCTTTGTTTTGTAGTGCTATTAAGGTATGGCTTCTTGAACCACCCTTTATTTTTTTGTTTTAATTGATTTTATTGATTTTCGACTTCATGCACAACACCTTATATTTGGGTTTGCCTTATGTGTATATATGTGTTAGAAACCCTTTTTCTAGGTATTCTCTTTATTTTCATGCATTGCACGTTTCCTTTCGCGACTGGATCCCGGGTAAGTTCTTTTATTCCTTATTGCATATCATTTTGCTTGCTATTTGAGCTATGTCGTTTTGTATACCGTTTTATCGTTAGCAATCTTGCACCCATTTCGACATGCGTTTGGAATGTATACATATATATATATGTATGAATTAGTTGAGGGTATGCTTAGATTAGTAATTCAATTAAAAAGGATGTTGAGTAGAGGCCTATCAGGAGATAGGATGAGAGGGGGTGTTTTAGTTCGCCGGGCTCCTTCCCCTCTCATTCCATAATCCCCGGACCTAGGAATCTCTGGTTTCCAAAAGATCAGTTTGCTTTTAAAATGGTGTCTTAATTTTCTTTTAAAAAATTAAGTGGCGACTCGTATTTGAATTTGAGAAAGTTAAAACGTGGTTAGCCTATGATATCCACAGAGGGGGGGGGGGTATGAGCATGAAAGTGTGAAGGATCTCACTCACAAGGCTGCTGGACTGACCCTCTCTATCAAACTTGTTATGTCCAAAATTATCCAGCCATGAAGTCAGTCTGCCACGTCACCAGGAGGTGCGAGTTACCTCGGTAACAGCACCAGTAGCTGAGCAGTCCCGAGGTGTTCGTCAAGACCGCGCGGTTCATACCAACAGGCCGGGATTGGAAGACCGCGGCATCCTGTGGACCCGGCCTGACCAGCAGTTTCCTAAATCATCTGCAAGACTGCAAGAGGGAATGTGGCAGTTTCCTAAACCACTTAGGAAACTTTCCCCAAATCATGTAAATCAATTCTAATTAGATTAGGCTTCCTAATCTAACTAAGTTACCATGTAAGGGTGGACTCTTGCACCTATAAAAGAGCCCACCTACCCTGTCTACAGGGACTGAATAACTCTCTAGCTAACAAGCATTGAACAGAGAATTCACCATCAATACGCATATACCCGGCCGGCATTAATGGTAGTGCCGCCCCTTTTTGTTGGCTCAACAGGACGTCGGTGATCTGCTAGTGAACGCGCACAGACGCAACCGTGGGCGTAGGTCACCTCGTTAACGAGACTGAACCACATACAACTTGTTCTTGTCTTTTTCTCTCTCTAAACCCTTCTTACTAATTTTTGGCATCATCAGTTTGGCGCCGTTTGTGGGAAACGACAAGTCTTCTCATCAACAAATTCTTGACTGATCAACATACCGCCAAAGACGGGTAAGAAAGCTGTTGTTCCGACCGGTCAGGAGAACTTGCAGCTTGAGCAGCAGGCTGCCTCCATGACCACTGAACAGATAACGGTAGCGCTGGCACAACTCTTGGAGGGCCAGCGCTGAACACAGGAACAGATGGAGGCACTTTTTGCCCGGCAGGAGAAGCGTCCTGCATCAGAAAATCAGCCCAAGAAAAGTGCCCTTATTCAAAAGCCCGCTTGGGCACGAAGGCAACCTGTTCAACCCCGGTGTCCCTACTAGACTGGGAACACCTCGGTGATGGTGAGCGCAGCCAGGCAACCAGGCGTTCACAGAGGCGAGCTCGGCCCAATTCTCACCGGGTGGAGGATGCCAGAACTATCATCAACTGGCGGCTTGCGGCCAGAGGGGCGGAGTCAGGACAGAAGGCCCGGGAGTCATTCGAGGACCCCCCGATCAGGAGCCAGGGGGACCTTTGGCACACGATTACTCAGACCCGGAGCCGGGCTCTATCCCAAAGGTCGACACGCTTCGAGGAAGAGGCTTCGTCGTCCGATCCAACCTACCGCTCGGACATAGAGAGGAGAACCGGGTGGGATGACGTAAAAGCCCAGCTCGAACAACTGCAGCAGCAGATTGAGAGGTTGAACCGCTCCAGCCACGACCTCACCAACACAGAGATGGAATCACCCTATACCGCTCGAGTGATATAGTTTCCTATTCCACGGAAGTTCAAACCCCCTCACCTTAGCTCCTATGACGGCATAGGGAGTCCGGTGGACCACATCCGCACTTACAAGGCTCAGATGGCACTGGTCACCACGGTGAATGAGCTACTGTGCCTGACCTTTCCCAGTACCCTAAAAGGGCCAGCAGTATAGTGGTTCCATGCTTTAAAGCCCCAGACGGTCGATGACTTCAAAGCCCTCAGCAAACTGTTGATCAGCCAGTTTGTAGGGATGCTCGACCGGTCAAAACCGGACACTCAGCTGCTGACCGTCAAGCAGCGCAAAGGGGAGTCCCTAAGGGAGTATGTGGACCGTTTCAACCAGCAAAGGCTCCAGATTCGTAATCTCAATGAAACGGCCGCAATTATGGCCTTCTGTTCGGGAGTTCGACACACCAAGGTTGCCACGTCATTTCATCGTGACCGAACGGCAACTCTGGTGGAGCTCTCGGAGAGGGTCGGAAAGTACATAGACACTAAGGAGTTCCTGAAAGCAAAGCGCGCCGGCCAGGAGGGAGACAAATCCCCGAAGGCCAAGCGCAAGCGTGAAGGATTTGAGAAGGGCTCGGGAAAGAAGCCAAAGCAGGATCAGAAGGATGTCTGGGGTCAGCCCCCGATTGCTTTCACACCCCTCTCCCAACCCATATAAGAAGTTATAGCCGCTGCCGAGGCGTAAAGGTTGCTTCAGCAGCCAGCGAAACTCAGAGCCCCGCCCGGTAAGAGGAATCGGGACAAGTTCTGACGCTTTCACAGAGACCACGGCCATGAAACTGAGGATTGCTTTAAGTTAAAGCTAGCAATCAAGAAGTTGATCGAGCAGGGACACCTTGCGGAGTTCGTCATAGCAGATAGACGACCCCGGCAGGACACCAGAGCTCCCGGTCAACTCCAGCCTCTCGGTCAAATCAATGTGATCTCTAGAGGAACGTCAGGCAGAGGGGATTCACAGTCCGCACGGAAGAGGCATGCTCGGGCATCCCGGGCGGATGTCTGGCAGGTCCAATCCACCGGCTCCTCCCCAACTGATGTTTTAACATTCACATCCGACGACTTACAAGACGTCCACTTCCCCCATGATGACCCGCTAGTAGTGACGCTTTCTATAGCCAACTATATGGTCAAGAGGGTGCTAGTGGACACAGGCAGCTCGTCCGACATTATGTTCACGTCGGCATTCGATCAGCTCAGGATCTCCAGGGATCGGTTCCGGCTGGTCGCTACTCCCCTGGTTGGATTCAATGGCTCCAGCACACAACCGCTCGGGACAATCGAGCTCCCAATTCTCACAGGAACCTACCCTCAACAAGCTTCCGTGCTGACAAATTTCGTAATCGTGGAAGCCCCGTCGGCCTACAACGTCATCCTTGGGAGGCCGACCCTCAATAAGGCCAGGGCGGTCGTCTCCACCTATAACTTAACAGTGAAGTTCCCAACTCCTCAGGGACCAGGATGCTTGCGTGGAGATCAGACTACCGCCCAAAGTTGCTATGTCAGCTCGTTGCGCTAGGGGACAATCACAGAAACATTAAACATCCAAGAGATGGACCCCTTGGACCAGAGTGACACGATAGGTCCGGTGGAAGAATTGGAAAGAGTGATGCTGGATCCCGAGTACCCAGACCGCACGGTCAGCATTGGTAGCCTACTGGAGCCCGGCCTAAAGGAAAAACTGACTCAGTTTCTGAGGCAAAATCAAGACGTCTTTGCTTGGAGTCATGAGAATATGCCCGGGATTGACCCCCCAGATTTTTGTCCCATCGTCTTAATGTCAGCCCGGATTGCCGACCAGTGAAGTAGAAGAGAAGGGGCATGGCCCCTGAGAGACAAAAAACAGTGAGTGAAGAGGTGGAAAAGCTCTTGAAGGCAAAGTCCATCCGAGAGGTCCACTATCCCGACTGGTTGGCTAATGTTGTTCTGGTCAAGAAAAGTAACTGGAAGTGGAGGATGTGTGTGGACTTCACCGACCTCAACAAGGCCTGCCCCAAGGATTGTTATCCGCTGCCCAGGATAGATCTCCTTATGGACTCAATGGCCTGTCACTCACTCCTCTCGTTTATGGATGCCTACTCGGGGTACAACCAGATCAGCATGTACCCCGGGGACGAAGAGAAGACTGCCTTTATCACTGACCAGGGGACGTATTGCTACAAGGTTATGCCATTCGGTCTCAAGAATGCCGGGGCCACCTACCAACGCCTGGTCAATTACATGTTCAAGGACCTGATTGGGAAGTCTATGGAAGTATATGTGGATGATCTACTGGTCAAGAGTCGGGACGAGTCCGACCACCTTAAGCATGTGGCTGGGGCCTTCAGCATTTTGAGAAAATTCAGGATGAGGTTGAACCCGGCCAAATGCACCTTTGGCGTCTCGTCCGGGAAATATTTGGGCCATCTAGTCAGCAGACGGGGAATTGAGGCAAAGCCCGAAAAGATCAAAGCCATCATCAACATGCGGTCGCCCAAGTCGACGAAGGACGTTCAAAGCCTAGCCGGACGGGTGGCCGCACTAAACAGATTTGTCTCCCGAGCTACCGACCGGAGCCTGCCATTCTTTAAAATCCTCCGCAAGGCGTTTCAGTGGTCAAAAAATTGTGAAGAGGCATTCCAGGAACTCAAGAAGTACTTGGCGTCCCCTCTTCTACTCTCAACACTCGTACCAGGGGGAAAAATTATTTTTATACTTGGCAGTGTCACCATCAGCGGTTAGCTCGGCACTCATTCGGAAAGAGCATGGGATATAGTTCCCAGTGTACTATACCAACCGGGTGTTACAGGGCGCAGAGAGCAGATACTCTCGTATCAAAAAATTGGCATTCGCCCTCATCACCTCGGCCAGAAGGCTCCATCCATACTTCCAGGCCCACGTCATTGTGGTCCTCATAGATCAACCTCTCTGCAAAATCCTCAGCCGTCCAGACATGTCTGGGAGACTCGTCAAGTGGGCATTGGACTTGGAAGAATTTAAAGTGATCTACCGACCCCGGACTGTCATTAAGGGACAAGTCGTAGCAGACTTTCTGGTTGAGTTCACGTATCCAGAGGACCCGGTTGAAGAGTCTGAGCCATCGGCCCTACCGCCCGGGTTACACTGTGACATCCCTACCTGGGTGTTGCACGTGGACGGCTCATCCAATTAGCAAGGCAGTGGGGCAGGAATCATCCTAACTACCCCCAACGGCATCCAGCTCGAGTATGCGCTAAGGTTTGGGTTCTGTGCCTCCAATAACGAGGCTGAATACGAAGCCCTATTGGTTAGATTGCAATTAGCCATTTCTATGAGTGCGCAACAGGTCCAGGGATACAGCGATTCCCAGCTCATGGTCAACCAGGTTAACCAAGAGTACGAAGCGCGGGAAGACAACATGGTAGCCTACTTGGCCCTTGTCTGAGCAGTTTCCAAGAAGCTCCAGGGATTTTCCATCACGCAGATACCCAAAGAAGAAAACACCAGGGCCGAGCGGTTGGCTCGCCTTGCCTCATCTTCTGAGTCAGACTTGCCCGGGATAAGGATAGAATATCTACCCGAGCCAAGTGTGATCAACTCAGAAGACATGGAAGTAGATCCAATCACCCTGGGACCCAGCTGGATGGACCCGATTGTGACATTCTTGACAACAGGGATGCTACAAGACGAGAAAGAAGAAGCCCGTCGGGCCAAGTACCGGGCGGCTCGATACCATCTTGCTAACGGCATCCTCTATAAGAGGGGATTCACTATCCCAAACCTCCGATGTGTCCACCCTGCGCAAGTCCAATCGATACTATTTGAAATCCACGAAATAGTGTATGGGAATCACATCGGAGGCCGGGCACTCTCCAGGAAGGCCCTATTACAAGGTTACCACTGGCCAACCATGGCCCGAGATTCCCAGGAATACGTTAGAAGGTGTGACAAGTGTCAGAGATACTCTCCCATGATCAACCGACCGGAATAGCTCCAGACACCAATCCACAGCCCCTGGCCGTTCGCCCAGTGGGGTATCGACATTGGCGGTCCCCTACCGATGGGAAAAGGACAGGTCAAGTTTGCCGTGATCGCCGTTGATTACTTCACCAAATGGGCAGAGGCCGGGCCCTTGGCGACGATAACCAAACGGAAAATGGAAAGCATTGTGGAAAAGAATATTCTCAGTAGGTTCGGCATTCCCCGGGTCCTGGTCAGCGATAACGGCAGACAATTTGACACCCCTATCTTCAGGCAGTTCTGCTTGGGCTACGGGATACTAAATCATTACTCCTCCCCTGAGCACCCTCAAGCCAACGGTCAAGCCGAGGTGACAAACCGGACAATCTTGCAGTCAATCAAAACAAGGCTTGAAGGCGCCAAAGGGCTGTGGACTGAAGAACTACCAACCCTCATGTGGGCCTACCACACTACACCCCGAGTGGCAATAGGCGAGATGCCGTTCTCTTTGACCTACAAATTCGAGACGGTGGTCACCACAGAGCTCGGGTTGCCTACATATCGGGTGGCTAACTTCAGTGCACCGGATAACGAAGCCGCTCTCAGGATAGAACTAGACCTAGTGGAGGAAAAAAGAGATCGAGCCTATCTAAAGTGGCGGCCTACAAGCAACGGGTTTCTCGATACTACAACAGCAAGGTGAAGAACCGCAGCTTTCAAGTTAGAGACCTCGTCCTCAAGGCATTGAACTAGTCTACTCGAATCCCGAGCCATAGAAAATTGGGGCCAAACTGGGAATGCCCATATAAAGTAACACGGATCAACCGACCGGGAACTTACTGGCTATAGAGCATGGATGGACACGATCTCTCTCACCCTTGGAATGTGCAACACCTCCGCAAGTACTATTAGTAGCACTTGGCCGCGGGAATTTAGTATTGATAGGGAAATTTGTTTTTGTAGCTCTGATTAAGCAACCATTATAAATCTTTATTTTTAAATGAAATTGAATACTTTACTTTGCAAATATAATCCCGTCAGTATCCCGTGCACAGCAGAAAGTCCTTGGGCCAAACCCCGAGACACAAAAAGACCTTGGCTAAAAACCAAGGCAACAAAAGACCTCGGGCTCCGAACCCAGGCACAAAAGACCTCGGGCTCCGAACCCAGGCATCGGCTTCGCCTAGGTCTAACCAACGATGGGGGCAAACCCCTAGGTGGCTGATGATGGCAAAGCCTAAAAGGACCCTGTAACCACCCATGTTCCAGGTTGGTTTCCTACAGTCACTCCTCATCTCGCCCCCGCCTTCGCAGGACGCTCCCAAGGGGATACCAGACCCAAACAGGAAATTATCCAAGCTTCGCTTAGGTCCAACCGACGACGGGGACAAACCCCTAGGTGGCCGACGATGGCAAGTTTCAAAGGACCCAGCAACCACCCATGTTCCAGGTCGGTTTCCTACGGCCACTCACTCCTGCATTCCCGCCTTAGCAAAATGCTTGGGGGGCAGGGGAATATTAGGCCAAAACAGGAAATCACACCGATCACTAAAAGAACTTGGAAGATATTCCTAAGGGCTTACAGTGATCAGAGATAGATATCCCGGATGGTAAAACAGGATACTCCTATAATACACTGGGACCTCCCGGACGGTAAAACAGGGTATTCCTATAATACACCGGGACATCCCAGACGCTAAATAGGACAAGTTCCTATGGTATACTGGGCAATTACCTTTAAAACAGGTCAAGAAGACTAGGTGTTCTACTGGTTACGGTCCTAAACCATTTGCTAAGGCGAGGGTTAGGTTGGCTAAAAACCGAGTGGATACTAGCAATTAAAAACAGGCACAGTGTAGATAAAGGTAAATAGTTAATGGAAAGTTTGACCTCGAGGGCCTTTTCATTAATGATTAAAAACTATACAAAGCCTGGGAGGCAGTTGTAGTAGCCTCCCCATGAAAAATACTACAACGATAATAATAAAAAAAAAACTAGTTGTCCACAACCACCACTTCTCCCTCCTCCACAACCTGCTCTTCAACATATGGGTCCCTGGTTGCTGCAGCTTCAGCAGCGACCTCAGAGTCAGCCTGGTCCTCCTTCCAGTAACTGGACTCTGCCTAAGAGTAGCCAGACAGGTCCCAATCAGGGTGGTCGACAGCAGCCCACTTCGCCAGGTCAGCATAGCCCGTGAGAAATCCTGCCTCGAACTCTTCCTCATCATCCTTGGCTTCAGCCTCCCGAGCAGCAGTGAGCTCCGAAAGTGTGGCCGTCATGGCTGCCAAGTCCTTCTCGGCAGTGATCCTCCTGGCCTCCGCGATTGCAACTTTCAACTCCATAACCTTCCGGGCAGCTCGCTCGGTTGAAAGAGAGTCGCGGGTCTCCCCCAGCTCCAAGGTCGCTACCTGGGATTTTTCCTCCTCCACGGAGAGAGCAAACTCTGCGGACTCCCGAGCAGCCCTCTCAACGGACAGGTCAGCCTCTGCAGTGGCCAACCTCTCAGCAAGGCCGGGAAGGGTGGCTTCAGTCCCGGCCGCAATACAGCTAATCTGCAAGAGCAAGACAACGTCAGTATACGCATGGAAGAAAAGCTAATGTTCAAATTACGAAGTGACTTACCATGTGGCTGATGCTGTATAGCCAACCGATGATGGCCTCAGAACTTAGCAGGGCGCATTTATCAATTTGACTCTGCAGTAGCCCAGGCCGGACCCTTCCGCGGACGTCATCTGCAGTCTCAACCGCCGGCCTTAAGGAAGGGCCCGCACGAGCTGTCTCCTCCATGGTCGGGAAGGAGACCCCTGACGGTTCGGCTACCGGGGGAAGTGGTGAAGGCACAGCGATTGTGATGCCAGGTGTTGAGGCCGCCGCAGCCTCCTTCTTTGCTCGGATAGAGATTCCCCGGGAGATCCTCTTGAGGGGCCGGCCCTCGGCGGGGGCCGTCTTCTTCCTCTTCTGGCCAGCCCGGGCTATCAAGGCTGCCTCTTTTTCCTTCAATGCTGCAGCGTTCTTGGGAGCCATTTCTGAAACACAGGAGAAGAGCACATGAGAATTCAGGAAAGTGTCAAATAAAAGAAAACTGGACGGTCAAGAGATGGGATTTAACAGGAATAATTGCGGGGAAGATGGGAGGTATGAAGTAGCGCAGGAGATCTTCGGGCTTCCTGATCGAGTCAACACTTGGTTAATGTCAGTTGGGTCCTCCACCAAAGACAGGATCCTTGCTTGGAACTCGTCGAGAAGACTAGGCGAATCAGTTGATCCCACTGTAAGGCAAACATACAAACGGGTTAGTCAAGGCAAAGTACAGAGACTCATCATGAAAGAAAGGTGATTGAGCTTACCCCCCAATTTCCCCGGCCAGGAGGTCCTCAACTGCAAACCCGATGCCTTTTCACACAGCCCCAGGGTTGACACTTAGAAGAATTTCTTCTTTCATCCTTTACTGTTTCTCGGGCAGTTTACTAATATATTTCGCCCTTGCCTAGCCCCAAGCGAGAAGAAGCCATCCTCCCCGTGAACTTGGAAAGGCCGGTGGGTCTAGAAGAACTCTTGTAGGGTGAGCTCGTACCCTAGAACTTGAGGCCATAAAGAGATGGACCCCATTAGATATCGCCAACCGTTCGGGGCGAGCTGCCCGGGGGAGATCCCGAGGTAGATGAGCGCGTCTCAGGCAACTGGATGGAGCAGCAAGTGAAGGCCTGCCATGAAGGCATCTTCGTACAAAGTGACGAAGCCCGACTCGTGGAAGTGAGCTCCACCGTCGTGCACAGAAAGAGAGAAGGGGCTGGGACTATCATATATATCCCTGATCCAACCCAAATAGGACCGCGCAGGGTGCTGATAATTGACTCGCACGCAAAGACGACACCAGGACTGTTCGGTACAGACCCTTCATCGCCTGACCCCTGAGATGTCGAGGCCACAGGAGAATCTCGGCGCATTTCCTCGTGAGACGCCCGGGCAGGTATCCTCCCCTTACTGTGCTAATCAAAGGGGGCCCAAGAAGGAGGGTTTGGGCTTGTGCTCAAGGCCCCTGATCGTGACTGCTCGTCCTCTGATCGGGATGACAAGTTGAAGTCTGAGTGGCACATGTCTAAGTCTATGGTGGACATAGGAGGTAGACGGCGACCTAAGAATGGGTCACGGACTCTAAGCCTAAGATACAACAGGGACAGATCTAGCAACCTGAAGGGCAGTTCATACAAGACTCTAGATGAAAGGTAGCACTCTCTCAAGACCCTCCCGGGAACACCCGTTCGGTCCAACTGCTCTAATGTACCTTCGGATTGGAAGAAATGAAAGAACCTAAAAAAGAAAAAATCCCATGCTCATTCTGACCCAAGTGGGTTCGCTCCCTCCAGTTTTGTTCAGAAAAGAAGAAGAGAATGAAGAATTGAAGACAGAAAGGAAAGACTTACAAGATTTAGCGCAGAAAAGGGGTCAGGAATCTTGCTCGAGATCTTGTTTGCACTCAAACCGCTCGGTAAACTCTCTCACTTGGCAGCAGGAATTGAAGAAATGAGCAAGTGTTCCTTATATAGGAGCAATGGGCGGTCCAGATCCATCAGATCCAACGGCTTAGGGGCTTTCCTGCCAAGAACCATTAGACAGCTGTCACCTCGGGATCATGAAAGGTTGCCTCAAAAGGCGCACATTAAATGCGTGACGTGGCGGTCTGGTTACCACGCAACTGTTTGGTTACATCCGTACCGATTTCGATGGATCCTGACCAGGCCAATTACTCCCTGACACGTGGCAACACCAACACCCGAGCTCATCTCTGTACCGGTCGGTTATTCCACCAGGTGATTTGGAAGGTGGGCCCCATCCCGAGCAGCATTCTCGGAGAATATCCAGACGGTTTCCAAGAAGGTACTGATTTTTGAATCCTCACCCGATGAAGTATCTAGTCAGTTCCGAAAATGGGGGGCAGCTGGTATGTCCAAAATTATCCAGCCATGAAGTTAGTCTGCCACGTCACCAGGAGGTGCGAGTTACCTCGGTAACGGCACCAGTAGCTGAGCAGTCCCGAGGTGTTCGTCAGGACCGCGCGGTTTGTACCAACAGGCCAGGATTGGAAGACCGCGACATCCCGTGGACCTGGTCTGACCAGTAGTTTCCTAAATCATCTGCAAGACTGCAAGAGGGAATGTGGCAGTTTCCTAAACCACTTAGGAAACTTTCCCCAAATCATGTAAATCAATTCTAATTAGATTAGGCTTCCTAATCTAAGTTACCATGTAAGGGTGGACTCTTGCACCTATAAAAGAGCCCACCTACCCTGTCTACAAGGATCGAATAACTCTCCAGCTAACAAGCATAGAACAGAGAATTCACCATCAATACGCATATACCCGGCTGATATTACTGGTAGTGCCGCCCCTCTTGTTGGCTCACCAGGCCCGCCGGTGATCTGCTAGTGAACGCGCACAGACGCAACCGTGGGAGTAGGTCACCTCGTTAACGGGACTGAACCACATACAACTTATTCTTGTCTTTTTCTCTCTCTAAACCCTTCTTACTAATTTTTGGCATCATCAAAACTATTATAAAGAATTCATCCAAAATGAATACATGCGGGGTATTTATAAACAAAACATAGTCAAGCTCGAGCACTCCAGATCCTTGAGTGCTCAGGGTTACTATTTCAGCAAAGCTTCCCCAAGGTCTCAGACATACAATCAAACATACATAGATTATATTGAATACTGAGGGGAAAGGAAAATAGATCTTATTATATATAAGAGAGAGTATTATAAGGAGAAATACAGAAATTCAGGATCATAGATAGGAAAATACAGATGCTACATTTTGTCACAGTTTTAGACAATGACAACATAGAACCACACAGATGAAGGGTTTGGATTGTGCTATCTCTCTTAAGTGTTATGTTATCTAATTTAGAGATTCATGCAATATAGCAAACATGTACAATAGCACAACACAACATACATGCAACACAGCACAGCACAGCATGCAAAATAGCACAGTACACTTGCACTGAACACACGCACGGCAGTGCACATCACGCACACTTGATCGCGCACAGGCGACGCGCGCACATACACACACTCTCTCTCTCTCTCTCTCTCTCTCTCTCTCTCTCTCTCTCTCTCTCTCTCTCACACTAAATTGTTATAACTTATTACTTAGTCTTAACATGTTGTAAGTTGTAACTTTAAAAATCCTCTAGGACCTAATGGCAACATTTTTGGACCAAATTACTACATTTTGGCACCAAATTGGGATATATATATATATATAACCAGAACCTCTAAGACATTTTATAGTAGATCCCGTATTAATATTCTTATTATTCTCAACTACTCCTTATCTTTATGTTTTTAGCAAGAATAATTGCTTACTTTATACTTTGTCAAAATGTGAATAAATGAGGGGGTTTTTTTATGTGTGTGTGCAGTCTTGTGTTTACAAATACCAAATTCATGGGCGAGATCAAAGAAATTAGTACAAAATTGGATTGCTTAAAATTAAGGTATGTGCATAATGCTACCAATTTGCAATTACTCTTTGATTGCAATTTTTTTTTTTTTTTTTGTAAAATACATGGTTGGTTGTTCATTGAATTTTCTTTTTTATGTTATATAGTACCAGCCTACAGACTTCTAAAAGAAAGGATAAATTGGGAAGAATGTGTTAAAAAGGATGTGAAGTCTCGTTGAAAGTATCGAGCCCACTTGAACTGTCCTCATAGTTGAGAAGCTAGAAGTTGGTGTCACGCCCCGAAGTAAGCCAAAAATAGGGAAAATTTAAAATTTCCTTTATTGGTCCGTAGATACGTGACTGGTTTAAGGATCGCATGCTTGCCCATACAAGAAAGTACCAAGATAAAAGCAGTAAACAGTAAACTGAAGCAGTAATAATAAGCATGGTGATTCTAGGCTTACATAGTATTAAACATCAGAGTCTTAAGTCCATTATTACAACCCACAAAATAAAAGGAGAAGTTAATAATATCCTAGGTGTAAAGCCCTATAAAGAATAATAAAAAGAAGATTGGCATCCAGTGCCTCAACTAAACAAAAGATACATAAACAAAAGTCTTCACTTCCGACAGCTAGCTCGCAAACCCATAGCCTTCCTCGGCATACTCCTCGTCCAGGTAACCTGCCTCTGCAAGATCTGGACATTTGATTGTCCAGGACATGAAAGTCATTAGCTTTACTGCAAGCTGAGTCAGTAAACCTAGTACACTGAACGGGCTCAGAAAGCATTGGTTAAGCTGTTAAGAAAGTAAAACGTTCTATTTTCTCAACTTATTAAAAACATGTCTTTAAGACACGATTCTTCTAAATCTTAAGGAAATATGTATGTTTAGGAAACGTTCAATGATTTTATAAGATCTTTGAAACACAACTGACAATAATTGATTGATCGCTTTGGGACCACAGCCTAATCCATACTGACTCGGATACTTTGCTTTGAACCGTATGTTCAATCTTTACTCTCGACTCTTTGGATTGCCGATCCAATCTTTGGACTATATGCCCAATCTTTCACAAATACGACTCTTTGCATGCATCTGGCACGAGTACCATTGGCCTGGAATATCACCGCATTCCGGTCATGGGTTACCATCTTGTCATCATGCCCAACAGCTAATTGGCATCTGCCTTACGGTCTCATTACTAGGTAATCCCAATCTTATCCCATTAGGCCTTGGTTAATTCATCATCTTGCCCAAAGTGGCCACTTACTTGACGTCTGCCCATCGGCTATTAACCATCTCAACAACTGAACCCAGACTCTTTACTCTTTCTCGAACTAACCAAGCAATGAACGAAACACAAGAGACCAAACCGAAGGATATGAATGTCTTGTTACGAGCATTATCATATCTTTTGCATCATTAACAATTAACTCGCGTTGTAAGTCATTAAAGCACATTATTCTCGGAATCGTGTACTTAAGTACATTACATTATTGTTCACGTAGTTGTCGTTTGTCGTCCGCATAAATTCTACCGCTTAATCATAATATCAAGTTAAGAAAACATCAACTTCTCATTCTCAAACAAAGTATACGATACTATGGTACTACTCCAAAAACATAGAGTACATCTTATAGCAAGCACACACAAACATTCAAATATCCTGTATAACCCAATGTATAACTATTACAGCTCATAGTACAACCAACCTTAACATAACTCTTTATATATATACATAACAAACTCTTCTTACAAATAATGCCTAGCCCGAGCGCTCGCGCTTCTAGAGCGCTCGCACCTGGCCCATAGTAGGCTTGAGCGCTTGCACTTGGTCCGAGCGCTCGGGTTCAGCAGAACAGAATAGTGACATTTTTAGTAGCACATTATAAGCTTAAGAATCTTAATGGATATTACATGCATGGTCTTTGATCATCCGTATAACTATATAAAACATGTTCATGAGTGAGTAGAAGTACTCACTTAAGATCTACATGATCTAAATGATCAAATATGATGAGAATGTGTGTGTATTCACTTAAACTTCTAGAACTATTCAAATATAATCTTGAATCTTCATGCATGTCACATGCATGAGTCTAGATTATAAATTAGACTTAAGAAAAACATTATTCTTGAGTGAGTAAGTATACTCACCAAGATCTAGATGATGATCTAGAACTATGATGAAGGAGGTGATGAAGAATATGTTTGTGATATTCAAGAACTCCAAGTACAAGCTCCAAAGCAAGCTTAAAAGCATGATCAAGACCTTGATCCTCCTCTAAACTCCTTGAACTTCACTCTAAGACTTCATAGAAAGTGTGATACATGTGTTTGGGTGTGTTGATCAAGAAATGGAAGTCATGAAAGCATATATGAGTATGTGTTTGTGTATGGAATATGTATAACTCTCAAGAACTCCCCCTCTCAAATGCTCTCTGTAAATGCAGAGTTTATACGCCCAAAAATGCTGAGAAATGTTATCATTTATAGACTTTATGAGACCCAGGGACAAAATAGTCATTTTACCCATTTTAAAACTCGAGCTCTCGTGCCTCAAGCACTCCTAGGGTCGGAGTGCTGGGCCCTCCTAGTTCAGTAACCCTTCTATTATTTTAAGGATCCAAGGGTTTAAGGCATAAACTTATATATTAACTACCATCGAAACTCATCTATAAACAATCGTAACTTACGTATACACATATAAAAATACTGTAATACTTCGATATATTGATAAATACAGGTAAAAGGGTTGGTGTTACATCACTCTACCACCCAACAAAAGATTTCATGCTCGAAATCTGAGCTAAGACTCAACAAACAACTCCAGGTACTTCTCTCGCATAACGGACTCCATCTCCCACAATGCTTCACATTCTTCATGATGTTTCCACTGAACTTTCACCAGCGGGATCTCCTTATTCCTTAGCTTCTTGATCTCTCTTCCTAAGATGTACACTGGTCTTTTAGTGTACGTTACTCTACTGTCTACCTCGATATCCTTGAAGTTGATCTCGTGCGTTGATCTGCGCACGTACTTCTTAGTATGCTGACATGAAATACGTTGTAAACTCTAGACATCTTCGGCGATAGTGCCAATCTGTAGGCTGAAGGAAAAAGTGGTTTAAAGTTAGAGTTTAAACGCGCAGCGGAAATAGGTTAAGTTATAAAACTTTTGGTATTCCAGGATCTACTACTCGTCAATTCCATAGATGCGTACAAGGGGGTGCAAGAATTATACCTTAGTGTCTTGAACCCAATTCTGAAACTTTAACTTCCAGCAGCCTCCACTAGATGATATTCACCCTTATGACTCCTGCGGATGCCTGCCGGAAAGACTAGGGTTGGTGGGAACCCTAATAGAGAGGATAGGAAGGTTTTGGGAAGACTATGATAGTTTCTGCAGCTTCTGCGTATAAAAACGACGATCACTTACTTCCAGAACGCAGCTGCCCTATTTATAGATTTCCAGAACCGACCTAGACTTCGATCGATCGAAGTGACTTCGATCGATCGAACCATTCTCGATCGATCGAACCTGCTGACTTCAATCGATCGAACATACTTCGATCGATCGAACCTGTCTTAACAGCTTCCTCAAGTGTCTTTCCAAGCATCCTAGCGGAGCTAAGAGTGGGACCTCCTAGGCTCTTTATTGTTGGCTCAGACCAGTTTGTTAATTACCATGACCAAACTCTTTGATCAGCAAACTAACTAACTGGTCAGTTAACGTTTATTCCACTATAAAACGTTAACTGAACTCCAACGCAAAAGAACATATCCGAAGCGATAACTAGACTTGTATGGTGTACTAATGTCCCTCTACCGTCAGCATTCGTAATCATATTCAGGTAGTCGGATAACTGTTACTGTCAACCTGAATCATGATTACTTCTTGTATTCCTTGAGTCTCATTCACTACTCATGATTACTAAACATGTTGATAACTCTTATCAACAAGACTGCAGTACTCAGTAATCAACTTGGTGACATTCTCAAGGGAATGCTTACTCTGAATCAGAGGGTAGATTCTATCTTGACAATATATGTTCACAACCCTATGGACATGACATACCCAAGATACCCAGGTGTTGATCTTCTATAGACCTCACTGATTGGTAAGTCAAAGCAGCCATATCCATAGTCTGTGTTCATAATCATCTCAAGATTGAGAACACGTACCTTATACAAGTTATGAGTTCCTATTGACTGTTGACAGCCTTAAGCGTCAATAGGAAAGCTCAGGTCCGTCAATGCACTATAAGCACTAGTATATCAACTAAGAGCTACACTCTAGTGATTGAGATTAATCACTCCATCCAATGGTAGTTAATTATGCTACAGTATAGACCTGATGAGGTATCCAGTCTCATCATCCACTGTGACATACTCTAAGTATCAAAGAATAGTAATTCGTATCTCACTTGTGTGTATCTCATACACACACGAATTGCTTACTATGATACTTAAGGACAAAACAATCATCTCATGAAAGAAACATACACAATGAAATGTAAAGCTGATATCCATATATTATAATGCTAATATCTCATACATAAAGTAATGGTTTGAGGGCACAAACCCAACAAACTCCTACTTGCACTCACAACCATTCAGAACTACATCTAAGACCTAGACTATCTAGATGACGATCAAAGACCTTCTGTGGTAAGGCCTTTGTAAACGGATCAGCAAGATTGTCAGCGGTGGCAATCTTGGTGACAGTCACATCTCCACGTTGAACTATATCTCGGATTAGGTGATATTTCCGCTCTACGTGCTTTCCCTTCCCGTGGTTCCTTGGCTCCTTGGACTGAGCCACTGCCCCACTATTATCGCAGTATAGCGTAATAGGTGACAACAACGCTGGTACCACCTCGAGTTCCATAAGGAACTTCTTGAGCCAAACAGCTTCCTTTGCGGCTTCACAAGCAGCCACATACTCAGCTTCTGTAGTTGAGTCTGCAATGCATTTCTGCTTAATGCTCCTCCAACTAACAGCACCACCTCCCAAGGTAAAGAGATGTCCGGATGTCGACTTTCTCGAATCTTTATCTGACATAAAGTCCGAGTCAGTGTATCCTACTGGAATTAACTCACTATCGCCGTACATAAGCATGTAATCTTTAGTTCTTCTCAAGTACTTAAGAATGTGATTAACGGATGTCCAGTGCTCTGGACCAGGATTCGATTGATACCTGCTAACCATGCCAACGGCAAAACAGATATCTGGTCTAGTGCATAACATCGCATACATGAGACTTCCCACTGCCGAGGCATAGGGAATTCCTACCATGTGATTCCTCTCCTCTTGTGTCTTTGGACACTGGTCCTTGGAGAACGCTAAACCATGCCTGAAAGGTAACAAACCTTTCTTCGAATTATCCATTGAAAACCTAGTTAGCACTTTTTCGATATAACCAGCTTGAGATAATCCCATTATCTTTCGCTTGCGATCCCGAAAGAGCTTTATCCCAAGAATATAGCTCGCCTCTCCTAGATCCTTCATATCAAAAGTATTAGCTAGCCAAACCTTGACCGTTGACAGCGCCGCTACATCATTCCCAATGAGTAGAATGTCGTCAACGTAAAGCACAAGAAAAGCCACTACTTTCCCTTCACATTTCTTGTATACACAAGGCTCATCCAGATTCTGTATGAAACCAAACGACTTGACCACTTGGTCAAATCGGATGTTCCAACTTCTGGATGCCTGCTTAAGCCCATAAATGGACTTTTGCAACTTGCATACCAAGTTACCTTTCCGACCAGCTATGAACCCTTCTGCTTGTTGCATATAGATGTCCTCCTCAAGATTGCCATTCAAGAATGCAGTCTTGACGTCCATCTGCCAGATTTCATAATCTAGGCATGCAGCAATGGATAAGAGTATTCTGATGGACTTGAGCATGGCTACCGGCGAGAAGGTTTCCTCATAGTCAATGCCCTCCCTCTGAGTATAGCCTTTCGCCACAAGCCTTGCCTTAAAGGTCTCAACCTTTCCATCAGATCCTCTTTTCCTCTTATAGACCCACTTGCAGCCAATGGGTTTAATATTGGCTGGAAGTTCTACAAGATCCCAGACCTGATTGGAATCCATAGATTCCAATTCAGCCTTCATAGCTTTAATCCAATGAGCTGAATCAACATCAGCCATTGTCTCTTCGTAAGTGGTAGGATCAGATTCAGATTCTATGGAGACAGCTTCAAAAACTTCTCCTAAGAACATGTATCTATCAGGCTGGCTGATAATCCTCCCACTACGATGAGGTACTGGTGCGGAAATGGGTGAAGAAGTGGTATTTTCTTGATTTTCATCGTTATCAACTGCGGGTTGGACTGAGGGCTCTCCTTCTATCTCTCTAAGATCTATCCTTCCCTTAGGTTTATGGTTCATGATATAATCATCCTCCAAGAAAACAGCATTTGTACTAACAAACACTTTCTGTTCTCTTGGATCATAAAAATACCATCCATAAGTACCCTTTGGATACCCTACAAAGTAACATACTTCCGATCTAGAATCCAACTTGCTCATCTTTCCTTTGAGCACATGTGCCGGACACCCCCATATCCGGAGATGTTGCAAAGAAGGCTTGCGCCCAATCCACATCTCTCGTGGTGTCCTGGGAACAGATTTGCTTGGTACTAGATTTAGTATGTATGCAGCGGTTTCCAAAGCATAACCCCAAAGGAATAATGGCAACTCTGAATAACTCATCATCGACCTAGTCATGTCTAAAAGAGTCCGAATCCTTCTCTCCGCTACACCGTTCTGCTGAGGTGTACCAGGTGCAGTCAACTGTGACAGAATCCCATTCTGTACAAGGTGATCAATAAACTCATTAGAGAGGTACTCGCCACCTCGATCAGATCGAATGGCCTTGATATGTGTGCCCGATTGCTTCTCCACTTCAGCCCTAAACTCTTTGAACTTTTCAAAGGCTTCAGACTTGTGCTGCATTAGGTACACATATCCATACCTAGAGTGGTCATCGGTAAATGTTATGAAATACTCATAACCACCCCTTGCTCTAATATTTATTGGTCCACACACATCAGTATGAACTAATTCCAACAATGCATTGGTCCTGTTGCCCTTTGCAGGAAAGGGCCTTTTGGTCATCTTACCCTCCAAACAAGACTCGCAGACTTCCATTGGTTCGAGAACCAAATCGCCTAAGACCCCTTCTTTGACTAGTCTGCCAATCCTATTCAGATTGATATGGCCAAGCCTCATATGCCAAAGCCTTGTTGGATTAGTGGAAGGTTCCTTTCTTTTAGATGGTAAAGTTACCACTGAGTTATTAAGTTCCAAACAAGAATCTTTTGAAATATTGGGAGTAATCACATACAAACCATTTGATTTAACACCAGAACATATAAAAGAACTGCTTCTTTTAATGACAACTTCAGTTCCAAAATGAAAGGAATAACCATTATTCGTTAAATTAGAAACTGAAATTAAATTACGTCTCATTAAAGGGACGTAAAGTACATCTGATAAAATCAAAACTTTATTGTCTGAAAATTCTAAAACTACGACTCCTATAGCAACCGCAGATACGGTTGCGCTAGAACCTAGAGTAAGCACGATCTCCCCATCACTGCATTTCCTGGTTGATCTGAACCCCTGCAATGAATTACAGATATGGTTAGTCGCACCAGAATCAATGCACCAAGTGTTTGAAGTATCCGTAATAAAACTTACTTCAATCACATGTGATTCAATCATACCTTGAACTCTTGTAGCTAAGAAATCTGGACAGTTCCTCTTCCAGTGGCCCTTCTCACCGCATTGGAAACACTTTCCTTTGCCTTGGCCACCCACCTTCCCTTTGCCCTTACCTTTTCCCTTAGATTTTGCAATCTTAGGGACTGGTCCAACACTTGAACCACCAATGCCAGCCTTCTTCTTTCCTTTCTTACCTTTCGGTGTAGATCGGGAAGAAGAAGCACTTTTCTCAACGTTCAAAACGTTGACCCCAGGTTTGATCACCCCTTCCGCTGCCAAAAGAGAACTCATCAATTCGCTCATTGAAAAATTCATTTGATTCATATTATAGTTAAGTTTAAATTGAGCGAATGAAGGCGACAGGGAATTGAGGATCATATCAACTTGGGTCTGTGCATCGATGTTGGCACCTAGGGTCTCCAGCTCGTTTAAATAACCAATCATTTTTAAAACATGTTCCTTGACTGGAGTCCCTTCCGACATCTTTGCACTCATTATCTTCTGCATGGCTACCTGTCTGGCAGGCCTGCCATGCTCCCCAAACATCTTTTTCAGGGATGTGATAATGTCACTGGCAGAATCGTTCGATTGGAATTGGTGTTGTAACACACCAGCCATTGAGGCCAGAATGTAACAACGGGCCATTCCATTCGACTTCTTCCATTTGTCGAACTCGCGTCTGGCAGCTGCCGAAGCATTTGCCGCGGGTTCTTCAGGGCTTGGGGTGGTGAGGACATATATGTGATCCTCTACAGTTAAAACGATGTCAAGGTTACGTTTCCATTCAGTGTAGTTATTTCCAGTTAACTTGTTTTGAGTGAGTATGGTAGCAAGTGGACTAAATGCAGATCCAGACATTATGATTACTGAAAATCAAACAAACAAAATAAATATGGATATCAGAATTGATAGTTTGAAATAAAAGAATCCTTAAAACTCTTATTTAAAACAAAGTCGCCAGAATATCGAAACGAAAGAATAAAGCCTCCGTGTGGTGGTCAATGTTCGATCTTTCGATTTATCATGACTTATCCGCTATGCAACTCTTGCAAAATAGCCATGACTCCCGAACCTATTTGATCTCTAAGTTTCAGAATAATGCCCCGTGTGGGATCCCTTATCCATAGCTTAGCTAGTGTGTACCATTAACTAGGATCCAATCACAACCGTCTCAAGTAGCGCCTCCGTGTGGTGGTCACCCTCTAACACGTCTGATTGATCCTATCCATAGGAAGTTCACATCTAGTAACCAATGAGCAGTGTACCCTCCGTATGGAATGATCACCCCTGGCGAGGTGACACAGAATACACTACTCATCTTACAATGAACCGTTAATGGAAGATCGTGGGTGTTCTTTGATAAGACCCTCTCCCACTAGATTTAGTAAATTAAGGATTTTGCTTTTGAAAAATGTTTCCACACACTACCCATAAACATCCAATGTTTACTAATGTGTTGAAAACGGTTTTTGAATTTTATTTTAGAAAACTTGTTTTAAGTGCATGCAACAATGTATTATACGCCAATCACAAAACAAGCACATAAAACAAAAAACTAAAATGAAATATAGGCATTCAAACAATGCCTCTATCTCCCATGGCTCTATTTCCATAGATCCACCTTCTTGGTTTGGTCGCCTCCGGCTCCATCTTTATGGACAACGGCTCCTTGCTCCATCTTCATGGAATTTCTAATTCTATTACATTGGACCTATGCTTCTTTTGAAGCTTACAATTTATCTAGAAAAAGGAAATAGCAAAAAGAAATAAAAGGCTAGGGAAAACGGTGCGACTTTCCTTTTCGTAGGATTGAAGCCGCAGCGCCCTTTACATACGCCTTAAAACCAAACCATTAATAAATTACAACATGCACCAATCTCAAACAATTTAAATATAAATATTTAAACGACTTGGTGCCATGGGAGATAGCGACTAATTTTGCTGCAAAAGGTTAGTCATACACGCATCCACACATACATAACAAATATATGTAACTATTGGAACACTTAATTGATTCACACAGTATATAAACACTTTACATACTGAATTAGAACTTAAAACAGCATCTTACTTCTCTGTCACAGTTCAATCGCTTGAACATTCTGTTTCACAGAATGATTTAAAAATTTTACAGAAATAATTTAAGATTAAAGTATAATTTAAAAAAAATTTACAACTGTGAACAGAACACCTGGACAGAGAATCTGTCTCGATCGATCGAACACTATTCGATCGATCGAACACCAGAAGGCTTCGATCGATCGAAACTAGTTCGATCGATTGAGAACAGAATGTTCGATCGATCGAAACAAGTTCGATCGATCGAACCCACCTTGCATCCTATGCAATCACAGTTTTGTATTCTGCTACGATAACACTGCAGAAACAGATCTGTGACAATGCAGTTTCGAAAACAGTTCTAAAATCAACATGCAAATCAAAACTAGGGTTCCAAAAACGCATCTATAGATCCAAACGAGCGTGGCTCTGATACCAATTGAAGGAAAAAGTGGTTTAAAGTTAGAGTTTAAACGCGCAGCGGAAATAGGTTAAGTTATAAAACTTTTGGTATTCCAGGATCTACTACTCGTCAATTCCATATATGCGTACAAGGGGGTGCAAGAATTATACCTTAGTGTCTTGAACCCAATTCTGAAACTTTAACTTCCAGCAGCCTCCACTAGATGATCTTCACCCTTATGACTTCTGCGGATGCCTGCCGGAAAGACTAGGGTTGGTGGGAACCCTAATAGAGAGGATAGGAAGGTTTTGGGAAGACTATGATAGTTTCTGCAGCTTCTGCGTATAAAAACGACGATCACTTACTTCCAGAACGCAGCTGCCCTATTTATAGATTTCCAGAACCGACCTAGACTTCGATCGATCGAAGTGACTTCGATCGATCGAACCTTCGATCGATCGAACCATTCTCGATCGATCGAACCTGCTGACTTCAATCGATCGAACATACTTCGATCGATCGAACCTGTCTTAACAGCTTCCTCAAGTGTCTTTCCAAGCATCCTAGCGGAGCTAAGAGTGGGACCTCCTAGGCTCTTTATTGTTGGCTCAGACCAGTTTGTTAATTACCATGACCAAACTCTTTGATCAGCAAACTAACTAACTGGTCAGTTAACGTTTATTCCACTATAAAACAATAACTGAACTCCAACACAAAAGAACATATCCGAAGCGATAACTAGACTTGTATGGTGTACTAATGTCCCTCTACCGTCAGCATTCGTAATCATATTCAGGTAGTCGGATAACTGTTACTGTCAACCTGAATCATGATTACTTCTTGTATTCCTTGAGTCTCATTCACTACTCATGATTACTAAACATGTTGATAACTCTTATCAACAAGACTGCAGTACTCAGTAATCAACTTGGTGACATTCTCAAGGGAATGCTTACTCTGAATCAGAGGGTAGATTCTATCTTGACAATATATGTTCACAACCCTATGGACATGACATACCCAAGAGACCCAGGTGTTGATCTTCTATAGACCTTACTGATTGGTAAGTCAAAGCAGCCATATCCATAGTCTGTGTTCATAATCATCTCAAGATTGAGAACACGTACCTTATACAAGTTATGAGTTCCTATTGACTGTTGACAGCCTTAAGCGTCAATAGGAAAGCTCAGGTCCGTCAATGCACTATAAGCACTAGCATATCAACTAAGAGCTACACTCTAGTGATTGAGATTAATCACTCCATCCAATGGTAGCTAATTATGCTACAGTGTAGACCTGATGAGGTATCCAGTCTCATCATCCACTGTGACATACTCTAAGTATCAAAGAATAGTAATTCGTATCTCACTTGTGTGTATCTCATACACACACGAATTGCTTACTATAATACTTAAGGATAAAACAATCATCTCATGAAAGAAACATACACAATGAAATGTAAAGCTGATATCCATATATTATAATGCTAATGTCTCATACATAAAGTAATGGTTTGAGGGCACAAACCCAACATAGGCGACCTTTGCCATGCACTCAAGAATCTCGAATGCTCCAATGTAGCAGGGCGAAAGCTTTCCTCTCTTCTGTCCGATTCTCACCACTCCTCTGATTGGAGAAACCTTCAACAAGACGTGATCTCCAATACAGAATTCCAAATCCTTTCGGCGCTTGTCCACATAGCTCTTTTGTCGGCTCTGGGCTGCCTTCATCCATTCTCTGACAATATTGATCTTTTCATTGGTCTCCTGAACCACATCTGGTCCCAAAAGCTTTCCTTCTCTGGCTTCTTCCCAACAAAGAGGCGAACAACATGGTCTTTCGTAAAGTGCTTCGAACAGTGCCATCCCGATGCTTGAGTGATAGCTATTGTTATAGGCGAACTCGATGAGCGGTAGATGTGTCTCCTAAGAGCTTTCAAAGTCGATCATGCATGCTCGTAGCATATCTTTCAATATTTGATTCGTCCGCTCTGTCTGCCCATCAGTTTAGGGATGAAATGCAGAACTCAACTTCAATGAGGTTCCCAAGGCTGCTTATAGACTCTCCCAAAATCCAACTGTAAAGCGCGAATCATGATCAGAAACAATTGAAACAAGCATACCGTGTAGTTAAACAATCTATTGCAAGTAGAGTCGGCTCATCTTCTCGACTGGATACATCATGTTGTACATGATGAAGTGCGTTGAATTTGTGAGTCAATCCACGACTACCGAAATGGCATCATGGTTTTGTTGCAACCTTGGTAATATCATGACAAAGTCCATTGAGATGTGCTCCCACTTCTATCCTGGTACAGGCAGCGGTTGTAAAAGTCCTGACGGCTTCTGATGCTTATCCTTGACTTCTACCAAAAACTCCTCTTTAGGTTCTTGTACATCATCGTACTTCCTAGATAAATCGTTAGTCTTGACCTGTGCGCTTCATTCATCACTTCTTCTCTCAATCCATCATCCTTTGGCACACAGAGTCAGTCTCGACATCGGAGGCTTCCATCTTGCCCAATTCACTATCTTGCCCAATTCTCCATTCCTTTGGATCCTTAGCTACTGCTTTCTCAAACTATTGTCATAATCTTTCATCCTTCTTCTGAGCTTCAATAATTCGACTGATAAGGTTCAATTCGATGACAAGTCACCCACAGTGTCTTCCTTCTTCTGAATCTGTAGCTTGAAAATTAAATTCAGCTAGAGTCTCCAATGCTTGCCACTCTCTGATCATCAAAGAAACAATCTTACTGTGAGGTCTCCTACTCAAAGCATCAACGACTACATTTGCCTTACCGGGGTGGTATTGCAAAGTAAAGTCATAATCTTTAAGCAACTCCATCTAACGTCGCTACCTCATATTCAGCTCCTTCTGAGAGAACAGGTACTTGAGGCTCTTATAATCAGAGAATAGCTCAAACTTTTCTCCAAATAGGTCATGTCTCCAAGTCTTGAGAGGGAAAGCAATAGCTGCTAGCTCCAAATCGTGTGTTGGGTAGTTCATCTCATGCAATTTTAGTTGTCGCAATCCATAGGCAATCACCTTTCCCTCTTGTATAATCATGCAACCAAGTCCTTGATAAGAAGCATCGCTATAGATGGTGAATCTCTTTCCATCCTTTGGTATGGTTAGCATTGGCGCAGAAGTTATCTCCTTTAACTCCTGAAAAGTGCATTCATGCTTGTCTAGCCATTCATACTTTGAATCCTTGTTTGTCAAACTAGTCAAGGGTGCAGTTATCTTCAAAAATCCTTCTACAAATCTCCGGTAGCACCCCGCTAATCCAAGGAAACTCCTTACTTTCGAGGCATTAGACAGTCTATTCCAACTTAGAACTGCGTCAATCTTAGACGAGTCTATTGAAATTCCTTTCGAAGAAACCACATGCCCCAAGAATTTGACTTCTTCCATCCATAACTCACATTTGCTCAATTTAGCATATAGCTAATGATCCTTGAGGGTTTATAATGCAATCCGAACATGCCCTCGTGTTCCTCCTTCGTCTTTGAATAAATTAATATGTCATCGATAAACACAATCACAAACTGATCTAAGTATGGAACACCCTGTTCATCAATTCCATAAACACTGCAGGGGTGCTAGTGAGTCCAAACGACATTACCAAGAACTCATAGTGACCATATCTAGTCCTAAATACAGTCTTCGGTTTATCCTCTGGTGAATGAGCAATTGGTGGTATCATGATCGAAGGTCTATCTTCAAAAAGGTGGTTGCTCTCTACAACTGGTCGAACAAATCATCTAAGGAAAGGGATACTTGTTCTTAACCGTGACCTTGTTTAACTCTCAATAGTTAATACAAAGTCGAAGCGATCCATCCTTCTTCTTCACAAACGAAAAGGCGATGTACTCAGTCGAATGAATCCCAAATCTACCAACTCTTGAACTTGCTTGTTCAACTCTTGTATCTCCAACGAGGCTAATTAGAGGTGAAAAATGCATATTCTTAGCGTATTACATGATCTTTTATGCATACTTTTATCCCCAAGTCCTTAGATTTAGATGCATATCAATGATTAAGTGTTTTCTATGATGTTGAGACTTAAATATGTATTTTTACACTATTTTACAGGTTATGGAAAGCAATCGTTGCATAGAAAGTGATTCTAGTGAAGGGAATAATAGAAGCAGTTGAGAAAATGCCATTTTTGACAATAAAGACTTCAGATTTAGAAGATTTTCCTAGAAATATAAAATGTAGATCTTTGAGTTATGGTCGTGTGGCTGTAAATGAGAGGTCAATCCAAGGTTCGAGTGAAAAGTTATGGCCATTCTCCCATCAGTGCGCAGAGTTGTCAAAATCAAAGATGTTCAAGCGATTGAGGAGAGTTCAATTGATTGAGAGTTCGATCGATCGAACTAAGCTCGATCAATAGAACTTTATTTTCCCCCAAAAGTTGCGTAAACTCTACAGGAACCCTATAAAATAAGTCATTTTGATATCAGACGAAGGGAGGACGCTCCAGAACGCAAAAAAAAATAGCAGTTTTAGGGTAGTTTTAGGGTTAGATTAGGAGTAGAATAGGTTAGATTCAGGTTCTTCTTCCTCTTTTTCATTGTTTTACTGAAGATTATTGAAGATTCAAGTTTATTTCAAGATTATTTCAAGTTATTTTTAGATTATTCCAGGTTTTTCTTTTCTGTTATCTTTATTTCATTGTTTATTAATTTAGTTATGATGATTGCTCTAGGTTACTGTTTCTGTATTAGTTTATTCATGTTTTCGTAGTTTAGACGTTGGGAATATATGATAAATCTTTGATTCCCAGCCTCTTCCATGCAATCTTTATTCACCTTAGGCTCGATCGATCGAAGATATTTTGATCGATCGAACCAAGCCATAGTCAAGCGATCGAAGACATTTCGATCGATTGAAGGATGATGCAGTTCGATCGATCGAGAGCGCTTCGATCGATCGAAAATATTAATTCCTGAGATGATTCTTGTAAGTATTCCAAGACTTTCTATTTTATAAATCTGTCATCAAATTGTCCCTATAAGCTCAGGTTGTCACAATAGTTTTTAGAACTTAAAGCCTTAAGGCTATTTTCTTCAATGACTTTTGAAAATCACTTTGAATACTAATACCATTTAGAGTGCAAGTAATAACCATTGTTTTAAACCGTCTTCCAAGTATTTTAAGTCACTTGTAATGATATAGTCCCAGTCATGTAAGGGCTATTGATTCTTCATCTTTAAAAAAAATACGGAATACTGAAGAGGAATGAACTCCATAGAACGTTAATGAATGTGCATGGTAGATGGTTAGGATCAATGCTGATTCTCATATTTCCAACACCTTTAATTTATCCATTTAACTAGTCATGTTTCTATATGCTTTAGTTTATTATTTAGTTTAATTTAATTAATTAGGATTCGTTAGAACTTCTGCTCCTACATTCTTATTTTCTTTTCTTTTTCTTTAGGTTGTAACTTAGTATATTTTCTTCCTATTCCTTCCTTGTGGGATCGACCTGGACTTATCCAGTATTACTTGCACGATCACCTACACTTGGGTGTTTGTCACGCCCCAGAGTAAGCCAAAAATAGGGAAAATCAAAATTTTCCTTTATGGGTCCGTAGACACGTGACCGGTTGATTAACTGTTCTGTCCTTCTAACTCCACACAACATTCATAAGGGTAATGCTAAAGTATAAACATAATTTAAACTTAACAGAATATGGATATAGCAGCGGAAACCAAAACACAAGTTAAGATAACATTCAGCCTATTACAAAATGGACAATACTACACTTGTTACATAAACTTAAACATAAGAAACAACTTAAATAACTATCTTCAATCTCCAGTCCAGCTCTATCCTCCTTATCTCCTCAGTACTGCATCCTGAGCTCACCTCACTATTAACAAACCTCCATCACTCTGGAAATAGGAATGCCCAGGGCGTGACATGCCGTCAGCTTTGGAACAAAGCCGAGTGAGAGTCTAACCACACAATAATCACTAAAACAAATATCGCTCAACTCACGTTATTGTTCTGTATCTTAGGATACGGTTAATCTCTTATCAAAAGACGTATTCTTTCACAGGCATAGCAAAGATCTCAACAAAAACATATAACAATTAAACATATCATCAGATTTCATCATAGAACACATTCTCCTTCCATAAACATGCTCGTGCTTGTTAATGCATGACCAATGCTACTACCTTTACGTTGGGATATTGAATCCATGACCTGAACAATGAACTCACAACACATATACTGGGAACAACACATCGACAGGTCAAGAAAGAACAACACTCGACAATAAATCGCTCGATTACACACGTTACTGACGATCCTCAGGCCCACTATTTGGCCAAACACGTCACCGAGGTCTACAAATCAACTTTAATCGAGAGTCAAACGACGGCCATTACCTAACGTGTTCACAGGTTTCATAGTTTGTTCATTCTAAAATTCCAATTATAATCGTCAAGATTTTGCTACACATTCAACATTCTGTTTTACCCCTTAATACATTCGCGATGGAAACTTTCTCCACTATTAACGCAATAATCGTACCATACAACATGCTTATAGTTTGGGCATGAACTCTCAATGGTCAACACACTATATTCATAATAACCGAAGTACCAACTGGCATTCACACTATCACCCAATTGGCACTTAAACCATCGCCCAACTGGCACTCAAACTATCGCCCAACTAGCCCGTTGACTGTCGCCCAACTGGCACATTGACTGTCGCCCAACTTACACTCAAACTATCGCCCAACCGGCACGTTAACTATCGCCCAACTGGCACTCAAACTATCTCCCAACTGGTACGTTAACTATCGCCCAACTGGCACTCAAACTATCGCCCAACTGGCACATTAACTGTCGCTCAACTGGCACTCAAACTATCGCCCAACTGGCACATTAACTATCGCCCAACTGGCACTCAAACTATCGCCCAACTGGCACATTAACTGTCACCCAACTGGCACATTAACTATCGCCCAACTGGCATGTTGACTGTCGCCCAATTGGCACATTACTCAAATTCACTTCTCTTTCTCAATCACATTTCTCATTCAATCACATCTCGCATACTAACTAGAGTATGAAATGCAAGTGTCCATTATCAATTACTCATATAAATCACTACCCCTTTTATTTACTTCATTAACATGCCATGCTTTAACTACTCTGATTAGTAATCATCACAAAACGTGTAATTGTCATTTTAACAGTGAAAACATCATCATATAAACATGGATCTCATAACAAGGATTTAATACCAGTAATCATATAAATAAAACCCTTAATATGTTCGCGTACGAGATAGCACTTACCAAAGGACAATTAATCATAGCGATACTGATTCCGAGGAACATATAGCATCGTAAATAACACATCATTTAGGCGGTTTATAAGTATCTTTAATTAACGTTATTAGGATTAGAATGAGGTTAGGAAACTCACCTCGAGTCACCGATCCTCGAAAAGCAGATAATCGTCAAGTTCTACAACAATAAACAGAAGAAACAGCAATAATGTATGAGTACAACTATAGAGGTAAAATGGTAATTTTACCAAATGAGGTTATAAACCTCAAGGTAGTGATCTACGTGTCATTCTATGTCTAACGCCATTGACTAGACTCAAATAGGAGTCTGTCGCGTTTTACGAGGTAAAAGGTAATGCTTACTACACTAATGTGGGCCCTAGAGAAAAGTAGTATTTTCGACCAAGTCAAAAGGTCACCAAACTTCAAGGGAATATTCTAAACATTATTCTAAGACTCTGGGAACTGATCGCGTATTTTTCAGAGTTCTAGATTATTTATTATGAATTTTTTTAAGATAATAAGCACCAAAAAACACCCGAAAAGAAATTTAAATACGTAAATATAACTATACTGAGAAATCGGTACTTAGAAGTATTTTTAATAAATAATACGCATCAAAATATACTACTAGTATTTTTTTTTTAATTTTTGGAGCTCGTTTGGTATTTTTAATAATTAATACACTCTTAAATAGTTCCTTATTAATTATTAAAAATATTAAGATATAGTATTATAGCTTTATAACTGTTGGGATATCATAAAATAGTATTGGGGACTTTTCCTTAATTTTCCATAATTAATAGATACTCTTAGGCATTTAATTTCTAATTAAATACCACTTAAAAACCTTTATTTATTATTTATAATTATCATATAAATAATAAATATATATTATTTATAATATAATAATACCAAAATATAAGAAATATCATATAGTTATATTTATTTATTTGAAAGAGCTAATATATATATATATATACAAAACTAATTATGATAATTAAAACCTCTTTAAAACCATAATAACCAATTATTAATAAGAATGATAATAATAATAATAAATAAATGATAATTATATTAATATTATAATATAATTATTTTTCCAGAATATAGAGAATACTATATAATAATGTTCTGTAATTTAAAATATTAATATTACATTTATAAAGCATTTTATAATAATTAAAACTATTTAATCTATTATTAAGTAAATAATAATAATAATAATAATAGGATAACCCAATGGGTTAACCCGAACCGACCCTAACTAAATGGATCATCCATATATACTCTCATAGGGATCCAACTGGGTGACCCGCCGGGTCAACCCTGATCCGACCCGAGCCTATACGGGCTACCCAAATACACACTTACAAACCCAACCCAGGAATCTGTTCGGGTCAAACCAAACCCAAACCCGCGACCCAATTCTACTCACAACTAGTCCTACCTGTTGACTTGCACCCGAACTAAACTTGACCCAAACCCTAACCCAGCTTCACACACAAATGAACCCACCCTAAATAACCAAACCCGACCCGAGAACGGCCCGACGTCAAAACGACGTCGTCCAACTTAAAGGACCCACGGGTTTTATTAAAACCCGACCCAAACTCAACCCTTACCCACTAATACACACAGGCCAACCCACCCAAAACCCTACGTGACCCAATCCACGACCCGAATGTTATAACCCTATATTTATTTTCTTCTCCAACAAGTTTGGGTCGCCGGAAAGTCGGGGCATCGCCGGAAAACTTCAGAGCTCCATAACTTACACGTTTCTTCATGAAAATGCATGAATCCAACGGCAAAGTGACCGGAATTTTGTCCTCTAAAACATATTATAAGCTGGAAACTGGGTTTATTCATCTTAGGGTCCTACCAATGGATTATTCTTTTTCGGTTTTAAGGGAATAATCCCTTGCATGCAGCCTAAACGTGATCTATCTGAGAAACTGCTTTAAGGGGGTCCTAATGGGATCAAGGGGGTCTGCTTGATGCAACTTTTGTGGGTTTTGGTCATACTTGGAAAATCAAGCTCTCAAATGGTGCTTTAATGACCACCGAAGTGTGTAGAGAGAGCTTAAGTCTCTGATTGGCTGCGTGCATGCAGGTTCTGGGGGTGTGTATGTGTGTGACATGCAATGTTTAAAATGAATAGGGAAGGGCTGGGTTACCTTGGGGAGTCTCTAATTCACTCTTCTTCTTCTCCGATCAGTCTCTCTCTCTCTCTCTCTCTCTCTCTCTCTCTCAATATACAATTTGTATAGGCAGATTATGGGCTGCAAGGGAGGGTCAAATAAGGGGGATGGGGGTGGGGGTGTGTGGGTCTTTAAATAGAGGAGGTAAGGGGGAGTTAATCAAGTGTAGTGGGTGCACTAATGTGTACTCATATGGGTGTTAGTGTGTATGTCTAAGGGTAGATTGAGTGAGGTATACCTAGGGAGGTGGTATGGGTCCCACAATTCGGGTAATGTGCTTAGAAATGTGTGCATGTGTCCCAATGTACGTGCTTGATGTTGTCAATATCAAGATATAAAAGTATACTTTACTTTTCTAAAGATTTGTAGTGTGGAAGTAAAGGTCGAACCCACAGAGATTGAATTACTACGACTTTTAATTTTAAAACCTAAGTCTAATTAATTATGAAAACGAGATTTTGATTTTGAATTTAATTAAACTAAGAACAATAAAATAAATCTAAATTATGAAAGCGATTTAAAAGTATTTTTCTAAATATGTTTAAAGGAACCTAGGATTGCAAATCCACCACTAGCTTCACAATAGGAATATTTATGCATTCAATTAGATTATTAAGTTGGATGATAATGGAGAATTGTAGCTACAAGCCCAATTCCTCCGTCAAGAAAATAACTATGGTTCAAGCACCAACATAATCCATCTTCGGTTAGCACGAATTATCCCACACTAAACTAGGGTTGTGGTATAATCCATCTAATCTAGGCATGGACTATTCGGATACTTGATAGCACAATTCAATAAAGCACCATTACATGTAAATAATCTAAACAAGCACAGCAAGTATAGATCATTGAGCACATCACAGTCAAAATAGATCTAAGACAAGAATAAACTTTGAAAGTAATGATTTAATCAATAGAAGCACAATTTATTTATAAAAATCCTCTAAACATGTGATTGTCATCCATACATAATAAAACTAAAAGAAATACATAAATAAAACCCTATTACTTGGCTAGGGTTTCATTGAAGCCCTAGATCTTGAGTTTAGTTGGCCATAGAATTCATGAATATCAAGAGGTTGATGGAGGAGGCCATGGGAATCCTTGGTCTTCTTCTTCTTCTCCTTGCTTTTCTCTCTTCAATGGCTGAAAATAATGTATAATATGGCTGTATACTGATGTGTATAATAGTTGCCAACCCTCTAATTGAAGTAAAATAGAGTTTATATAGATTTACAACATGTTTTGGAAGCCTTTACAACTCGAAACGGACTGAAACTGATGTAATTTACAGTCTGGACGTCGTTTAGCAGTCTCGTTTGCACAGGAGTCTTCAGTACACTGAAATACGCAACTTTGATTTTTGGGCATATCGCGCGAGCGGGTCGCGCGAGCGCGACTTTTGGTCCTTCGCGCGCGCGGATCGCGCGAGCGAGTTATTGGGGGTCTCGCGCGAGCGGATCGCGCGCGCGACTTCTGGATTCTCGCGCCCGCGGATCGCGCGCGCGACATTGGTTTTTCAGCTTCTTTCTTTGTGACTTTTCACCCTGCTTAGCCTGGTTTATCTGATTTCTTCCAAAACCTGTCAGAAACTAGAAAACAGAGTAAAAATATACAAAAACAGGATAAAATGGTACTAACAAATGCTCGTTAAGGCGTATAAATAGGATTAGTTCTCTCCCGATCACACCCCCAAACCTACATTTTGCTAGTCCTCGAGCAAAACTAAAATAAAAACTACTAATAACAATCTATTCCATTTTCGTATGGATCACGATTGCATTTAGCGTATGCAACTAGCCTTTTAAACCCCTAGGTGTCCCTAGTCGGACGAGTGAAGTCTCGTGAGGGTTCTCATCAACAAGTTACCCACAACCATCTTTATTAACTTAAAAATTCAAAAAGTTTTATTAAAACGAAAAACATCAAATTCAATACTCCTTATTATATAACGAAGATTTGAAATAAAATAACAAACATAAAGAAATAGAATCAAACGTCTACCTACATCATGAAAAACCATCTCAAGCACATGCATCGTACAAATCAATAGAGTTTCTCATAAAATCGCACGTGTGTGATATGGTAGTCAAATGAACACGCGCTTGACATGAACTTGGAATAAAACCCGGATAACCGTCTAACTATGTCTCGACTACGAATCTCACAATGTCAATTACACTCTAAAATGAAACACTCAGAAACATGTGTAATTTCTCTAGTATATGCGAGCTAACGGAAATATATTTTCAAGACGAGAATACTCACATATGACTCGAAAAGGACGCATGACACGAAAGAACAGTAGTCTCATGGATAAGATGCCAATAATCAAAAGAAATTAATCATTACCATGTTTTAATCCCCTCCCATCATTTACATATCAAAACCATGTTTTTCTAGGATCAAATAGGACTTTTTAAAGGTTGTAATGTGGCTCAGACAATGAAAAATGATAGAACGGATTCATTAGGTAGTTTTCAGAATGGCATTGTAAGGCATGTTCGATCTCTTTCATTCTTCTTTTACAAACTTTCATCTTTTCTTTCTCTTCATTCCTTTTCATTCATTTTTCTTCTTTTCTTTCATTTTTTTTTTCAACCTTCCTCTTCTTTATTTTGTTTCTTTTCCTTTTTCTTTTCTTGCTTTTGACACGAATATTCAATACATAACAAGGCAACCACCCCAAACATCATCTTATTTTCTTCTTCTTCTCAATCACACATCGCCTTAACACCACTAAAAGGTGATCAATCTTTCAGAAGTGAACTCCAAGTTGGCCAAATTGGAGCAAAAACAAGGATAATGGTAATTTAAGAAAGAAATGGCATTTTAATGGCTCAAAAGGGGGAACTAAGGAAATTTTATCTTTTATCGGCCGGCAGTAAACAAAGAAGGCCTAAAATCATTTCCTAGGGTTATATGGTTCTTCAATATTTACGACGGAAGATTATTTAGCATGGTAACAACTATTTTAACTTGACTATCAACCAAAACAAGAATAATGAGACTATAACAACAAATTAATGCGCTATTTCAATGAAATTCGACAAACACAATGTATTTATAACCCTCAAAATAGAAAAGATAGGCTCAAAAGCTCACTGGGCTTAGTCTCCACCATGTGTTATCTAGAAATCCGAGTTATATTATAGTTCACATCCAACATGTATTCAAGTGACTACGTGCAGTGCATAAGTTTATGTGCAAATCTATGATATAAAACTACGATTCAAACAATACATAACTTAAAATATTTCAACATAACTTCAGCAAATGTTTAATCACATCTTCCCTTGTTTATCATTCTATAACAATTCAAAGTTATTGAACAAGAAGTATCGAATTAAAATTGCGAAAACGTCAGTAATATCGTTTATTTAAATACACTTATTTCAAAATTTTCAAAATTAGTGCATAATATATGCATGTGTGTGCATACCCCCAAACCTAAACCTTTCATTGTCCCCAATGAAACAATAAAATGAAAGAAAGGAGAGTACATAAGGAAGGAACGATAATACCTTAATCTTGATAAGCATAGAACAGGTAACAGGTTAACACAAAGGAATATGGTTATAGAGTTCAATGATACCTGTTAATACTTAATAAAAGAAAACAAACTAACAAAAGAATATTAAAAGTAAAAGAAACAGAAATATAACATAGAAATTGAAAAACTAATCTAAATTAAACTAAACTAGCAAAAGGAAAAGCAATAAAACGAAAAAGTATAAATATAATAAGGAAAACAACGACTAACTTGAACTAAACTGAACCAAATAAACAAAAACAGAAACGTAAAAACTATTAGAACCAGTGTGGGGGAAGGATACAAGAAAACAAAAGAAAATATGCAGAAATGGGGGAATCGCGCGCGCGGTCCGCGCGAGCGGCCGTCGCGCGCGCGAATTCCAAAATTTTTTTTTTTTTTTTTTTTTTTAATTTTCGCGCCAGCGAGGTACCTCGCGCCCGCGAGATCAGGCGCGAGTAACTGCTGAGGGCTCATAATAAAGAAAACAAGGAAAAACCACTAAGGGGCCATCTCGCGCCAGCGGGCCGCGCGAGCGACGTCTCGCGCGAGCGGGCCACGCGCGCGAGAATGGTTTTCTCCATTTTTTGGTTAAAATTTTGTCTCTACTATTAAAATAACTTAATTCCAACCCCCAAACCTATCCAGAATGTCCAAAACAGACTCAAACAGACTCAAAGACGTCCAAAAATAAGAAATACGAATGAAATAAAGCTTGGGTTGCCTCCCAAGAAGCGCTAACTTTTACGTCTTTAGCTAGACCTTTCTAGCATAAGACTCATGGAGGTTGAAAATCAGACTGTGTACCCCTAAGGATGTCAGGCAGAGCTCGATGGTAAGCAGAAATAACATCGCTTTGAATTAATTCAATTGACGGTTTGTCATTATGTTCGAATCGATTTCTTACCTTCCGAGTAGATTCCGCATTAGGGTCCACGGGATTAGGATTCATCCACTCATCATCGTCCGCTATATTGTTTTCCCCACTCACATTTATTTCTTTAGTAGGCTCGATATTCCGTGTTACCTCACCTTCCACCTCACTTAGGGAATCGTCATTTTTAAGAGGTTGATCCATAGCGTTAAAAACGTTCAATTTTAAATTCATGTTCCCAAATGACACTTTCATTACCCCCGTCCGACAGTTAACGCGTGCGTTAGCGGTTGCTAAGAATGGACGGCCTAAGATGACAGGAGTATGTTTCCTAGCATCTAACACGGGTTCAGTGTCAAGGACCATGAAGTCGACAGGATAATAGCATTTATCAACTTTAACCAAGACGTCCTCGACGATTCCTCTAGGAATTTTAATAGAACGATCCGCTAATTGTATAGTAGCGGCCGTAGGTTTCATTTCACCTAGTCCTAATTGTTGATAGACGTGATAAGGTATGAGATTAACACTAGCTCCTAAGTCAAGGAGAGCCCTATGAATGATAGTGTCACCTATGACACATGAAATCGTAGGCGTACCTAGATCTTTATATTTTGGAGGAGCGTGTTGGAATATAGAGCTTACTTTTTCCGTGAGAAAGACCTTCTTAGGAGTATGACTCCGTATTTTGCGTTTTTGAGTACAAAGGTCTTTTAGACATTTAGCATAAGCAGGAATTTGTTTTATAGCATCGAGGAAAGGAATATTTATTTTGACTTGTTTAAACACCCCGAGTATATCCTCAACCTTAGACCCTTTCTTAGGCGAATGTGACGGTCCCTCAACGTTTGGTGGATATGGCATTCTTGGAATATAGTTTGTTGGGGCCGGTCCTTTATCTTTTTGAATTCTACTCGTTCCCTCACCCTCCTTATTCAAATTTAAGTTAATTTTCCCATCTTTCTCACTCTCATCCGGAATTACAACAACTTCCTCATCTCGAGCAGTCGTCCTAGTCGAAACAGCGTTCACGCTCTCACTCGTACTACCCACTGCGTATTGCCCCTTAGGTTGCTGAGTAGGTTGACTCGGCAACTTACTCTCAGTTAAACAGTTTAATGTATTAACAATTTGCCCTACTTGGGACTCCAGTTTTGCGATGGATTGTGTGTGAGAGTGTACTAACTGAACCACCGATCCAAAGTTTTCAAGTGAGGCCAACACCTTCTCCTCAAATGCATTATTGCGTGGAGGTGGAGGAGGTGGTTGGTATTGACCTTGTTGGTATTGGGGTCGGTACGTATTTGGAAAATTAGTCGACCTAGGATTGTAATTATTTTGTGGGAATTGTTGCATAGAATTAACGTGTTGTTCAACAAATTCCGGATATTGAGATGCAGAAGGACATGCAAAGATATTATGGGACGGTTCAGAACATAATGCACATACTTCTAAAGAAGGTGGATTTGACGGTTTGTTCATTTGCATAAGTCGGTCAAGTTTTCTATTTAATTCTTGTATTTGAATTGATTGACTTGACTCAACTGTCACCTCTCGCTTAGGTTGAAGGTATCCCTCAGAACGTACCGACACAGCCTGATGCATCGAATTTTCGCTTAGTGTTTCAAAAATCTTCCAAGCCTCGTTGGCGCTTTTGTGTAGGAAAGTTCCCGCACAAACGGCATCGACGGTATTCCTAACCGAGGGAATAAGCCCCTCGTAGAAGACCTGAACAAGTTGCCACTTAGGAACCTGATGATGTGGGCAAGAGCGTAATAATTCTTTGAATTTCTCCCAAGTATCATAAAGTGTTTCCCCATCTTGCATTACAAAGTTTGTTATGGATTTCCTTATCTGATTTGTACGCATAATAGGGAAAAACTTTTGTAAAAATGCGGTGTATAAGGCTTCCCATGTTTTAATTGTGTTTGGCTCAAGTGATTGAAGCCAATACTTAGCTTTGTCTCTTAAAGAAAATGGAAAAAGCCGCAATTTTAATTCATCATCAGTAAGATTTTGAATTTTTAAAGTAGAACATATATCCTGAAAATCTCCTAAGTGTTGGTATGGATCTTCATTTAGACGGCCATGGAAGGATGGAAGTAGCGAGATCGTAGACGACTTTATCTCAAAGTGAGATGCTATCGCCTCTGGTAATTCAATACATGTTTGTGGCGTGTAAGTCGTCGGAATAAAATAATCTTTAAGTGGAGGAAGTGGCGGTATATTAAGATTATTCATATTAGCTCCGTTGTTATTTTGGTTGTTTTCGTTATTATTTCCAATGTCTGCCATTTTAATTGGTTCTATGTTATGAAAGCGTGGTTTCTTTAGTCTTTGAAGGGTACTACGTATTTCAGTTTCAAATAAAGTCGTTGGTTTTAGTGTCAAGTCGTCGTCTATTAAAAACCGTGTTCTAGAAGTTAAGTTTGAAGACTTGTGAAGTCTTAATGTACGTTCAAGTTCAGAGTCAAAAGGTTTTAATTCCGGTTTATTTGAACGTGTACCTAACATAAACTAAAAGAAAGTAAACTAAAAACAAAAACTGACTAAACAAAAGAAACAAAGAGCAATCACGCAACTAAGATAACAAGCACTCAACTACTGTGATGCATGAATATTATCCTGTAATGCAATGACTGCGTCAAGCCCAGCGCCCCGGGTTTCCTAGCTATTGCAGTGCAATTAACCCTAAACTAATGCAAATAGTGCGTCACAGCGCCCTGACTTACAGTGGTTTAAAGCGAGTTTCACAAGAAGCAATTTATTTTATTTTATTTATATTTTTATTTGCGTAAGCTCCTTTGATGTAATTAGCTGCTCCACTCGGAAACGTTGACTACAAAATAAAAGAAAAAGTTAGTAACTAAAAATAAAACGGAAAATAAGAAAAATAAAAACTAACCTAATATTTACAAATTAACTAAACTAAGATTATAAAACTAAAGGTAGTAATGCAATCCCCGGCAACGGCGCCAAAAATTGATGTTGTCAATATCAAGATATAAAAGTATACTTTACTTTTCTAAAGATTTGTAGTGTGGAAGTAAAGGTCGAACCCACAGAGATTGAATTACTACGACTTTTAATTTTAAAACCTAAGTCTAATTAATTATGAAAACGAGATTTTGATTTTGAATTTAATTAAACTAAGAACAATAAAATAAATCTAAATTATGAAAGCGATTTAAAAGTATTTTTCTAAATATGTTTAAAGGAACCTAGGATTGCAAATCCACCACTAGCTTCATAATAGGAATATTTATGCATTCAATTAGATTATTAAGTTGGATGATAATGGAGAATTGTAGCTACAAGCCCAATTCCTCCGTCAAGAAAATAACTATGGTTCAAGCACCAACATAATCCATCTTCGGTTAGCACGAATTATCCCACACTAAACTAGGGTTGTGGTATAATCCATCTAATCTAGGCATGGACTATTCGGATACTTGATAGCACAATTCAATAAAGCACCATTACATGTAAATAATCTAAACAAGCACAGCAAGTATAGATCATTGAGCACATCACAGTCAAAATAGATCTAAGACAAGAATAAACTTTGAAAGTAATGATTTAATCAATAGAAGCACAATTTATTTATAAAAATCCTCTAAACATGTGATTGTCATCCATACATAATAAAACTAAAAGAAATACATAAATAAAACCCTATTACTTGGCTAGGGTTTCATTGAAGCCCTAGATCTTGAGTTTAGTTGGCCATAGAATTCATGAATATCAAGAGGTTGATGGAGGAGGCCATGGGAATCCTTGGTCTTCTTCTTCTTCTCCTTGCTTTTCTCTCTTCAATGGCTGAAAATAATGTATAATATGGCTGTATACTGATGTGTATAATAGTTGCCAACCCTCTAATTGAAGTAAAATAGAGTTTATATAGATTTACAACATGTTTTGGAAGCCTTTACAACTCGAAACGGACTGAAACTGATGTAATTTACAGTCTGGACGTCGTTTAGCAGTCTCGTTTGCACAGGAGTCTTCAGTACACTGAAATACGCAACTTTGATTTTTGGGCATATCGCGCGAGCGGGTCGCGCGAGCGCGACTTTTGGTCCTTCGCGCGCGCGGATCGCGCGAGCGAGTTATTGGGGGTCTCGCGCGAGCGGATCGCGCGCGCGACTTCTGGATTCTCGCGCCCGCGGATCGCGCGCGCGACATTGGTTTTTCAGCTTCTTTCTTTGTGACTTTTCACCCTGCTTAGCCTGGTTTATCTGATATCTTCCAAAACCTGTCAGAAACTAGAAAACAGAGTAAAAATATACAAAAATAGGATAAAATGGTACTAACAAATGCTCGTTAAGGCGTATAAATAGGATTAGTTCTCTCCCGATCAGTGCTCAAATGTGAAAGTAAGGCCAGATAAAAGATATGAATGTACGGGCTAAGTACAAGCTTAAGCTCAAGTCTGTCTAAAGATTCTAATACGGATATTATAACCGTCAAGGTTACTACTATCTTATTGGGTTCTAGATTAGGGCATTGTCGTCGTTATTAAGATGTTGACTACTATCTTATAGAGATTCATAGTTAAGGTCATCCTAATGGACCTTCTATAACCGTACCACGGTAACATCTCTATTTTCTAATATCTGACATGGAATTTTTTTTTAAAGAAATTCAAGGTGCTACAGTGTTGCACAAGAGCGCACAACTTTTTAGTTTGTCAAGTTTTTGGTGCCGTTGCCGGGGAAGGCAACTAGGTTAGGATTTTACTAAGTTATTTCAATTTTTCTTATTCTAAAAAAAATTGGACTTTTTCTCTCACAAGAAAAAAAAATAATAATTATAATATTCGATTGTTTTAAAAAAAAATTTGGATAAACATGTCTTATCCATATTACTCTCTATACAACACAAACACAAACACCAATAATAGGTACACACTTTAAATCAAAATCGTTGCCCTCAAGTTGGCAAGCACCCAGATACAATGCGCATTATCAACCCGAGTGCTACAAACCACCACAATGGGAAAATAATAATATTAGTCCCACGTGTTATCAAACGTATCAAGAACCTCCACATAGAGAGTTCTATCAATCGCAATGGGGATATAACCAAAATGATAGCGTAGGATATAGTAGTAGTTCCCACAATTACCAAATGCACCAAGACTTTCCTTTTGGCGAGTCTTGTCCACATACATAATGGGATGGGAATTACTACCAACCACAATGGGAGGAAACTTCGGATAATTATAATAAAGAGAATAACCTAGTTGAGGATAATGGTATGTTAAATTTGCTGCTTAGTGAAATGAAAAGGCTAGATAGTGCACTTGATAAATTAGAAACTAGATATCAGCATGCATATGCTAGCCAACATTTAGAAGACTATACCAGTCCCTCAACATTATAACCCGAATTTCAAGACACTAACAATGGAATGGAATTAAAGGACAATGACGGGTTCATACCGAATGAGGTTAACAACTCACTCGAGAAAGTGATAACCCAACAAGAACTCCAAAACCAAACCATTGAGCATAAAGTTGTAGAACCATCTTTCTCCTCAATATACAACCCCAGACATCAACTCCTTCACTGCCTAGATAAAATTGCACAATCTCTTTGTCCAGAGTTCCTCAATAGATGACATATATAGTAAGGAGAGTTACGAGGATGAGAATAAGGTTTTAAAAGATGATGTGAGTTTAGGTGACTGCACGCAACTAGGAAAGGAGGAGTCCCATGTTGACTCTATCCCTACCTTTTATAGTGACCCTAGGGAGGACGTAACTAAAAAATCTAAATCTGATTTAGATTCTTGTGATATTCATGAACCCTCACCTCTTTCGGCCGAAGAGGTGGTGTCACCAAGTTGCCCATCACCTATCCTCTCTATCAATCAAAGCTCTCATCCCGAGCTTGAAAATCATGTGTACCCTAATATTGAACAAATAGAATGTGTTGTGGAAGAGGATGGTAAGGATTCTAGCACATGTACTTTGCAAATTTTTATTTTTCAAAATTCTTTGAGAGAGGGCTTAGGAACTTTGGGCCCACATTAGATGATCTTAAACTTCAACAAGAAGCTAGTAATCTTCTAAACTGCTTGACCTTCTTGAGTACTAATGACATTGAGGTCCAAATAGATAGCTTTATCCAAGTTTAGTCCAAAACCATGTGCATAGAACAGAAATTAAATTCCTATGATTATATCTCCATAGATTATATTCTAGAACAAGAGGAGGGTAATGAAGCTAAATTAGAACATCACTTAGACTCTGCCCCTTTTATCGAACCGTGGCCATCTCCTTGTATTAAAATACAGGCCGTTATAGAAAATACCAACACCAACGATCATTTTTTTAGTATAATTCATAAAAAGTGTGGTATACCTCTCATAATTGTCCACAAAATATTTGAAAGCCATAGGTTTTGCATCATCTCCTTTGACCTTGAACCTGACATTAGTTGGGGAGAGTTGCATTTGTATGAGGATCCCTAGATTCTTTTCACTGTTAAATTATTTCATTGGGAAGATACTCAAAAATTTCGGTTATTACTTTATGAGGAAAAAAAAATCTTGATTAACTGAATTTATTTACTGAGTAGTTACATTGTATTTTCTATTTTTCTTTATTGCTACTAATGATTTTGTAGGTGACTTAACATATAAAAAATAAATAAAAAAAAATCTGGATATTAACTTCTCGAGGTAACATCTTTCCTTCTCTCGCTTTACTTTACATGTCCATGTGTTTAGTTTAGAACATTGAGGACAATGTTTAGTTTTAGTTGGGGGGAGTGAGTCATTCCATGCCTCGTTTCTTTCTTTTTATGCTTTAATGTCAATATACCTGTTTAGCAACATGTAACTCAGTAAAGTGAAATTTCAAAAAAATTTAAAATTATAATTTTTGTAAGATAATAAAATGGTTCTTGTATTTCTCTCTTAATAAATGTAACTGCATTAGTGTTATTTTCTGTATGCTATTACTATGTGATACATCATGGTAGTTTGTTTACTATCTTAGTTATAGTATATTTCATGCCTTTTAATCTTCAAACAACTTTGAGCACGTTGTGACAACCTTGTACTAAGCTCAAATGGATGAGTAAGCATAACGTAAGTGTCTTATGAGACTATAGTAGAGACTAATAACCCATGAGAGCTTTTGAGCCGTTCTTTTTTCTTGAGGGTTTTATAAAATTACTCTTACTTTTTGAAAAGTGTATTAATTCGTTGAAAGTCTCATTTTTCTTCTTCATTTTGACTGATCACTAGAAGAGAATGTTCAGGATTTACCAAAATTTGGAGCTCTTGAATTTACTGAAATGAATAATCCTATGAACTTAGAAGATGATCTAGGCCATCTTTTGAGCTTACATGCAAAATACAGCCCTGGCCTACCTCTATGATATTCATTTACTTCACTTCTTGAGTCTTATCATAATTGCCTTGTCCTTATAATCCTAAAGTCTGTGTCCAATTCCAAAATACGAGTTTGAGCTTCTTTTCTCTACTTAGGAATGATTAGGATGTGTTGTATTGACAAGAAGTTTGTTTGTGTGAATAAGGGAAAGTTGGCAAAGTAGAAAAGACAAAAAAAAAAAAAGAAATAAAAGAAAAAAAAAAGCATGAAAAGAAAATGCCAATAGTTGTTACAAAAAAATTATAATAATAGAAAGAAAAGTGTGGGAAAAAAAAGAAAAAAAAAATTAAAAAAGAAGAGAGAGATTAGAGATGTGGGGAAGTTTGAAAAGTTGTAGTAGACATTCCAATTACATCCTTAACCCAGTTGAATATTACAAGCATCTTTCTTCTCAATCAAACACCTCTTTTTTAAAATCCTAATGATTCTAGGTAAATTGGATTTGAAGTTAAGGTAATGAGGGAGTTCTCCATGGTATCTCGCTCTTCTAGTGAAACGTATCCTTTCATGAGACTTTGTGCACTAAAATTTCTATTTTTCAATTTAGATATGAGAAGCATTAGATTCCATTTACATTTACTCTTTATAGCTTTCATATCATGAGTGATAATTATTACACCTAATTCGGAGTGATTTCATTTTCAGAGTGTAATCCCGGTGAGAGTAGAGTCAAAATGAATGTCTTGATAGTATCTTAAGTTATTTGAGCTTTGAAATTAAAGTTTTGTATTTTGGTTGTCCATTCACACACACACTTGAAGATTGATAGGTATGGAACATTCTAATGACTTTGATAGTAGATTAACTGCAATGTGTGTGTTGCATGGCTATGGCATACTAGAGAGTTTCATGAGATTGTTGAGTTAAACCACATTGTTAATGAGAGGAAAATTTCTTGAAAACATTTAAACTAGAACCATTACCATAAACATGAATTTTGTGGGTAGATTCACTGCAAACCCTCACGAGACAACACTAGTCCACTAGAGGGAACCTAGGGGTTTAAAGGCTTGTTGCATACGCTAAATGCAATCGTGATTCCTGCGAAAGTAAGTTAGGATTTTTACTTTCTTTTGTTTTCAATTTTTAGAGTTCAAATAAACATTGTTATAGTTCGCTTCATTGCTAGGGACTAGCAACGAGCTAGTTGGGGGGTGTGATTAGAGGTGAAAAATGCATATTCTTAGCGTATTACATGGTCTTTTATGCATACTTTTATCCCCCAAGTCCCTAGATTTAGATGCATATCAATGATTAAGTATTTTCTATGATGTTGAGACTCAAACATGTGTTTTTACACTATTTTACAGGTCATGGAAGGCAGTCGTTGCATAGAAAGTGATTATGGTGAAGAGAATAATAGAAGCAGCTAAGAAAATGCCATTTTTGACAATGAAGACTTCAAATTTGGAAGATTTTCCTAAAAATATAAAATGTAGATCTTTGAGTTGCGGTCATGTGGCCGCAAACGGGAGGTCAATCCGAGGTGTGAGTGAAAAGTTATGAACATTCTCCCATCGGTGCACGGAGTTGTCAAAATCAGAGATGTTCAAGCGATTGAGGAGTGTTCAATCGATTGAGAGTTCGATCGATCGAACTAAGCTCGATTGATCGAACTTTCTTTTCCCCCAAAAGTTGCGTAAACTCTACGGGAACCCTATAAAATAAGTCGTTTTGATATCAGACGAAGGGAGGACGCTCTAGAACGCAAAAAACAGCAGTTTTAGGGTAGTTTTAGGGTTAGATTAGGAGTAGAATAAGTTAGATTTATGTTCTTCTTCCTCTTTTTCATTGTTTTACTGAAGATTATTGAAGATTCAAGTTTATTTCAAGATTATTTCAAGTTATTTTCAGATTATTCGAGGTTTTTATTTTTTGTTATCTTTATTTCATTGTTTATTAATTTAGTTATGACGATTGTTGTAGGTTACTGTTTCTATATTAGTTTATTCATGTTTCCGTAGTTTAGACGTTGGGAATATGTGATGAATCATTGATTCCCAGCCTCTGCCATGCAATATTTAGAAATCTTGGGCAAGATCGATCGAAGATATTTCGATTGATCGACCCAAGCCATAGTCAAGCGATCGAAGACATTTCGATCGATTGAAGGATAATGCAGTTCGATCGATCGAGAGAGGTTCGATCGATCGAGAGAGGTTCGATCGATCGAAACTGTTAATTCATGAGATGCTTCTTTTAAGTATTCCAAGATTTTTTGTTTTAAAAATCTGTCATCAAATTATCCCTATAAGCTCAGTTTGTCACAACATTTTGTAGAACTTAAAGCCTTAAAGCCTTAAGACTATCTTCTTCAATGACTATTTTCTTGTATCTATAAAAGAGGTCGTTCACCCCCTTCAAAGGGGACATCTGATCACACAAGCACACTCTACCCGGTCGGTCTCTGGTAACTCCAAGCTCTTGTTGGTTCACCAAAGTCCCCTAGTGATTTTCATATCATAGTACAAGTGCTCCAACACACAATGTGGACGTAAGTCTCTTAATTAACAGAGTCCAACCACATACAAACTCACTTGTTTATTTCTTCTTACTCTCTTACACAAGTTTTGGCATCACCAGCTTGGCACCGTCTGTGGAAAAGAAATAGTTTTTTTCCCAATAACAAATTCGTTACCGATCAACATGTCGACGACAGGTCAGGCAGATTCGCAGGTTGGGCAACCAGCGGCCACCATGATCTCAGAGCAGATTACCGCGGCTCTTGCGTAACTCCTGGAGGGCGAGTATCAAGCTCAACAGCAAATCAAAGCATTGTTGGCCGACAAAATAAGTCCCCTCAATCCGAGGATCATCTCGGGAACGATGCACATGATCACGTGCCCGTGCGGACTCGACGGTGCGCCCATACTGCACCGATATCCCCCCCCCCCCCCCCCCGGTTTTGGGGCAGTCCAGGAACAATGAACGTAGCCGTGGCCCCGAGCGGACACAGCAATGTGCCCGGACCAACTCAAGCCGGGCAGGGGACGCCAGAGAAATCATCAATAGTAGACGCTCTGCCAGGAGGGCACAAGAGCAAACGGCCCGGGAATCAGCCCAAGAACACCTGGCCAGGACCTGTGGAGATCTTAGGCACATGATTACCCAGAGTTGAAGCCATGCTCCATCTCTGAGGACAACGCATTTCAAAGAAGAGGCTTCATCGTCTGACACGACCTACAACCCAGATACAGAAAGGAGGATTGATCGGGAGGACATTAAGGCCCGCATCAACAGATTGAGAAGTTGAGTCACAGGCCAGGTCACGACTACACCAATACAAAAACTAAGTCACCCTTTACCATCCAGATCACAGGATTTCCCATTCCTCCCAAGTTCAAGCAACCATATCTTGATTCTTATGACGGCTCAGGGAGCCCAGTTGATCATGTCCGGACTTACAAGGCTCAAATGGTGTTAGCTACCAATGCCGATGAACTGCCGTGCCTAGCCTTTCCTAGTACCCTCAAAGGGTCAGTCACGTAGTGCTTCCACTCACTCAAACCCCGAACGGTCAATGACTTCAAGGCACTCAGCAAGCTCTTCATCAACCAGTTCACAAGAATGCTTAACCGATCATAGCAAACACCCAGTTATTGGCTGTCAAGCAGTGCAAGGGAGAATCCCTGAAGGTTTATGTCAATATTTTCAATCAGTAAAAGCTTCAAATCCACAACCTAAACAAAATGGTAGTGATCACAGTCTTCTGCTCGGGGGTCCAGCATACCAAGGTTGCTACGTCATTCCATCATGACCTGTCGGCCACCCTGGTTGAACTCTCAGAGAGAGTTGGAAAATACATTGGCATAGAGGAGTTCCTGAAGTATAAGCACGCCATCTTTGTGGAGGATGAGTCCCCAAAATCCAAACAGAAGCGCAAAGATTCTGAGAAAGGCTCGGGAAAAAAGCCGAAGCAAGATCAGCAACGGAGCGGTAGGGATCAAGCATCGGTTACCTTCACGTCATTTTCCCGGCCTATCCAAGAAGTTGTGGTCGTTACCGAGGCTCAAAGGTTGCTAAAAAATTGGCAAAACTGAAGAACCCACCTAAGAAAAAGAATCGGGACAAGTATTACCGATACCATATAGATCATGGCCATGATACAGAAGACTGCTTCAATATCATGATTGCCATTGAGAAGTTGATCGAGCAGGTTTATCTAGCGAGTTCGTCACCACGAATAGATGGCTAAGGTGTTAGAAAAACAGGTTTAAATGGAAAGTTTAAACGCGCAGCGGAAAAATTAAGTTATGAAACTTTATTGGCATGCCTGGATCTACTACTCGTCAATTCTACAGATACGCACAAGAGGGGACACGAGTTATACCTTAGTGTCTTGAACCCAATTCTGATCTTCAACTTCCAGCAGCCTCCACTAGATGATCTTCACCCTTATGACTCCTGCGGATGCCTGCCAGAAAGACTAGGGTTGGTGGGAACCCTAATGGAGAGGATAGAGAAGGTTTTGGGACTCCAAAACAGTTTCTGCAGCTTCTGACGTTCAAAACGACGAACAACCTTTTCCAGAACGCAGCTGCCCTATTTATAGATTCCCAGAACCGACCTAGACTTCGAGCGATCGAAGTGCCTTCGATCGATCGAACATTCGATCGATCGAACCATCTTTGATCGATCGAACCTTCAGACTTCAATCGATCGAGACATCTTCGATCGATCGAACCTGTCTGGACATCATCCTCAAGCATCTTTCCAAGCATCCTGGCGGAGCTAAGAGTGGGACCTCCTAGGCTCTTTATTGTTGGCTCAGACCAGTTTGTTAATTACCATGACCAAACTCTTTGATCAGCAAACTAACTAACTGGTCAGTTAAAGTTTACTCCACTATAAAACGATAACTGAACTCCAACGCAAAAGAACATATCCGAAGCGATAACTAGACTTGTATGGTGTACTAATGTCCCTCTACCGTCAGCATTCGTAATCATATTCAGGTAATCGGATAACTGTTACTGTCAACCTGAATCATGATTACTTCTTGTATTCCTTGAGTCCCATTCACCTCTCATGATTACCAAACATGTTGATAACTCTTATCAACAAGACTGCAGTACTCAGTAATCGACTTGGTGACATTCTCAAGGGAATGCTTACTCTGAAACAGAGGGTAGATTCTATCTTGACAATGCATGTTCACAACCCTATGAACATGACATACCCAAGATACCCAGGTGTTGATCTTTTATAGACCTCACTGATTGGTAAATCAAAGCAGTCATATCCACAGTCTGTGTTCATAATCGTCTCAAGATTGAGAACACGTACCTTATACAAGTTATGAGTTCCTATTGACTGTTTGACAGTCTTAAGCGTCAATAGGAAACTCAGGTCCGTCAATGCACTATAAGCACTAGCATATCAACTAAGAGCTACACTCTAGTGATTGAGATTAATCACTCCATCCAATGGTAGTTAATTATGCTACAGTGTAGACTTGATGAGGTATCCAGTCTCATCATCCACTGTGACACATTCTAAGTATTAAAGAATAGTAATTCGTATCTCACTTGTGTGCATCTCATACACACACGAATTACTTACTATAATACTTAAGGATTAACAATCATCTCATGAAAAGAACATACACAATAAAATGTAAAGCTGATATCCATATATTAAAATGTCAATGTCTCATACAGAAAGTAATGGTTTGAGGGCACAAACCCAACAAACTCCCACTTGCACTCATAACCATTCAGAACTACATCTAAGACCTAGACTATCTAGATGACGATCAAAGACCTTCTGTGGCAAGGCCTTTGTAAACGGATCAGCAAGATTGTCAGCTGTGGCAATCTTGGTGACAGTCACATCTCCACGTTGAACAATATCTCGGATAAGATGATATTTCCGCTCTACGTGCTTTCCCTTTCCGTGGTTCCTTGGCTCCTTGGACTGAGCCACTGCCCCACTATTATCACAATAAAGCGTAATAGGCGACAGCGACGCTGGTACCACCTCGAGTTCCATAAGGAACTTCTTGAGCCAAACAGCTTCCTTTGCGGCTTCACAAGCAGCCACATACTCAGCTTCTGTAGTTGAGTCTGCAATGCATTTCTGCTTAATGCTCCTCCAACTGACAGCACCACCTCCCAAGGTAAAGAGATGACCGGACGTCGACTTCCTCGAATCTTTATCTGACATAAAGTCCGAGTCAGTGTATCCCACTGGAATTAACTCACTACCACCGTACATAAGCATGTAATCTTTAGTTCTTCTCAAGTACTTAAGAATGTGCTTAACGGCTGTCCAGTGCTCTGGACCCGGATTCGACTGATATCTGCTAACCATGCCAACGGCAAAGCAGATATCTGGTCTAGTGCATAACATCGCATACATGAGACTTCCCACTGCAGAAGCATAGGGAACTCCTGTCATGCGATTCCTCTCCTCCTGTGTCTTTGGACACTGGTCCTTGGAGAACGCTAAACCATGCCTGAAAGGTAACAAACCTTTCTTCGAATTATCCATTGAAAACCTAGTTAGCACCTTATCGATATAACCAGCTTGAGATAATCCCATTATCTTTCGCTTGCGATCCCGAAAGAGCTTTATCCCAAGAATATAGCTCGCCTCTCCTAGATCCTTCATATCGAAAGTACTAGCTAGCCAAACCTTGACCGTTGACAATGCCGCTACATCATTTCCAATGAGTAGAATGTCGTCAACGTAAAGCACAAGAAAAGCCACCACTTTCCCTTCACTCTTCTTGTATACACAAGGTTCATCCAGATTCTGTATGAAACCAAACGATTTGACCGCTTGGTCAAATCGTATGTTCCAACTTCTGGATGCCTGCTTAAGCCCATAAATGGACTTTTGCAACTTGTATATCAAGTTACCTTTCCGACCAGCTATGAACCCTTCTGGTTGTTGCATATAGATGTCCTCCTCAAGATTGCCATTCAAGAATGCAGTCTTGACGTCCATCTGCCAGATCTCAAAATCTAGGCATGCAGCAACGGATAAGAGTATTCTGATGGACTTGAGCATGGCCACCGGCGAGAAGGTTTCCTCATAGTCAATGCCCTCCCTCTGAGTATAACCTTTCGCAACAAGCCTTGCCTTAAAGGTCTCAACCTTTCCATCAGATCCTCTTTTCCTCTTGTAGACCCACTTACAGCCAATGGGTTTAATATTGGCTGGAAGTTCTACAAGATCCCAGACCTGATTAGAATCCATAGATTCCAATTCAGCCTTCATAGCTTTAACCCAATGAGCTGAATCAACATCAGCCATTGCCTCTTCGTATGTGGTAGGATCAGATTCAGATTATATGGAGACAGCTTCAAAAACTTCTCCTAAGAACATGTATCTATCAGGCTGGCTGATAATCCTCCCACTACGACGAGGTACTGGTGCGGAAATGGGTGAAGAAGTGGTGTTTTCCTGATTTACATCGTTATTAACTACGGGTTGGACTGAGGGCTCTCCTTCTATCTCTCTAAGATCTATCCTTCCCTTAGGTTTATGGTTCATGATATAATCATCCTCCAAGAAAATAGCATTCGTACTGACGAACACCTTCTGTTCTCTTGGATCATAAAAATACCATCCATAAGTACCCTTTGGATACCCCACGAAGTAACATACTTCCGATCTAGAATCCAACTTGCTCATCTTTCCTTTTAGCACATGTGCCGGACATCCCCATATCCGGAGATGTTGCAAAGAAGGCTTGCGCCCAATCCACATCTCTCGTGGTGTCCTGGGAACAGATTTGCTTGGTACTAGATTTAGTATGTAAGCAGCGGTTTCCAAAGCATAACCCCAAAGAAATAAAGGTAACTCAGAATAACTCATCATTGACCTAGTCATGTCTAAAAGAGTCCGATTCCTTCTCTCCGCTACACCATTTTGCTGAGGCGTGCCAGGTGCAGTCAACTGTGACAGAATCCCATTCTGTACGAGGTGATCAATAAATTCATTAGAGAGGTACTCGCCACCTCGATCAGATCGAATGGCCTTGATATGTGTGCCCAATTGCTTCTCCACTTCAGCCCTAAACTCTTTGAACTTTTCAAAGGCTTCAGACTTGTGCTGCATTAGGTACACATATCCATACCTAGAGTGGTCATCAGTAAATGTTATGAAATACTCATAACCACCCCTTGCTCTAATATTTATTGGTCCACACACATCAGTATGAACTAATTCCAACAATGCATTGGTTCTATTGCCCTTTGCAGGAAAGGGCCTTTTGGTCATCTTACCCTCTAAACAAGACTCGCAGACTTCTATTGGTTCGAGAACCAAATCGCCTAAGACCCCTTCTTTGACTAGTCTGCCAATCCTATTTAGATTGATATGACCAAGCCTCATATGCCAAAGCTTTGTTGGATTAGTGGAAGGTCTCTTTCTTTTAGATGGTACAGTTACCACTGAGTTATTAAGTTCCATACAAGAATCTTTAGAAATATTGGGAGTAATCACATATAAACCATTTGATTTAACACCAGAACATATAAAAGAACTATTTCTTTTAATCACAACTTCAGTTCCAAAATGAAAAGAATAACCATTATTCGATAAATTAGAAACTGAAATTAAATTACGTCTCATTGAAGGGACGTAAAGTACATCTGATAAAATCAAAACTTTATTGTCTAGAAATTCTAAAACTACGACTCCTATAGCAACCGCAGAAACGGTTGCGCTAGAACCTAGAGTAAGTACGATTTCCCCATCACTGCACTTCCTGGTTGATCTGAACCCCTGCAATGAATTACAGATATGGTTAGTCGCACCAGAATCAATGCACCAAGTGTTTGAAGTATCCGTTATAAAACTTACTTCAATCACATGTGATTCAATCATACCTTGAACTCTTGTAGCTAAGAATTCTGGACAGTTCCTCTTCCAGTGGCCCTTCTCACCGCATTGGAAACACTTTCCTTTGCCTTGGCCACCCACCTTCCCTTTGCCCTTACCTTTTCCCTTAGATTTTGCAATCTTAGGGACTGGTCCAACACTTGAACCACCAGTGCTAGCCTTCTTCTTCCCTTTCTTTCCTTTCGGCATAGATCGGGAAGAGGAAGCGCTTTTCTCAACGTTTAAAACGCTGCCCCCAGGTTTGATCACCCCTTCCGCTGCCAATAAAGAGCTCATCAATTCGCTCATTGAAAAATCCATTTTATTCATATTATAATTCAGTTTAAATTGAGCGAATGATGGCGACAGCGTATTGAGGATCATATCAACTTGGGTCTGTGCATCGATGTTAGCACCTAGGGTCTCCAGCTCGTTTAAATAACCAATCATTTTCAAAACATGTTCTTTGACTGGAGTCCCTTCCGACATCTTAGCACTCATTATCTTCTGCATAGCTACCTGTCTGGCAGGCCTGCCATGCTCCCCAAACATCTTTTTCAGGGATTCGATAATGTCACTGGCGGAACTGTTCGACTGGTATTGGTGTTGTAACACATTAGCCATAGAAGCCAATATGTAACAACGAGCCATCCCATTCGACTTTTTCCATTTATCGAACTCGCGTCTAGCAGCAGCCGAAGCATTTGCAGCGGGTTCTTCGGGGCATGGGGTGGTGAGGATATATATGTGATCCTCCGCAGTTAACACGATGTCAAGATTACGTTTCCATTCAGTGTAGTTGTTTCCAGTTAACTTGTTTTGAGTGAGTATGGTGGCAAGTGGACTAAATGCAGATCCAGACATTATGATTTACTGAAAAAATCAAAACAAAATAAATATGGATATCAGAATTTGACAGTTTGAAATAAAAGAATCCTTTTAAAACTCTTATTTTAAAACTAAGTCGCCGGAATATCGAAACGAAAGAATAAAGCCTCCGTGTGGTGGTCAATGTTCGATCTTTCAATTTATCATAACTTATCCGCTATGCAACTCTTGCAAAACAAGTTATGACTTCCGAACCTATTTGATCTCTAAGTTTCTGAATAATGCCCCGTGTGGGATCCCTTATCCATAGCTTAGCTAGTGTGTACCATTAACTAGGATCCAATCACAACCGTCTCAAGTAGCGCCTCCGTATGGTGGTCACCCTCTAACACGTCTGATTGATCCTTATCAAAAGAAGTTCACATCTAGTAACCAATGAGTAATGCATCCTCCGTATGGAATGATCACCCCTGGCGAGGTGACACAGAATGCATCACTCATCTTACAGTGAACCGTTAATGGAAGATCGTGGGTGTAATTAATAAGACCCTCTCCCACTAGATTTAGTAAAAAAGGATTTTGCTTTTTGAGAAAATCTGTTTCTACACACTTCCCATAAACATCTAATGTTTACTAATGTGTTGAAAACGGTTTTTGAATTTTATTTTAGAAAACTTGTTTTGCGTGCATGCAACAATGTATTGTACGCCAATCACAAACAAAGCACATAAAACAAAAAACTAAAATGAAATAAAAGACATCCAAACGATGCCTCTATCTCCCATGGCTCTATCTCCATAGAACCTGCTTTTGGTTTGATCGCCTCCAGCTCCATCTTCATGGACAACGGCTCCTTGCTCCATCTTCATGGATATTCTAATTCTATTACATTGAACCTATGCCTCTTTTGAAGCTTACAATTTATCTAGAAATAGAAATAGCAACAACAAAATAAAAGGCTAGGGAAACCGGTGCGACTTTCCTTTTCGTAGGATTGAAGTCGCAGCGCCCTTTACATATGCCTTAAAACCAAACCAAACTTAAAATAACACACCAATCTAAAAACATTCAAACACAAAATTAAATGCTCTTGGCGCCATGGGAGATAGCGACTAATCTTTTGCTGCAAAAGGTTAGTTGAACACACATCCACGCATATATATAACAAAATATAACTATTGGAACCCTTAATTGATTCACACAGTATATAAACTCTTTACATACTGAATTAGAACTCAAAACAGCATCTAACTTCTCTGTCATAGTTCGATCGATCGAAGACCGTTCGATCGCTCGAACCTTCGATCGATTGAACACTGTTCAATCGCTTGAACATTCTATTTCACAGAATGATTAAAAATTTTGCAGAATACGTTAAAATTAAACTTTTAATTTCAAAATACTTTTAAAACTGTGAAACAGAAAACCTGACAAAGAGTCTGTCTCGATCGATCGAACTCTATTCGATCGCTCGAACAACAGAAGGTTTCGATCGATCGAAACCTGTTCGATCGCTCGAGTACAGAGCGTTCGATCGATCGAGACTACTTCGATCGATCGAACCCATCTTGCATCCAATGCAATCACAGATTTGTATACTGCTGTGATAACACTGCAGAAACAGATCTGTGACGATGCAGTTTCGAAAGCAGTTCTAAAATCAACATGCAAATCAAAATAGTGTTCCAAAAAACGCATCTATAGATCCAAACGAGCGTGGCTCTGATACCAATTGTTGGAAAAACAGGTTTAAATGGAAAGTTTAAACGCGCAGCGGAAAAATCAAGTTATGAAACTTTATTGGCATGCCTGGATCTACTACTCGTCAATTCTACAGATACGCACAAGAGGGGACACGAGTTATACCTTAGTGTCTTGAACCCAATTCTGATCTTCAACTTCCAGCAGCCTCCACTAGATGATCTTCACCCTTATGACTCCTGCGGATGCCTGCCAGAAAGACTAGGGTTGGTGGGAACCCTAATGGAGAGGATAGAGAAGGTTTTGGGACTCCAAAACAGTTTCTGCAGCTTCTGACGTTCAAAACGACGAACAACCTTTTCCAGAACGCAGCTGCCCTATTTATAGATTCCCAGAACCGACCTAGACTTCGAGCGATCGAAGTGCCTTCGATCGATCGAACATTCGATCGATCGAACCATCTTCGATCGATCGAACCTTCAGACTTCAATCGATCGAGACATCTTCGATCGATCGAACCTGTCTGGACATCATCCTCAAGCATCTTTCCAAGCATCCTGGCGGAGCTAAGAGTGGGACCTCCTAGGCTCTTTATTGTTGGCTCAGACCAGTTTGTTAATTACCATGACCAAACTCTTTGATCAGCAAACTAACTAACTGGTCAGTTAAAGTTTACTCCACTATAAAACGATAACTGAACTCCAACGCAAAAGAACATATCCGAAGCGATAACTAGACTTGTATGGTGTACTAATGTCCCTCTACCGTCAGCATTCGTAATCATATTCAGGTAATCGGATAACTGTTACTGTCAACCTGAATCATGATTACTTCTTGTATTCCTTGAGTCCCATTCACCTCTCGTGATTACCAAACATGTTGATAACTCTTATCAACAAGACTGCAGTACTCAGTAATCGACTTGGTGACATTCTCAAGGGAATGCTTACTCTGAAACAGAGGGTAGATTCTATCTTGACAATGCATGTTCACAACCCTATGAACATGACATACCCAAGATACCCAGGTGTTGATCTTTTATAGACCTCACTGATTGGTAAATCAAAGCAGTCATATCCACAGTCTGTGTTCATAATCGTCTCAAGATTGAGAACACGTACCTTATACAAGTTATGAGTTCCTATTGACTGTTTGACAGTCTTAAGCGTCAATAGGAAACTCAGGTCCGTCAATGCACTATAAGCACTAGCATATCAACTAAGAGCTACACTCTAGTGATTGAGATTAATCACTCCATCCAATGGTAGTTAATTATGCTACAGTGTAGACTTGATGAGGTATCCAGTCTCATCATCCACTGTGACACATTCTAAGTATTAAAGAATAGTAATTCGTATCTCACTTGTGTGCATCTCATACACACACGAATTACTTACTATAATACTTAAGGATTAACAATCATCTCATGAAAAGAACATACACAATAAAATGTAAAGCTGATATCCATATATTAAAATGTCAATGTCTCATACAGAAAGTAATGGTTTGAGGGCACAAACCCAACATAAGGCAAGATACCCGAGCTCCCGAGCAATCATAACCCCAACCCCTCAGTCACATCAATGTGGTCTCCAGAAGAACATCGGGCAGAGGGGACTCGCAGTCAGCCAGGAAGAGACATGCCCAGGCATCCCATGCGGATGTCCTGTAAGTCCAACTAGCCAACTCCCCACCGATCGATGTATTGACATTCTCATCCAATGATGTCAGGGACCTGTATTGCCCCCATGACAATCCGCTGGTGGTGACACTCTCAATAGACAATTATATGGTCAAGAGGGTGTTAGTGGACACGGGCAGCTCCTCTGATATTCTGTTTGCCCCAGCTTTCGATCAGTTTGGGATATCAAGGGATCGACTCTGACCAGTGACCAACCCCTTGGTAGGATTCAACGGATCAAGCACACAACCGCTCGGGATAATCGAACTGTCAGTCCTTATGGGGACCTAACTGCAGTAAGTCTTTGTACTCACAAATTTTGTTGTAGTAGAAGCTCCCTCTGCTTATAATGTCATCCTCAGAAGACCCACGCTCAACAAAGCCAAGGCAGTTGTGTCAACCTACACAGCCTAGTAATCAAGTTCCCAACCCCCTAAGGTCCGGGAAGCCTATGTGGAGATCAAGCAACCGCCTGAAGCTATTATGTCAACTCCCTACGCAGAGAGGTGATCGCAAAAATGCTAAATGTTCAAGAGATGGATTCGAGGGACGCGAGGGATGGAGTAAGCCCGGTGGAGGAACTAGATCAAGTAGTGCTGGACCACTGGTTCCCCGGCCGGTCCATCAGCATTGACACTCTATTGGAACCAAGTCTTAGAGAAAAGCTAATCTAATTCCTAAGAGAGAGCCAAGACGTCTTTGCCTGGTGCCATGAATACATGCCTGGAATTGATCCCCGGGTCATGTCCCACCATCTCAACATTAACACAAGCTCCTACCCAGTCAAGGAAAAAAGGAAGGGCATGGCTCCCGAAAGGCAAGTGGCAGTACGCGAGGAAATTAAAAAGCTTCTCAAGACAAGGTTAGTCTGAGAAGTTCACTATCCTGACTGGTTGGCCAACGTGGTACTAGTCAAAAAGAGCAACAGGAAGTGGAGGATGTGTGTGGACTTTACCGACCTGAATAAGGCTTGCCCCAAGGACTACTATCCATTGCCTAGGATAGACCTCCTCGTGGATGCCACGGACGATCACTCACTTTTCTCCTTCATGGATGCCTAATCGGGATACAACCAGATCAGCATGTATCCCGGGGACGAGGAGAACACCTGTTTCATCACCGACCATGGGACATATTGCTACAAGGCAATATCCTTCAGCCTCAACAATGCCAGGGCAACTTATCAATGCCTAGTCAACCACATGTTCAAAGATCTGATAGGGAAAATAATAGAAGTGTATGTTGACGACCTCCTGATCAAAAGTCTAGACAAAGTCGACCACCTCGAGCACTTAGCCGGGGCCTTTAGCATCTTAAAAAAGTTTCGTATGAGGTTGAACCCAGCTAAGTGCACCTTTAGAGTCTCGTCCGGTAAGTTCCTGGGGCATCTAGACAGAAGGCGGGGAAACGAGGCAAACCCCGAAAAAATTGAAGCCATCATAAACATGCGGTCACCCCAGTCAATGAAGGAAGTGCAAAGTTTGGCTGGGTGGGTAGCTGCCTTGAACAGATTTGTCTCCCGGACAACCGATCAGTGCATGTCATTCTTTAAAATCCTCCACAAAGCTTTTTTGTGGTCAAAAGAATGTGAAGAGGCATTTCAGGGGCTCAAGAAGTACCTGACATCGCCTCCTTTGCTCTCAATGCCCATACCAGAGGAAGAATTGTTGCTTTACTTGGTAGTGTCACCCTCGGCAGTAAGTTCAGCATTGGTCAGAGAAGAACACGGGATACAATACCCGGTCTACTACACGAGTTGGACACTATAAGGCATAGAAAACAGATACTCCCGCATCGTATAGCTTGCCTTTGCACTAATCATCTCTGCCTGAAGGCTTTGCCCGTACTTCCAAGCCTATATCATTATGGTCCTCACAAATCAGCCACTTTGCCAGATCCTTGGCTAACTAATGTTCGAGAGGCTCATGATGTGGGCATTAGAATTGAAAGAATTTGAATTGATCTACCAACCCCATACAGTAATCAAGGGATAGGCAGTGGCAGACTTCCTTGTAGAATTCATATATCCAGAAGACCTAGTGGAGGAGTCATTCCCACCTGGCCTACATCCTGACACCCCAACCTGGGTACTCTATGTGGACGGATCCTCCATCAAACAGGGCAGCAGGGCAGGGATCATCCTGACTACACCCGATGGGATCCAGCTAGAGTACGCACTAAGGTTTGTGTTTCAGACCTCCAATAACAAAGCCTTGTTAGTTGGGTTACAATTGGCTACCTTAATGAGCGCGCAACATATTCAAGGATACAGCAACTCCCAACTAGTTGTCAACCAAGTAAATCAGGAGTATAAAGCACGGTAAGATAACATAGTGGCTTACTTGGCCCTAGTCAGGTTAGTTACTAAACTACTCAAAGGTTTCTTGAATAAACAGATCTCGAGAGAAGATAACATAAGGGCCGACTGGTTAGCACGGTGTAATACCCGGATTTTTGCTGTAATTATGACATGTACAATGACTTCTATGATAACACTTGTCTTAATCTATCTTTGGTAAACTTTGGATACCAATCGGTTGCCATGATGTCCCAATCGATTGACACTTTATGATGTCAATCGATTGCCACATATATCAATCGATTGCCTTCAGCCGCTTTAGTCCTAATTGATTGCCACTGATCCCAATCGATTGCCAGTCACTAAACTTGGTCTCTAAGTATTTTCTGCGAGGATAACACCACTAGCTTGTTACATGCAGCCCTTGGCCTATAAATACTGACCCAAACTCATCCCCAATCTATTTGGCTAATATCCTTGACCTCCATATATCCATATACATATATATGTTCATATATACACATATATATACACACTTACACACCTTCACACTCACATATACATACTCTCACTCAGAGAAGAGGATTTTTGGTACTAGAGCCAGGTTCTTTTTTTGCTTATGCTCATTGATTGTCTGACACCTTTAGCATCTAAGTTTATGTTTTTAAGATATGAGTCTCAGAGTGTAGTTCTGATATTAGATAGTTTCTTTTTTAGGTGGCATGGCGCCTACTTTTATGCCAAATATGTACGGAGGGCATTGGATACATGAGGGTCATGTGGAGCCAGCAGACCCAGTATGCTATTCCAGGATGATCTATCAGAGAGCCATGACCACTCTAGAGGCAGACTTATGGCACGATTATCATATCTTGAGGACTGAGGATCCAAAGAAGCTTCGAGTGGAGGCGATTTGTCGTGAGGATACATTAAGACGTATGGAGGAGGAGTCACTAGCAATATTGCGTGATCCAAGTATTTATTTGTATCTTCTTACGAATGTCAGACGTATGCTGCCACTACTTTCAGAGGAGCGAGCCACCTCCACAGATACCAACACCACTCTCGCAGAAGGATGTTGAGCCGATAGTAGGCGATGTTGCTGAGTCAGATAATGATGATTTGGATAGTGATGGTAAGGACCTAGACGGTGATGACGAGGACTTGGATGGCCACGATGAGGTCAAGATAGAGCCAGAGGAGCCAATACCTTTACCAGTTATTGTAATTTTTGATGATGATGATGAGGAGGAGGATCCAGAGGAGGATATTATACCCGAGGGAGATTTGTTAGCTAATGAGGAGCTGGGGGTTGAGGATATTGTACCAGATGAGATGCTACTAGCTAATGAGGTATTTGAGGATGAGGATGATGAGGAGGAGGAAGACCCTGAGGAGATGGATCTACCAGTAGGGGAGGATATTTTAATGGCTGAGGAAGACCATGTAGATGATGTTGTTGTTCCTCAGGTAGCTCCAGGAGGTGCAGCTGACGTAGCACGGGTTACAGCACAGTGGGAAGATGTGATGGCAGCATATCCCCATGGATTTTTAATTAGAGAGGCAAGGTTGGCAGAGGCCATGGCACAGGCTGTAGAGGGTGATATTGAAAACCTAGAGGACAGACTTATATTGGAAGATCTTGATGAGCCCCTCGATGAGGACGAGCTATTAGACGAGGATGTAGCTGAGGGAGAGTTGATTGCCCTAGAGGATGAGGCTACATTTCATAGGTCATACGTGGACAACTTTTGAGGAGGGTTCTTTAAGTTTAGAGTTTTAGTTTATTTATAGGGCATGTCGCCTACTTTTAGCTTTTGGGTGTTGTGGACACGCGAAATTGCTCATCCACTCTTTTTAGTTTGGTTTTGAGATTGTTTTGAAAGGAAAAGAAAAGGTCTATTAAAAACAGATACAGAGTCGCCACTTGGTCTTTAAGGAACCAAGAAACCTAATTTGACTCACCCAAACAAATAAAGGGCACCGGCCCTTCATAACCAAAGAACTTGGTTCGGGGTTTTGGTACGAGAGAGGAAGGAGCCTTTGTCACGACTAAAATACCCTCAACTCGCCCCGTCTCTCGACGGGCCTCAATTAGCATCCAAATAATCATCTTTTACTATGTTTGGTTCGATAATTAATACTATGATAGGTATATTACATCACATAAGAATCTTGAAATGGAAGATCTAAAGATAAAATGTCATTCATAAGATCTAAGCCAAGTTTCACACAATACAAAGTGAAAGATCACACGAACAAACCTAGGAAAAATCGTCTAATCACATATCAAGTAATAAAGTTTTCCTAATCTATGGGGACATGAATTGTTCTTGAAACAAATAATCAAATAAATCAAAATATGCTTAGCAAGCTAGAATGATGCATGTTAATCTTTGAGGAAAGAAGACTTCTCAATCCCCGGGACGGATGAGAAAGGAAGATTAGATCAAGGGGAAAGCATGAACGTGTGATCAAATTCATTCCTTATAATCTTCTTAGATTAGGAGTCACGAAAACCCCAAATCTTTGCATGGATGCAATGTATGTATCTAAAATGTGCCAAGGTTGTAATATGTTTTGTGTTCATGGATTCCTAGAATGACTTAGAAGTCGAGAATGTGTATGTATGAATGAAGGAAATCAATCATAGGATGTGTACAAATGTAGTATAAACTACTTCCTAAGACATGAGCTAATTTGGAGTGCATGTAAGTATCAAATCAAAGGATGGAAGTAAAAGTGTGCTTGTTGTGAATAGTGGACAGAACAGTGACATGATCTTTTGGAAATTGAAAAGAGGGGATAGGAATGTTTTCAATGTATGATTTTTTATGGAGATCTTCCTTATTGTGTATAGAACACAACCGAAAAAGCCAATCTTTAATAACTTTATACATTGAGAGAAATCATATGAACAATAGAGGTTACTCGAAAACAGAGTTCGTACTGTCGACTGAAATGTCAAAAACTCTTAGAAAATGAAAACAAATGATCTAGGGGCCCATTGTATACAAAAAGTTCCCTACGACACTGAAGTTTAAGGGAAAAATAGTTTGGGACCACTCCTTTTGGAAAAGTTTTCTGTAAAACAAGTTGAAAGTTGACCAAGCTGCTGTGACAGTAAAGGCAGAATATCTGGAGAGAATGTTTGGACCAAAATGGAATCCTTCCAAGTATTTCCAAGTCAAACCAAAAATCGTGGGTGTTCTATAATGAGTTAGGAAAACTTTCCAAGTGTCTTTGCATCCATACATTGAGTATTGAGTTCTAGAGAAACCTTTGAGCTCAGATCATTCACTATTTTGACTCATTGTTTTAAAGATTTTGGGAAAAACTTGAGTGTTCTTTCTTGAGATCAAAATGAGAGGGTTTGAGAGGGGTTTTGAAATAGAGGTTTTGAAAGTATATTTTCAACATCAAATAGAGATTATGACCTCTTGAAATATCGACATCAAACTCATCATCAAGAACCCCCAATATTATTGGAGAGCTTCATTTTTATTTTGAACATAACTTCAAGGATACCTTAGAGGTATTGAACTTATAATCATCATCTATTAAATATGTTTTTGAGGTCAAGAGCTACTATCCATAAGGATTCACTCACCTCAAACTTCATGTCATCATTTAGATGATGAAGAGTAAGTAAGTAAATAAAGAAAAAATAAAAAGAAAAAAAAGAAATGAGATTAAGAAGAGATGAACATAATATGAACAAGCAAGTAAATAACAATCAATAGTTGATAATCAATGTGATTTTGGACTTGTAGCTTGGTGTTTCACTCATAGATATTGACATTTGGACATGGAAGTAGCTCCCTAACTCATGAATGCTTAGAGAAATGGTGGTTGGGTGTATTGATGATGAAGTATATAGAAGGATGATGGAAGAACTTGAGTTTAGAACTCACTTTCTATAGAAAATCAGTGGGAGAAGCTCCCTTTCTCTCTTCTAAACCTATCTCTATCTCTCTTTCTCTCTAAAGCTTTCTCAAGTTTTGCACTTGGCCTCCCTCCCCCCAAATGAAGATCAATGGGGGGGTTTATATAGGCTAATTTGGGGAGGTTTTGGGATTTCGAAAGTGCTCACATTGGTCCCAAACATCTGTGAACATAAAACTACATCGTTTTGGTTTTTAATTAATTAAATTGGACCCCCAAATAAATTACAAAAATGGACTCTGCGAGGGTTGAGTACCGCCGCGGCACTGGCCATGTGGCGCCGCGGCAGTGGCCCAGTGCCGCCGTGGCACTGCTCCTCAGATGCCCAGAAAATTGTATTTAGACCCCCAGAGGTTCCGGTATTCGCGAAAATGCCCTATTTTGTCCGAAATTCACAGAAAATGCGTACGAACTCCAAACTGAGTTTGTGATATACCGTTGGAAAGGTGTTAGAGTCTACTTTCTATATAAAATATTTTGGAGTCAGGTCACTTTGAAAATTTTTATGGTATTCGCTATAAAATCCAATTTGCTCGCCTTTTTCACCTTCGGAAATTCATAATAAATCCGTTTTAAATCCAGAAATTATGTGCGATATGCCGTTGGAAAGCTATTGACCTCTAGTATCCGTGAAAAATGTTTGAAAAATGTTACGGCACTTCGATTTTAAAGTCAACTTTTAGGTCAAATCAGTCAAACCTAGGATCTCCAGAAAGTTCTTGGAACCTCTGGGAGCTCCCAGGAGCTGACGTTTTCGTCCGATTTTCTTTTAAAACTCATTTTAGTACTTTTCAAATGATCTAGAATGATCTCAAAATCTTTCGGCTAATTTGGGTGATTTTGGTCAAACATTGGTCAAACCTGGTCAAACTTGGGTCAAACCGGTCAACGGGAACTTTTGGGACTTCTGGGGGTCCCTAGGAGCTGACAATTTCATCTGATTTTGCTTGAAAACTCTTTTTATGACTTTCCTTATGACATAGCATGTTTCCAAAATGTTTGGTCCTAATCTAGGAGTGTTTAAGCTTTCAGGGGCATTTTGGTCATTCTGAGCATTTTGAGAGATAGAACTAACTTCCAGGAGTCCTTTTGAGTCCTTTTCGATCATTGTGAACCATCAAGCTTTGGGTCTCCTAAATCTGATAGTCGACAAAATGGGGTGTCTACAGGTGTTTTGGGGGATAGTTGTATATGGTAGTCGGCTTATGCGTAACCTTATATAGTAATGGCATCTTGTAAGCTTATGTCTTGATTGTGGATATATACATATACAAGACAATTTTGTTGTGTATATCTAAGATCTCAGTCTACTCATTGCTTTTACTATAGTTATGTATGATATTGTTTGGGGTGAGATCAACATCTCAATGATGGATCTTTTATAGGTACACTGCATATACATCACTATGGCTGGAGCTACTAGAAATCGTCATAGACATGGGGTACCCATTCTGGTAGAGATGGATCCTATGGGAGAATTCGATGCTTTCAGGAGACGTATGGAACATCTGGGAAGTACCCATAACTGCAACAATCCAGGTGGACCTTAGACAAGAGACAAATTGTTGGAACATTTTCGAGCATTAAAACCTGAGAAGTTTGATGGTTTAACAGAACCCTAGAAAGCAAAACAGTGGCTCAAGGAGATGGAGTTAATCTTTGAGGCTGTCAATTGTAATGATCAAGAGAAGCATCGTTTGGCAACGTTTCAGCTCACATATACCGCCGCAGATTGGTAGGAGTCTGAAAAAGCAATAATGGGGCTGGAAGCTTCAAGAAGAATGTTGTAAGAGTCTTTCAAGGGAAGGCTCTTAGAGAAGCATTTCCCTAATGACAAGCGTGATCAGCAAGAGAATGGATTTTTGAGTTTAGTCCAGGGTAGTCGAATGGTGCGAGAGTATGCGATGCAGTTTGAACGTCTCTCCCGTTTTGCTCCACATATGGTGGACACAGCTCCCAAAAGGATAAAGAGGTTCCATTAGGACTTAGCTCCACATATGACCCTCGCCACCGAGAAATTTTTAGCAGAGGAATTTCCAAGCCCCACCACGAAGGATTCCAGAATGGAGACCCCAAGCAGTTGTACAGGGAAATAAGCATACTTGGGATAGAGTGAGGAAACCTCCGTTATCTTTTCCCCAACCTTAATAACTCATACAGCAGAAGCCACCTTTTTAGGCAGCCCCAGTCGCGCTTAGAAGAGAGATAGGTGGGTATTTTAATTATGGGATATCGGGACACCTAGCTAGGGACTGTCGAGCTCCCAGAAACTTGGACCGATCAGGTGTTGTTTGCTACAACTGTGGTAAACGTGGGCATATAAGTAAGGACTGCTGAGCACCACGTGGTGGATACTATGGGGTGTCAGCTCAAGGGCAGCAAGGACCACCAGGACAGGTCGAGATGAATGCGATCATTCCAGAAGGAGCAGGTTTCGATGAAAAAGAGCAGCAGAATCTTGAAGGTACGCTTGTACTTTTCCATCGTCAAGTTAGAGTGTTGTTTGATACAGGCATTTCTTGTTCATTTATTACTATTAAGGTTGTGCATTAGTTGGGATTAATACCCAAGCCTTTGAGATGGCTCTTGATGCTGTGTCACCTTTGAGTGTGACGTTAAGTTGGGAAAGGTGTGCAAAGATTGTCCCCTGACCCTGGAAGGTAGAAATCTTCCGACAAGCCTGATAGCTCTATCAATGTCTGATTTGATGTGATTTTAGGATTTGATTGGCTTACCCAGTACGGTGCCAATTTGAATTGTGTTAGTAGAATGATTTCCTTTTCATTGCCTGGGATGTCATCGTTCAAATTCTAGTGTAATCCTTCAAGCAATGCGTTTCTTATAAGTCGGCTAGCTGCGATTGGAAACAGTAGTTCAGAGATCACAGTTACTCAGATTCCTACTGTACAAGATTTTGAAGATGTATTTCAGAACATATCTGGACTTCTGCCAAAGAGAGAGATAGACTTCTATATAGAATTGGTAACTGGAATGCTACCTATTTCTAAGACTCCGTATAGGATGGCACCAACCGAGATGTTGGAACTGAAGAAGCAAGTTCAAGAATTGGAAGACTTAAGTTTCGTTCGACCTAGCACCTCGCCCTAGGAAGCACCAGTGCTTTTCATGAAAAAGAAGGATAGGACTTTCTGACTTTGTATCGATTATAGAGAATTGAACAAAGTCACGATCAAGAATAGATATCCACTTCCCCGGATAGATGATTTGTTTGACCAATTGCAAGGATCGACGATCTTTTCAAACATAGATCTATGTTTGGGTTATCATGAACTATTAGTTCGACCAAAAGATGTGCCAAAAGGACACGATATGGGCACTATGAGTTTTTGGTTATGCCTTTTAGATTGACCAACGCTCCAACAGTAGTCATGGATTTGATGCACCGAGTATTCAGGCCTTATCTGATCCAGTTCATCATTGTGTTCATAGAGGATATCCTGATATACTCTAAGACAGAACAGGAGCACAAGAAACATTTACAGATTGCTTTGCAGACACTGCGAGATAATCATTTGTAATAGTAAATGTGAATTTTGGCTGTAGGAAGTCAAGTTCCTAGGACATGTTGTTTTAAAGGATGGAATAGTCGTGGACTCATCTAAGATTGATGCAGTCTTGAATTAGAATCGGCTGACCAATGCCACGAAAGTCAGGAGTTTTCTAGGCTTAGCTGGTTATTATCAAAGATTCGTAGAAAAGTTTACAAGTTCTAGTGATGCTTCGCATCAAGGACTTGGATGTGTGTTGATGCAAGATGGTAAAGTAATTGTGTGTGGATCAAGGAATTGAAACCGCATGAGAAGAATTACCCTACGCATGACCTAGAATTGGTTACAATAGTATTTGCTCTTAAGATCTGGAGGCATTATTTGTATGGAGAGAAGTTCGACTTATTTTTGGATCACAAAAGCTTGAGATATATGTTCTCTCAGAAGGAGTTGAACATGAGGTAGCGAAGATGGATGGAGTCACTTAAGGACTACGATTTCTCTTTGCAATACCATCCGGGTAAAACAAATGTAGTAGTTGATGCGTTAAGCTAGAGACCTCGTGGTATAGTTGCTTCTCTGATGATTAGGGAATGGCAAGCTTTGGAAACACTGGTAGAATTTAACTTTCAACTGGTAGGATCTCAAGAAGGATGACATTTTGGATGTCTCTTAGTACAATCGACTCTTATCAGTTGCATCTCGAGGCACAGAAGAAGAATGAAGGACTTCAACAATGGTTCGTAAGTGTTGTAGTAAAGGAACCCGAGAAAGACTATTGGTGCAGATGGAGCCCTTAGATGCAGAAATCGACTTTGTGTGCCCGACGAGGTTAATCTCAGGAAGGATATACTCGATGAAGTGCATAAATCACGAATGACAGTTCATCCTGGAGGTACAAAGATATACAAAGACTTGAAGAGAAATTTATGGTAGGATGGGATAAAGCGAGACGTTGCTGAATATGTATCTCAATGTCTCACATGTAAGCAAGTTAAAGCGGAGCATCAGAAACCTTTTGGGATATTGCAACCACTATCGATTCCCCAATGGAAATGCGAGCATATCAGTATGGATTTTGAAGTGGGTTTGCCTAAATCTCAGCAAAACTACGATGCGATTTGGGTGATCGTAGATCGACTCACAAAATCAACACATTTCATAGCCTATAGCATGACCTATTCAGTGGAGCATTTGAGCCGCTTGTGTCTGCAATAAGTCGTACGACTTCATGGGGTACCTGTAACAATTATATCATATCGTGATTTGCGTTTCACTATAGAGTTTTAGCAGAGTCTACTGACAGCTATGGGAACTTCATTGAACCTGAGATCAGCTTTTCATCCTCAAACTGACGGACAGACGGAACACATAAATCAAGTACTGGAAGATATGCTGTGAGCTTGTGTCATCGATTTCAAGAGTTCATGGGAGATACACTTACCACTGATCGAGTTTGCGTACAATAATAGCTATCACTCGAGTATAAGGATGGTGTCGTTTGAAGCCTTATACGGGAGACCTTGCAAATCACCGTTATGCTGGGTTGAGGTTGGAGACAATCAACTGCTTGGACCAGAGAAGATTCAAATCGTGCGAGAGAAGATGAAGACGGAACAAACCAGGCACAAGATCTATGCTGACAAGTACCGCAAGGATCTGGAATTCAGCGTTGGAGATCACTTATTTCTCAAAGTATCTCTAATTCGAGGCATCATCAGATTCGGCTAAAAGAGAGGGAACCTATCACCGTGTTTCATAGGACCTTTCGAGATTCTAGAACTTGTAGGAAAAATCGCCTACAAACTAGCATTAACACCCAAGATGTTAGGAGTGCACAATGTTTTCCACGTGAGTATGCTAAGAAAATGTGCCCACAACCCAGCGCACAAGATCAAGTTTGAAGATATCGAGGTGAATGACAATGTAACTTTCAACGAAGGACCGGTGTGAATTTTGGATCAAGAAGTCATGAAGCTCAGCAACAAAGAGATTCCATTGGAGAAGGTTCAGTGGAAGCATCATGATGAAGGAGAAGCTTCATGGGAACTAGAGTCGGAGATGCAGAAAAAGTTTCCAAAGTTGTTTTGATGTTTTGATATCCACTTACTTCTAATTTCTGGGACGAAATCTTTAATGAGTGGTGGATGATTTAATACCTGTATTTTCGCTATAATTATGACATATACAATGACTTCTATGATAACACTTGTCTTTATCTATCTTTGGTAAACTTTAGATACCAATCAATTGCCATGATGTCCCAATCCATTGACATTTTTAGGATGCCAATTGATTGCCACATATACCAATCGATTGCCTTTAGCCGCCTTAGTCCTAATCGATTACCATTAATCCCAATCGATTGCCAGTCATTGAACTTGGTGTCTAAGCATTTTCTACGAGGATGACACCACCTGCTTGTTGCATGTAGCCTTGGCCTATAAATACTGACCCGAACTTATCCCCAGTCTGTTTGGTTGATTCCCTTGACCTCTATATATCCATATATATATGTTCATATATACACATATATATACACACTTACACACCTTCACACTTACACATACATACACTCTCACTCAAAGAAGAAGAAGGACAGAAGATAGAGAAGGAGAAAAGAGAAAGAAAGAGATAGAGAAGAGAGACAAAGAAGAGAGGAGAAAGCTCAAGCTTTCAAGCTTATCAAGCACACCACCATACCTACATATCCTTATAAGTCCTCAAACTCACACAGTAGCTTAGTTAGATGTTTTTATGAGTTTTTACAAAGAGAATAGCCCCATAACGTTTAGCTTCAGTTATGTATAATTTCATTACGTTCACTGTGAAGAAGATGAAGTACCAATCGATTGCCACTTTGTTCAATCAATTGAACTTTGTCCCAATTAATTAATGATTTTCCCAATCTATTGGCATCTTTTGGATACCAATCGACTGCCATTAGTACCAATCTATTGGAACTAAATTTTCCCCAATCGATTGTTGAGATAGTCAAAATGATTGTACTAAGGCAATATGTTATAAATCCATGTTAAATTGTAATTATGTGTTCACATGTCTATCAGAGCTTTCTATTATTGTCATAATATGTTAGAATGAGACCTCAGTATGTTACGAAGCTACACATTTGAATAATAAACCTAATGGTAGTGAATAAGTAAACTGTTAATATAAAAGTGATCGTACTGAGAAGCCGACATGCACAGTTTGGTACATTTTAGTTGCAAAGACTAATTGTCTGTTTATATGATATGACCTAAGTGATCAAGGAGATTACAAGTTATGTTGGGTTGAGTCTTCTTGTGCTGATCATGATCTGTGGTGGCGAGTGATAACTACAACTGTGGAAAGAAATATGATGATTGAGATGTGTAACGGTCGGTATGATGATACCAAGGTATGTTGTTTATGTATAACGGCCAGTATGATGATACCAAGGCACGTTGTGAATATGTAACGGCTGGTACTCCATACCAGATACGTCGTAGAGAATGGGATAGCAGAGGTTTCGTACCAGGATGAGCATTACGTTACGAGAATGGATAGGTGAGGTTTCGTACCAGGCTGACCATGACTATGATATTGAAAAGTCAATCAAGATCTTTGGGAAAAGGGGTTTTTCCATCCAAGTAATGTATGGTTGGACATGTGTGGACACGCGGGATTCCACCACTTGTTGTTTTTGTTTTGAAGATTGTTTTGAAAAAGAGAGAAAAGGTCTTGATTGAAACCTAATTTTGAGGAACCAAGAAACCTAATTTTGACTCACCCAAACGGATAAAGGGCACCGGGCCTTCATAACCAAAGAACTTGGCTCGGGGTTTTGGTACGAGAGAGGAAGAAGCCTTTGTCACGACTAAAACACCCTCAACTCACCCCGTCTTTCGACAGGCCTCAATTACCATCCAAATAATCATATTATACTATATTTGGTTCAACAATTAATACTATGATAGTATATTACATCACATAAGAAAATTTGAAATGAAAGATCTAAAGATAAGATATCATTCATAAGATCTAAGTCAAATATCATACAATGTAAAGTGAAAAGATCACACAAATAAACCTAGAAAAAATCGTCTAATCATGTATCAAGTAATTAGGTTTCCCTAATCTAAAGGGGACATGAATTGTTCTTGAAACAAATAAATCAAAGAAAACAAGGATGCTTAGCAAACTAGAATGATGCATGTTAATCTTTGAGAAGAGAAGATCTCTCATTCCCCGGGACGGATGAGAAAGGATGATTCGATCGACGGGAAGCATGAACGTGTGATCAAATTCGTTCCTTATAATCTTCTTAGATTAGGAGCCATGAAAGCCCCAAATCTTGCATGGATGCAATGTATGTATCTAGAATGTGCCAAGGTTGTAGTGTGTTTTATGTTCATGGATTCCTAGAATGTCTTAGAAGTCTAGAATATGTATGAATGAATTAATGAAATAATCATGGGATATGTACAAATGTAGTATGAACTACTTCCTAAGACATGAGCTAATTTGGAGTGCATGTAAGCATCAAATCAAAGGATGGAAGTAAAAGTGTGCTTGCTGTGAATAGTGGACAGAATAGTAACATGATCTTGTGAAAATGGAAATGAAGGGTTAGGAATGTTTTCAATGCATGATTTTTTTATGGAGATCTTCCTTATTGTGTCTAAAACACAACCCAAAAAGCCAATATTTAATAACTATCACAGATTGAGAGAAATCATATAAACAATAGAGGTCACTCAGAAATAGAGTCCATACTGTCGACTGAAATGTTGAAAAATATTAGAAAATGAAAACAATGATCTAGGGGCCCAATTTATACAAAACGTTCCCTAAGACATTTAAGTTTAAGGGAAAAATAAGTTAGGACCACCCCTTTTGGAAAAGTGTTCTGAAAAATAAGTTAAAAGTCAACCAAGCTGCTATGACAGCAGAGGCAGAATGTTTGGAAGGAATGTTTGGGTCCAAATGGACCATTTTCAAGTATTTCCAAGTCAAACCAAAAATCATGGGTGTTCTCTAATGAGTTAGGAAGACTTTCCAAGTGGTCTTGCATCCATACATTGAGTATTGAGTTCTAGAGAAATCTTTGAACTCAGATCACTCACTGTTTTGACTCACTATTTTGAAGATTTTGAGAAAACAAGGTTTATCTCTTAAAATCAAAGTGAGGGTTTTAAGAAGGGGGTTTTGAAATAGAAGTTTTGAAAGCATATTTCCAACATCAAATAGAGATTATAACCACTTAAAATGTCAACATCAAACTCATCATCAAGAACCTCCAAGATTGTTGGAGAGATTTATTTTCATTTGAACATAACTTCAAGGATACCTTGGAGGTATTGAAGTTATAATCATCATCTATCAAACATGTTTTTGAGGTCAAGAGCTACTATCCATAAGGATTCACTCACCTCAAACTTCATGTCATCATCTAGATGATGATGAACTAGTAAGTAAATAAAGAAAATCAAAAAGAAATGAGGTAAGAAGAGATGAACATTGTATAAACAAGCAAGTAAATAACAATCAATAGATGATAATCAATGTGATATTGGACTTGTAGTTTGATGTTTCACTCATATGCGATGACATTGGACATGGAAGTAGCTTCCTCTCTCTTAAATGCTCACTAAAATGGTGATTGGGTGTATTGAATATGAAGTAAATAGGAGTAATGAAGTAAAAAACAAAGTTTAGAACTCACTTTTGTTTTGAAATTAAATAAGAAAGCTTCTTTTCTATCTATCCTAACCTTATCTCTACAACTTTCTCTCCCAAAAACTTTCAAAGCTTACATTTGACACCCCCCAAAATGAGAATTCAAGGGGGGTTTATATAGGCCAACTTAGGGTGGTTTTGGGATTTTAGAAGTACTCCTATTGGCTCCAAACATCTGAAAACGTAGAACTACGTCGTTTTGATTTTTAATTAATCAAAATGGAACCCCAAAAATAATTGCAAAAACATATTATTCTGGAGGAGAGTGCCGCAGCGGTAGTGGGCCAGTGTCGCGGCGGCAGTGGGCCCGTGCCGCGGCGGCACTGCTCCTCAATCGTCTGGATAATCCTATTTAGGCCCCCAGAGGTTCCGGTATTCGCGAAAAGGCCCTATTTCATCCAAAGTTCACAGAAAATGCATACGAACTCCAAATTGAAGTTGTGATATGCCGTTGGAAAGGTAATGGAGTCTATTTTACATAAAAAAAAATAATTTGGGGATAGGTCACTTTGAAAAGCTTTGCGGTATTTGCGATAAAAGCCGATTTGATCGCCTTTTTCGCCTTCAGAAATTCACAATAAACCCGTTTTAAATCCAAAAATTATGTGCGATATACCGTTGGAAAGCTATTGTCCTCTAGTATCCATGAAAAATGTTTGAAAATTGTTACGGTGCTCCAGTTTTAAAGTCAAATTTTGGTCAAACTGGTCAAACCTGGGATTCTTGGGAAATTCTAGAAACCTTTGGGAGTTCCCGGGAGCTGACGTTTTCGCTCGATTTTCTTTTGAAACTCATTTTAATACTTTCCACAAGATCTAGAATGATCCCAGCGAATTTGGATGATTTCGGTCAAACTTGGTCAAACCTAGGTCAAACTGGTCAACGGGGACTTTCCGGGAACTTCCGGGTCTTCCGGGGGTCTCTGGGAGCTGACGATTTCATCCGACTTTACTTAGAAACCCATTTTCTTACGATATAGCAAGTTTCTAGAACTTTTGGTCCAAATCTAGGAGTTTTCGGGCTTTCAGGGGCATTTTGGTCATTCTGAGCATTCTGAGAGATAGAACTAACTTCCAGGAGTCCTTTTGAGTCTTTTATAATCATTGTGAACCACCAAGCTATGGGTCTCCTAAATCTGATAGCCGACAAAATGGGGTGTCTACAGTTTGCCCCTCTTTGGCATGAACTTGCGAGGCAACGCATGTCACAAGCGAGTGCCAAAGCTTTTGAAGAGACAGGACTTTTTGGAGGCTATAGATTTAGGATAAAAAGCGTTGCAAAAGATGCAATGATGCTGAGGCCAGTGCTGGTCGTGCTCTGCATGAGCTGCCTATGTATCCCAAGGGGAATCAGACCAGGACGTAGTTCAGGGCACAAAGGAGCAAATCACACATGCACAACGAGACAGGCAGATGCTATGCTATGAGGATGATATACAATGTATGGATGTGATATGAATTGTGTCATGAGTCCTATCATGCCTAGTGTTCTGATCCTTGTATGAGCTGGTGTTGTGGGGTGTACCACTCCAAGTGGAATTATGTCGTGCTAGTGTTGAATCTAATGTAGTGGTTGATCCTGTTAAGGATACCAAGGTGTGAAGACCCTGGGTCTTGGAGCAAACTTCTGAATTTTGGAAAGTGTGCTTCGCAAGCGAATGTAATCGAATGTGGGGTACCAGAGGACGTTAATCAAAGATGAAGTTTGACAGATAACCGATGGATGTGGAAGCCCTGGACACAGAAACCCTAAGAATTCAAGTGATGGACATGAAAACCAGAGATGTCAAGCGAAGGACACGGAAGCGCCATTAATGGACATAGAAGCCCACAACATATTTTGAATGAGAGTGATGGTAAAATAATGATGATTAATGGACTGACGATTCACGAATTGAGATGAAGAGTAGACAGTGAACTACTGTGACTGTCATGGGTTAGACCGACGGTGACGAGTCGACAGTGAACTACTGTGACTGTCGTGGATTAGCTCAATAGTTAGACTAATCGTGATCAGAAGGACTGACCATGCACTAATTAAGGTGATGAGTCAACAGTGAACTACTATGATTGTTATGGATTGGAATGATGATGACGAGTCGACAGTGAACTACTGTGATTGTCGGGATTGAACCAACGGTTGGACTAACTGTGATCAAAAGAACTGACGAATTGATATGCCTGTTGGGGATAAAACCTTGTCAATCTTGATTGAAATGGGCCACTGGAATGGGTAATGCACTCTGCTAGGAAGAAGGAAATACGCCCATTGAATGGGAGTCAATGTATCATTCTATTTGTGATGAGGGATACGGAGATGGCCTGTGGTAGTTAAGGTTTTGATATTGAAAGAGGAGGGTGATCAACAATCACTCATGGACTTATGTTGCTTTAGGATGAAAGAAGGTCATCAATGGCCACTCATGGACTTATGTTGCATGAAGAAAGATGATCAACAGCCACTTATGGACTTATGTTGCACAAATGAAAGAAGATCATCAACAGCCACTCATGAACTTATGTTCCTAGGATGAAAGAAGATCGTCAACATCCACTCATGGACTTATGTTGCATGAAGAAAGACGAAAGATCAATAGCCACTCATGGACTTATGTTGCTAGGAGAAAGGAAGATCATCAACAGCCACTCATGGACTTATGTTGCACGAACGAAGATGAGCAACAACCACTTATGAACTTATGTTGCTAGGAGAAAGGAAGATCATCAACAGCCACTCATGGACTTATGTTGCATGAAGAAAGATGAAAGATCAACAGCCACTCATGGACTTATGTTGTTACGAGAAAGGAAGATCATCAATAGCCACTCATGGACTTATGTTGCTAGGAGAAAGGAAGATCATTAACAGCCACTCATGGACTTATGTTGCATGAAGAAAGATGAAAGATCAACAACCACTCATGGACTTATGTTGCTAGGAGAAAGGAAGATCATTAACAGCCACTCATGGACTTATATTGCATGAAGAAAGATGATCAACGGCCACTCATGGACTTATGTTGCTAGAAGATGATGGTTAACTTTTGGCTGTTTGTAAAGGGATGAAATTTGCATTTGCCCTACGTTTGGACACTTCTCATGCTGACGCCTTGCCTGGTGCAGTAATGATGTTTGGTACTCCTGCTTGTATTGTCATTGGAATGCTCTTTATAACTTGATTTAAAAAAATCATTATTCGTCACTGTTGACTTACACATTTGAGACTACAACAAACTCTTTTTCTGAAAAAGACTATGACAGACTCAAAAACTGATAGACACCGGCACGCGAGGGCGACACATTTGACACCAAAATGAAACAAGCTCGACTTACTAAAACTTGATGTGCTTTCATCATAAATGATGTACCATTTCTCTTATGAGTTCACTCCGCATAATTTTGATGATAAATCTCATTTTGAAAGTTCTTCCCTATTAATCTAATCAATTCTTAGCTTGTCCCAAAATGTGCTTTGGATTAGTGCCTTAGCTTTTAGAATAAAAGATGCTCTATTTCAAAATTTTCAAAACTTGGTGACTTGAAAACTCACCCTTTGGTGTGAAGGGATCGTGTTAGGCAAATGAAGTTTGCCCCTAGTTCATAGGCAAACGAGGTAGGTGATCGAAGTTTGCCCCTAGTTTGGAAGATGGTTGTTTGAAGGTTTTGGGCAAACGAGGTAGGTGACCGAAGTTTACCCCTTGTATGAAGGGTAGATAGTAAAATTCAAGCAAACGAGGCGGGTGGCCGAAGTTTTCCCCTAGTGTGGAAGGTGATTTTCTGGCTTGAGGCAAGGATCGTGACTTTAATCTCTCAAATGCTCATAACTTTTGCCTAGGCACCAGTGAGGTGACCTAGCGAGCTCTTTTCTCTCTTTTGTTATTGCTCACCTTGGATTTAGCTCTAATTTTTGCCTAGGCGTCCTTTCGGATTTTTGACCTAGCGAGCCATCCTTCTTTTCTTTTTGAAAGTCTGCCTACGTACCCTCGAGCGGGGATCAGGTCCAACGTAGTTCGGGCCAAAGTTTTGAAAGAAAAGGGGGGTGATTATGATGGTGTCGACCAAATCGATGCGGTTGCCTACGTATCCTCGAGTGGGAATCAGGTCAAGCGTAGTTCAAGGCAGTGCTTAAAAGAAATTGGGTATGAGGGTTTTTCAAACCAATCATCAAATAAGTTCAAACTTGAGCCACTTGTGGTAGCTTTGAATAAAAGGATTCAGTTTCAATCCCCCTTTCTTTTCTTTTTCTTGTTCTTTTTGTTTTGTTTTGAGGATTGATCCTTTTCACTTTCGCCTAGCCAGTCAATTTATAGTTGATTCATGTGAGATCTTTCAATCGCAATCTCAAAATTTCATGATGTGCGTGTCAGCTCTTAGAATTTGTTTGTGGTCATTTCGAGCCCTTTAAAACATGATCTAGGCGCGTTCTAATGACGTACCTTGAAGCATACAATTTTCTCATTTATTTCATCAAAATTTTCTTCAACCTTTTGACTGGCTAGGGTCAGATTTTGGAAATCAACACCTTTTTAGCTCTCACTTTTGCCTAGGTGCCCTTTTTGGGTTTTCAACCTAGCGAGCTTTTCTTTTATTTTTATTTTTTTTATTTTTTTATTTTTTGAAGGGGGAAGAAACTCATAGAAATGTTTGGCTACCAACAATGACTAAGTCTGCATTGGACAGGTTTGTATGGCTCTTGATTGGACTGGGCTCAGGCTTTAAAATGGTGGAAAAGGGTGTTGGGCAAGCCCCAAATCAATTCCAAGTATGTCTTTTCGAGAGTTAAGCAAAAGCATCTTTGAATTCTTAAAGTAAGACTATTCAATTCTCGGCTCCTCTTCGGGGTTAGCATGAAATCGACTTTGACCTTTTCAGGATTCCTCTTTTTTTTGTTTATTTGATGCAAAAATTTATTATCTGTGATAGTTTGAAAAGTGACCTTACAGTTCAGTGATTCATGCACTTACGACTATACACATCGGGTTAACCAAAATGAGATTTCATTCCATCCAAAGAGAAAGATTACAAACTCATAACAACTTGATGAAAAACAAACTCGATCACAAGACTAAACTTGAAATAGACTCCAAACATAGAACAGACACGACTAGACTCGACCTGGTCTCAAATGGAATGTCAAAGTGACTCGCTTATTCTTTTTATTTCTTTTTCTAAAGAGCATCTTCATTTGGTTTTCTAGCAAGAGTCCCAATCACCATCACTTCACTTGCACAGGTTCAACATTCATGGTCCTCAGCGAAGGGGATCATTTAAACGGATAGGTCAAGGGTTGGTCCAGACCGAGGTAGTGGATTGGATTGGGGTGCGGCGCATCATCTAAGAGATCCTGAATTGAGTGACGGAACCTCTTACAGTTGTCGGTCTCATGGCCTTGGTCTTGGTGGTAATCACAATACTTGGATTCATTGTACCCAGGAGGTGGGTGATTAGGAGGCTTACTGGGCTCCAAAGGTACAAGGTGGCCCTTTTGAACAAGGTGATTGAGAGCGGAGGATAAGCTCATGTCAAGTGGTATGAAGACTCTTTGGTTTCCTTTCTTGTGCCTCTTACTACAGTCATTTTGGCTTGATGATGGGCTTAAGGCATTGACATCTAGGCTCTCTTGATCTTCACCAAAGGTATCGGGTCTCTTCTCCTTTTTCAGTGACCCAGCTCCATTGATCTAGCCTTCACAAATAGCATCCTCGATTCTAGTCCCAACCTCAAACAACTCTTCAAATGTTGAGATGGATTGGTAGAATAATTTTTCATGGTATACTGGTTGCAGGTTCTTGATCAGCATATGTACTTGCTCTTTCTCAACAGGCCTGTGGATCATTTGGGCTACTTTATTCCTCCATCTTCTCAAGAATGCAGCGAAGGACTCATTGAAATTTTGCCTGGTAGTTTCCAGATCTCGAATGGTGACATCAAGCTCTTGGTTATAGGAGTAGTGATCAATGAAAGTTCTAGCAACATCTTCCCAAACTCAGGTCTTGGAAGTTTCAAGGGTTAGGAACCAGGATAGTGCGGCTTTCTGGAGGGTTTGAGGGAATAGCATAGCTATGTGCTCATGGGTGCAGCCCATTGACTGGAAAATGCTCATACAAAACTTCACGTGGCTCTTCGGATTTCCAGTTCCGTCAAAACGGTTGATTTCAGACATCTTGAAGTTCTCGGGTAGCCTCACCTTGTTGGGCTCAAACAACCCTTCTAGATCTCACACGTAATCGTCGACCCCCTTACTCTTCCTTAGTATGTTCTCAAGCTTGTCGACCTTGTCTATTTTCTCTTGGAGCTTTTTCTCATATGCAGGCGGCGGGACCCCTTGAAACCATTCTTCTTCTCCATTATTTTCGGGAGGCTGTCCAAATCTAGGCGGTGGTGGTGGCATGAACCCTGGTGGTGGTGGGAACCCAGGTGGGTACTGTGGCTGCTATTGTCGAAACTCTTCCATAAATTTCAGAACTTGAGTTAGCCGATCTGACTGTTGAATGATTAATTCAGTGACCTTGGCTTCCAAAGTTTCCTGATTCATGTTGAATTTTCTTGGCAGACTGATTCTAACCAAATGATTGTTCAAACTTCTGACCCAGGATGGGGATCTCAGTGGCTGACTTTGGGAATCTATAATGACCTATAGATTCGAGAGGAGTATATCAAATTCTGATAGTGATGACTGGAGAGACAATGACAGTGATATTAACAAACGTGGACTGACTTGTGTACAAACTGACTAGGATAGTGCGTGCAGTCTGACGAGAATGGTGCATGCACATGAGACAAGCATGCGGATGCAAGCCCTAATCTATATGATGCTCCTATTTATAACAGATAGCAGTTAAACAAGTAAGGTCCTAGCCATATAGAGTGTGCTAACCTTACTTTCCAGTATGATCACCAAGGGATAACAGGGATTTTTAGGATATTTCGGGAAGTTTGGACATAGTTTTTGGGGAAAATAGGGATTTGGACGATTCGAAGGAATTTCCAGAAGTTATGGGAGTTTTTAGGGATTTCTGGTTGAATGGGACTGAACCTCTGGGAGAAACTAGTATTTTAGGTATTTCTGAGAAATATGGATAGAGTTTCTAGGAGAAACAAGTATATCTGGGCATTTCTAGGTGATTTGGGCAGAGATGCTAGGATTTTTGGAGAATCTGGGAGATTTGGGCAGAGCTTCTGGGAAAACAGGTACTTTGGGTATTTCTGGGAAAGTCGGACAGAGTTTCTGGGAGAAATTGTTATATCTGGGAAATTTGGGAGATTTGGATGACGGTGATCATACTGTCTAGCAAGTTTTCATACTCCTATGTCTTATGACTAACAAACAAGGTTTGCGGTGTATATCTTTGTGAACGTGGAGCAGATATCCTTGTCATGGTGCCTAGGCAGGTCAACTCAATGTGATCACATGTGAGTGATTGCCTTGGGAATCATAAGAAAGAGGTTATGTTCTATGCCACATAAGCGTCTACATCGCGCAGGTAATCCCACCTGGGCATACAGCAGTTATATCATATTGTCCTATCTGAAAAGATAAATCAACAACCCTATGAAAGGTTCTACATGAATCTATATGCAAAGGTTGGGTTTAGTCAAAGAGGGTCCGTTGACGAGAGTTCCAATATACTGTCAGAGAGACAGTACAGAAGTGTTTACTCTTTTTGATATACCTTGGAAGGTACAGTATCAACGGTGACTCGTGCCCTGGCATAACAAGACCTGAACAATGTCAGCGCCGCGTTACAGACACAGTCGAAGGGGGAAAATGCAAAGTGCAATGCGGTGAACCACACACAGTAAAAAGATGATTTTAAGGATGCTTCTTATGAGTCAAACCTCTGTATTATTTTGTTTTGAAATAAAAGTCCCCAGCAGAGTCGCCAGATTGTGGACACGCGGGATTCCACCACTTGCTGTTTTTAGTTTGAAGATTGTTTTGAAAAAGAGAGAAAAGGTCTGTTGAAAATAGATACAGAGTCGCCACTTGGTCTTTAAGGAACCAAGAAACCTAATTTTGACTCACTCAAACGGATAAAGGGCATCGGCCCTTCATAACCAAAGAACATGGCTCGGGGTTTTGGTACGAGAGAGGAAGGAGCCTTTGTCGCGACTAAAACACCCTCAACTCGCCCCGTCTTTCGACGGGCCTCAATTACCATCCATATAATCATATTATACTATGTTTGGTTCGACAATTAATACTATGATAGTATATTACATCACATAATAAAATTTGAAATGGAAGATCTAAAGATAAGATATCATTCATAAGATCTAAGTCAAATATCATACAATGTAAAGTGAAAGATCACACAAATAAACCTAGGAAAAATCATCTAATCATGTATCAAGTAATTAGGTTTCCCTAATCTAAAGGGGACATGAATTGTTCTTGAAACAAATAAATCAAAGAAAACAAGGATGCATAGCAAACTAGAATGATGCATGTTAATCTTTGAGAAGAGAAGATCTCTCAATCCCCGGGACAGATGAGAAAGGATGATTATATCGAGGGGAAGCATGAACGTGTGATCAAAATCGTTCCTTATAATCTTCTTAGATTAGGAGCCATGAAAGCCCCAAATCTTGCATGGATGCAATGTATGTATCTAGAATGTGCCAAGGTTGTAGTGTGTTTTATGTTCATGGATTCCTAGAATGACTTAGAAGTCTAGAATGTGTATGAATGAATGAATTAAATCATCATGGGATATGTACAAATGTAGTATGATCTACTTCCTAAGACATGAGCTAATTTGGAGTGCATGTAAGCATCAAATCAAAGGATGGAAGTAAAAGTATGCTTGCTGTGAATAGTGGACAAAACAGTAACATGATCTTGTGAAAATGGAAATGAGGGGTTCGAAATGTTTTCAATGCATGATTTTTTTTTATGGAGATCTTCCTTATTGTGTCTAGAACACAACCCAAAAATCCAATCTTTAGTAACTATCACAGATTGAGAGAAATCATATAAACAATAGAGGTCACTCAAAAATAGAGTCCGTACTGTCGACTGAAATGTTGAAAAATATTAGAAAATGAAAACAAATGATCTAGAGGCCCATTTTATACAAAGAGTTCCCTAAGACATTGAAGTTTAAAGGAAAAATAAGTTAGGACCACCCCTTTTGGAAATGTTTTTTGAAAAATAAGTTAAAAGTCAACCAAGCTGCTGTGACAGCAGAGGCAGAATGTTTGGAAGGAATGTTTGTGTCCAAATGGACCATTTTCAAGTATTTCCAAGTCAAACCAAAAATCATGGGTGTTCTCTAATGAGTTAGGAAGACTTTCCAAGTGGTCTTACATCCATACATTTAGTATTGAGTTCTATAGAAATCTTTGAACTCAGATCACTCACTGTTTTGACTCACTGTTTTGAAGATTTTGAGAAAACAAGGTTTATCTCTTAAAATCAAAGTGAGGGTTTTAAGAAGGGGGTTTTGAAATAGAAGTTTTGAAAGCATATTTCTAACATCAAATAGAGATTATAACCACTTAAAATGTCAACATCAAACTCATCATCAAGAACCTCCAAGATTGTTGGAGAGATTTATTTTCATTTGAACATAACTTCAAGGATACCTTGGAGGTATTGAAGTTATAATCATCATCTATCAAACATGTTTTTGAGGTCAAGAGCTACTATCCATAAGGATTCACTCACCTCAAACTTCATGTCATCATCTAGATGATGATGAACTAGTAAGTAAATAAAGAAAATCAAAAAGAAATGAGGTAAGAAGAAATGAACATTATATAAACAAGCAAGTCAATAACAATCAATAGATGATAATCAATGTGATATTGGACTTGTAGTTTGATGTTTCACTCATATGTGATGACATTGGACATGGAAGTACCTTCCTCTCTCTTAAATGCTCACTAAAATGATGGTTGGGTGTATTGAATATGAAGTAAATAGGAGTAATGAAGTAAAAAACAAAGTTTAGAACTCACTTTTGTTTTGAAATCAAAGAAGAAAGCTTCTTTTCTCTCTATCCTAACCTTATCTCTACAACTTTCTCTCCGAAAAACTTTCAAAGCTTACATTTGACACCCCCCAAAATGAGAATTCAAGGGGGGTTTATGTATTCCAACTTGGGGTGGTTTTGGGGTTTTAGAAGTACTCCCATTGGCTCTAAACATCTGAAAACATAGAACTACGTCGTTTTGATTTTTAATTAATCAAAATGGAACCCCAAAAATAATTACAAAAACATACTGTTCTAGAGGAGAGTGCCGCGGCGGTAGTGGGCCAGTGCCGCGGCGGCAATGGGCCAGTGCCGTGGCGGCACTGCTCCTCAATCGTCTGGATAATCCTGTTTAGGCCCCCAGAGGTTCCGGTATTCGCGAAAAGGCCCTATTTCGTCCGAAATTCACAGAAAATGCATACGAACTCCAAATTGAAGTTGTGATATACCGTTGGAAAGGTAATGGAGTCTATTTTACATAAAAAAAAATTTAATTTGGGGATAGGTAACTTTGAAAAGTTTTGCGGTATTTGCGATAAAAGCCGATTTGATCGCCTTTTTCGCCTTCGAAAATTCACAATAAACCCGTTTTAAATCCAAAAATTATGTACGATATGCCGTTGGAAAGCTATTGACCTCTAGTATCCATGAAAAATTTTTGAAAATTATTACGGTACTCCGGTTTCAAAGTCAAATTTTTGTCAAATTGGTCAAACCTGGGATTCCCGAGAAATTCTGGAAACCTCTGGGAGTTCCCAGGAGTTGACATTTTCGCTCGATTTTCTTTTTGAACTCATTTTAATACTTTCCACAAGATCTAGAATGATCTCGGCGAATTTGGATGATTTCGGTCAAACTTGGTCAAACCTTGGTGAAATTTGGTCAAACCTTGGTCAAACTGGTCAACGGGGACTTTCAGGGAGCTTCCAGGTCTTCCGGGGTCTCTGGGAGCTGACGATTTCATCCGACTTTACTTAGAAACCCATTTTCTTACAACATAGCATGTTTCCAGAACGTTTGGTCCAAATCTGGGAGTTTTCAGGCTTTTAGGGGCATTTTGGTCATTCTGAGCATTCTGAGAGATAGAACTGACTTCTAGGAGTCCTTTTGAGTCTTTTACGATCATTGTGAACCACCAAGCTATGGGTCTCCTAAATCTGATAGCCAACAAAATGGGGTGTCTACAACATGCATGGGAGAATGAGTCAGTAATATGGACACCTAGTCCAAAACAGTGTAAGTCAAGTCATTGAGTCACATATAGCGTATCGGAACATGTTAAGATGAGAGCGTCGAGAGAATTGTTTCTTAATGCAAATGTTATTAAAAACTTCTTATTTTGGTACTCTATTAGTCTATTACTCACTTAGCTTCCCCAATCTGATGGCGTTTATGACGCTGGATATACCCACATCCTGCTTTCTAGACCTATGGTTGTACAGATGGAATACCCATTGATGAGGGCTACTATCAGGAGTACCCGGAGGAAGGCTTTGGCTGGGATGGTCACACTAAAGAAGGGATCGAAAGGGATTACCACCAAGCTGATGACAACATCTATGCCACTTAAAGCTTAGGGCTAGATTAGTTGTTCTTTATATTATGTTTTGACTATGTACTTTTTAATTGGCAAGTGTGCCTTGAGACATGGATTTAAGTTTACTTCTATGGTTGAGTTTTGTAGTAAGATCTCTTACACTTAAGTTATTATATTCAGTTTAGCATTCCAGTTACTGCATTCTTATCTCTGATATTTTAGAACTGTGTGTGGACAATCAAGTAATATTCACCAATAATGACCTACGGGTCCAAAAATGGAATTTATTTTCCCTATTTTTGCTACGTCGGGGCATGACACACGGCTAGCATCATCTTCTAAGTCAGAACTTCCCGGGATAAGGGTAGCATACTTGCCCGAGCCTAGTGTGTCCGACTCAGAAGGCATAGACGTTGACCCAGCCAACTTAAGGCCCAGCTGGATGGATCCTATCGTGAAGTTCCTCACAACTGGAGGCCTCCCGGATGGGAAGGATGAAGCTTGCTGGGTCAAATACCGGGAGGCTCGATACCACCTCATTGACGGCGTGTTGTATAAAAGGGGATTTACCCTGCCCTACCTCTGATGCATCCATCCATCGCAGGTTCAAGCAATCTTATAGGAGATCCACGAAGGAGTGTGTGGAAACCTCACCGGAGGCCAGGCGCTTTCCCAAAGGGCCCTACTACAAGGTTACTATGGCCCACAATGGTCCGAGACTCCAAAGATTATGTCAAGCGGTATGACAAATGTCAAAGGCATGCCAAAATGATCAACCGCCCAGTGGAGCTCCAAACTCCAATCCTCAGCCCCTGGCCATTTGCTTAGTGGGGCATTGACATAGCCAGGTCCTTTCCCATGGCAAGGGGTTAGGTTAGGTTTGTTGTCATCGATGTTGACTACTTTACCAAGTGGGACGAGGCAGAGCCCTTAGCAACTATAACCGAGAAGAAAATTAAGAGTTTTATTAAGAAGAATATCCTCAGCAGGTTTGGCATTCCCCGGTACTAGTCAACGACAATGGAAGGCAGTTCAACACCCCAGTATTCAGGCAATTTGGCCCAGACTATGGTGTATCAAATCAGTACTCTTCTCCCAAGCATCCTCAAGCCAATGGCCAAGCCGAGGTGACAAATCGGACAAATCTGCAGTCCATTAAAACCAGGCTTGAACATGCCAATTTGGCTCAGACTAACTCACTTTTCTAGACGCAGCTGCCCTATTTATAGATTCCCAAAACCGACCTTACGTTCAATCGATCGAAGTGGCTTCGATCAATCGAACCTTCGATCGATTGAACCATGTTCGATTAATCGAACCTGCCAAGACTTCAATCGATTGAGACAATTCGATTAATCAAACTCGTCATGACAAAAATCCTCTTGTGCCTAAGCATCCTAGCAGACTAAGAGTAGGACCTCCTAGGTAATTAATTGTTGGATTAGACCAGTTGTTAATTCCCATGACCAAACACTTTGATCAGGAAACTAACCAGCTGGTCAGTTAACGTTTACTCCACTACAAAACGATAACTGAACTCCAACGCAAAAGAATATATCCGAAGCGATGTCTAGACTTGCATGGTGTACTAATGTCCCTCTTCCATCAACATTCGCAATCATATTCAAGTTGTCGAATAAACGGTTACTGTCAACCTGAATCATGATTACTTCTTGTATTCATTGAGTCCCATTCACCTTTCATGATTTCGAAACATGTTGATAACTACTTATCAACAAGACTGTAGTTCTCAGTAATCTTGGTGACATTCTCAAGGGAATGCTTACTCTATATCAGAGGGTAGATTATCTTGACAATATATGTTCAAAACTCTGTGAACATGAAATACCCAAGATACCCAGGTGTTGATCTTTTATAGACCTCACTGATTGGTAAGTCAAAGCAGCCATATCCATAGCCTGTGTTAATAATCGTCTCAAGATTGAGAACACATACCTTATACAAGTTGTGAGTTCCTATCGATTGTTGATAGTCTTGAGTGTCAATAGGAATGCTCAGGTCTGTCAATGCACTATAAGCACCATCATATTAACTAAGAGATACACTCTAGTGATTGAGATTCATCACTCCATCTAATGGTAGTTAATCATGCCACAATGTAGACCTAATGAGATATCCAGTCTCATAATCTACTGTGACAAAATCTAAGTGTCAAAGAATAGTAATTCGTATCTCACTTGTATGTATCTCATACACAGACAAATTACCTACTATGATACTTAACATCTCATGAAAGAAACATACACAATGAATGTAAAGCTGATATCCATATATTAAAATGTCAATGTCTCATACATAAAGTAATGGTTTGAGGGCACAAACCCAACAAACTCCCACTTGCACTCATAATCATCCAGGACTACATTTGAGACCTAGACTATCTAGATGACAATCAAAGACCTTCTGTGGCAAGGCCTTTGTAAACGGATCCGCAAGATTGTCAACGGTGGCAATCTTGGTGACAGTCACATCTCCACGTTAAATAATATCTCGAATTAGATGATATTCCCGCTCTACGTGCTTTCCCTTTCTGTGGTTCCTTGGCTCCTTGGACTGAGCCACTGCCCCACTATTATCACAGTATAGCATAATAGGTGATAGCGACACTGGCACCACCCTGAGCTCCATAAGGAACTTCTTGAGCCAAATAGCTTCCTTTGCGGCTTTACAAGCAGCCACATACTCAGCTTCTGTTAGGGGTGAAATCGGTTTGGTCGGTTTTGGGAGGGGGGGGGGGGGGGGGGGGGTTTCCACCGACTGATCGGTTCGGTTTCGGTTGGTGTTTTTGGTTTTAGGCTTAATTTTTGGTTCAATTTTCAGTTTTACACTGCACCTACCTCATGAAAATCGACCAAACCGATCGGTTCAGTTCGGTGGTTTGGTTTATTCAGTTTTGTTTTCACCCCTAGTTTCTGTAGTTGAGTCTGGAATGCATTTCTGTTTAATGCTCCTCCAATTAACAGTACCACCTCCCAAGGTAAAGAGATGTCCGGACGTCGACTTCCTCGAATCTTTATCTGACATAAAGTTCAAGTCAGTGTATCCTACTGGAATCAACTCATCGCCACCGTACATAAGCATGTAATCTTTAGTCCTTCTCAAGTACTTAATAATGTGCTTAACGGATGTCCAGTGCTCTGAACCAGGATTCGATTGATACCTGCTAACCATACCAATGGAAAAGTAGATATCTAGTCTAGTGCATAACATCGCATACATGAGTCTTCCCACTGCCAAAGCATAGGGAACTCCTGCCATGCGATTCCTCTCCTCCTGTGTCTTAGGACACTGGTCCTTGGAGAACGCTAAACCATGCATGAAAGGTAACAAACCTTTCTTCGAATTATCCATTGAAAACCTAGTTAGCACCTTATCGATATAACCAGCTTGAGATAATCCCATTATCTTTCACTTACGATCTCGAAAGAGCTTTATCCCGAGGATGTAGCTCGCCTCTCCTAGATCCTTCATATCAAAAATACTAGCTAGCCAAACCTTAACCGTTGACAATGCCGCTACATCATTCCCAATGAGTAGAATGCCGTCAACATAAAGAACAAGAAAGGCCACCACTTTTCCTTCACGCTTCTTGTATACATAAGGTTTATCCAGATTCTGTATGAAACCAAACGATTTGACCGCTTGGTCAAAATGAATGTTCTAACTCCTGGATGCCTGCTTAAGCCCATAAATGAACTTTTGCAACTTGCATACCAAGCTACCTTTCTCACCAGCTATGAACCCTTCTGGTTGTTGAATATAGATGTCTTCCTCAAGATTGCCATTCGAGAATGCAATCTTGACGTCCATCGCCAGATCTCATAATCTAGGCATGCAACAATGGACAAGAGCATTCTGATGGACTTGAGCATGGCTACCAGTAAGAAGGTTTCCTCATAGTCAATGCCCTCTCTCTGAGTATAACCTTTTCACTATAAGCCTTGCCTTAAAGGTCTCAACCTTTCCATTAGATCCTTTTTTCCTCTTATGGACCTAGTTACAGCCAATGGGTTTAATATTGGCTGGAAGTTCTACAAGATCCCAGACTTGATTGGAATCTATAGATTCCAATTCAGCCTTCATAGCTTTAACCTAATGAGCTGAATCAACATCAATCATTGCCTCTTCATAAGTGGCAAGATCAGATTCAAATTCTATGGAGACAGCTTCAAAAACTTCTCCTAAGAACATGTATCTCTCAGGCTGGCTGATAATCCTCCCACTACGATGAGGTATCAGTGCAGAAATGGGTGAAGAAGTGGTATTTTCTTGTCTTACATTGTTATCAACTGCGGGTAGGACTGAGGGCTCTCCTTCTATCTCTCTAAGATCTATTCTTCCCATAGGTTTATGGTTCATGATATAATCATCCTCCAAGAAAACAACATTTGTACTAACAAATACTTTTGTTCTCTTGGATCATAAAAACACCATCCATATGTACCCTTTAGATACCCTACAAAATAATATACTTCCGATCTAAAATCTAACTTGCCTATCTTTTCTTTTAGCACATGTGCCGAACACCCCCATATCCGGAGAAGTTGCAAAGAAGGCTTGCATCTAATCCACATTTCCCGTGGTGTCCTGGGAACAGACTTACTTAGTACTAGATTTATTATATATGTAGCAGTTTCCAAAGCATAAACCTAACGGAATAATGGCAACTCGGAATAACTCATCATCGACCTAGTCATGTCTAAAAGAGTTTGGTTCCTTCTCTCCGCTACATTCTGCTGAGGCATACCAGGTGTAGTCAACTATGACAGAATCTCATTCTATACAAGGTGATCAATAAACTCATTAGAGAGGTAGTCGCCACCTCGATCAGATCAAATGGTCTTGATATGTGTGCCCAATTGCTTCTCCACTTCAGCCCTAAACTCTTTGAACTATTATAGGCTTCAGACTTGTGCAGCATTAAGTACACATAGCCATACCTAGAGTGGTCATCAGTAAATGCGATGAAATACCCATAACCACCCCTTGCTCTAAAATTTATTGGTCCACACACATCAGTATGAACTAATTCCAACAATGCATTGGTCCTATTGCCCTTAGCGGGAAAGGGCCTTTTGGGCATCTTACCCTCTAAACAAGACTCGTAGACTTCCATTAGTTCGAGAACCAAATCGCCTAAGACCACTTCTTTGACTAGTCTGCCAATCCTATTCAGATTGATATAGCTAAGCCTCATATGCCAAAGCTTTATTGGATTAGTGGAAGGTTTCTTTCTTATAGATGGTACAATTACCACTAAGTTATTAAGTTCCATGTAAGAGTCTTTAGAATAATCACATATAAACTATTTGATTTAACACCAGAACACACAAAAGAACCATTTCTTTTTACCACAACTTCAGTTCTAAAATGAAAAGAATAACCATTATTCAATAAATTAGAAACTGAAATTAAATTACATCTCATTAAAGGGACGTAAAGTACATCTGATAAAATCAAAACTTTATTGTCTAAAAATTCTAAAGCTACCACTCCTATAGCAACCGCATATATGGTTGCGCTAGAACCTAGAGTAAATACGATCTTCCATCACTACACCTCCTGGTTGATCTGAGCCCCTGCAATGAAATACAGATATGGTTAGTCGCACCAGAATCAATGTAACAAATGTTTGAAGTATCCATTATAAAACTTACTTCAATCACATATGATTCAATCATACCTTGAACTCTTGTAGCTAAGAATTCTGGATAGTTCCTCTTTTAGTGGCCTTTCTCGCCGCATTGGAAACACTTTCCTTTGCCCTGGACACCCACCTTCCCTTTACCCTTACCCTTTCCCTTAGATTTTGCAATCTTAGGGACCGGTTCAACACTTAGACCACCAGCGCCAGCTTTTTTCTTCCCTTTCTTACCTTTTGACGCAGATCGGGAAAAGGAAGAGCTTTTCTTAACATTCAAAACGTTGCCCCTAGGTTTGATCACCCCTTTTGCTGCCAGTAAAGAACTCATTAATTCACTCATTGAAAAATTCATTTAATTCATGTTATAGTTAAGTTTAAATTGAGTGAATAATGGCGGCAGCAAATTGAGGATCTTATCTACTTGGGTCTGTGTGTCGATGTTGGCACCCAAGGTCTCCAGTTCGTTCAAATAGCCAATCATTTTTAAAACATGCTCTTTGATTGGAGTCTTTTCTAACATCTTCACACTCATTATCGTCTGCATGGCAAGCTATCTGGCAGGTTTGCCATGATCCCCAAACATCTCTTTTAGGGATTTGATAATGGCATTGGCAGAATCATTCGATTGGTATTGGTGTTGCAACACATTAGCCATAGAGGCCAATATGTAACAATGAGCCATCCCATTTGACTTCTTCCACTTATCAAACTCACGTCTAGCAGCAGCCGTAGCATTTATAACAGATTCTTCGGGGCATGGGGTGGTGAGGACATATACGTGATCCTCCGCAGTTAAAATAATTTCAAGGTTTCATTTCCATTTAGTGTAGTTATTTCCATTTAACTTGTTCTGAGTGAGTATAGTGGCAAGTGGACTGCTTAGCTAGTGTATACCATTAACTAGGATCCAATCACAACCGTCTCAAGTAGTGTCTCCATGTAGTGGTCACCCTATAACACATCTGATTGATCATATCCATAGGAAGTTCACATCTAGTAACCCATGAGTAGTGTACCCTCCGTATGGAATGATCACCCCTGGAGAGGTGACACTAGAATGCACTACTCATCTTACAGTGAACCGTTAATGGAAGATCATGGGTGTTATAAATAAGACCATATCCTACTAGATATGATAGTTAAGGATTTTGCTTTTTAGAAAAAAAATGTTTCCACACATTACCCATAAACATCTAATGTTTACTAATGTGTTGAAACGATTTTTGAATTTTATTTTAGAAACTTGTTTTACGTGCATGCAAGTAGTAATAATATATTTAAATGCCAATCACAAACCAAGCACATAAAACAAAAAACTGAAATGAAACAAAGGCATTCATATACCTCTGTCTCCCACGGCTCTATCTTCATAGAACCTCCTTCTTGGTTTGATCGCCTCCAGCTCCATCTTCATGGAATTTTTAATTCTATTACATTGGTCATATGCTTCTTTCAAAACTTACAATTTATCTAGAAAAAGAAATAGCAACAAAAGAATAAAAGGCTAGGGAAACCGGGACTTTCCTATTCACAGGATTGAAGTCGCAGCGCCCTTTACACATGCCTTAAAATCAAACCAATAATTTAAATATAACAACCATCAATCACAAACATTTCAAAACAAAATAAAATATTTGTTGATGAACGGTGCCATGGGAGATAGCGGACTAATCTTGCTGCAAAAAGGTTAGTCGTCACATCCATGCATGTATAACAAATATATGTGTAATTATTGGAACCCCTAATTGATTCACACAGTACATAAACTCTTTACATACTAAATTAGAACTTAAAATAGCATCTCAGTTCTCTGTCACACTTTCAGTTTCACAGAATGATTTAAAAAAATTTACAGAATAATATAAAATTAAAGTACATAATTTTAAAAACCTTTAAAACTGTGAACAGAACACCTGTATAAAGAATCGATCTCGAGCGATCGAACCCCATTCAATCGATCGAACATGACAAAATTTGATCGATCAAACAAGTTCTATCGCTTGAGAACGGAGAGGTTCAATCGATCGAACATACTTTGATCGATCGTACCCACCGTGCATGCAATGCAATCATAAATTTGTATTATGCTGCGAGACTGCTACAGAAACAGATCTGTGACAATGCAGTTTCGAAAACAGTTCTAAAATCAACATGCAAATCAAAACTAGTGTTCCAAAACGCATCTATAGATCTAAACCAACGTGGCTCTTATACCAATTGAAGGAAAATAGGTTTAAAAAATATTTTAAACATGCAGCGGCGTAGTGGAACAATTAAGTTACAAAAACTTACTAGTATGCTCGGATCTACTACTTATTAACTCTATAGATGCATATACAAAAGGGGAAAAAGAGTTATACCTCACGGTCTTGAACCTAATTTTGAAATCTCTGACTTCCAGCAGCCTCCACTAGATGGTCTTCACTCTTATGACTCCTATGGATGCTCGCGGAGAGACTAGGGTTGGTGGGAATCCTAATAGAGAGGATAGATAAGGTTTGGGAACCCTAAAATAGATTCTGCAGCTTTTGGTTTATAAAAACGACGAACTCACTTTTCTGGACGCAGCTGCCCTATTTATAGATTCCCAGAACCGACCTATGTTCAATCGATTAAAGTGGCTTCGATCGATCGAGTTCGATCGATTGAACTATGTTCGATCGATCGAACCTGCTAAGACTTCAATCAATCGAGACTCTTCGATCGATCAAGACTCTTCGATCGATCGAACACGTCATGATAAAAATCCTCTTGTGCCTTTCCAAGCATCCTAGCAGAGCTAAGAGTGGGACCTCCTAGGTTCCTAATTATTGGCTCAGACCAGTTGTTAATTTCCATGACCAAACTCTTTGATCAGCCAACTAACCAACTGGTCAGTTAATGTTTACTTTACTGTAAAACGATAACTAAACTCCAACGTAAAAGTACATATCCAAAGCGATGTCTAGACTTGTATGGTGTACTAATGTCCTTCTACCATCAGCATTCGCAATTATATTCAGGTAGCCGGATAAATGGTTACTTCTTGTATTCCTCAGGTAGTCGGAAAAACGATTACTGTCAACCTGAATCGTGATTACTTCTTTTATTCCTCGAGTCCCAATCACCTCTCATGATTTCCAAACATGTTGATAACTACTTATTGATCTTGTCAAAATCAAGATATAAAAGTATGCTTAACTTATGCTTTACTTTCAAAATATTTGCAGTGTGGAAGTAAAGGTCGAACCCACAGAGATTGATTAACTACCGCGCTTTAATTTTAAAACCTAAATTTAGCTAATTTAAGAAAAACAGATTTTGATTTGATTTTAATTAAACTAATAACAATAAAAGTAAATCTAAATTATGAAAGCAATTAAATATGGTTTTTATAATAAGTTTAAGGAACCTAGGATTGCAAATCCACCTCTAGCTTCATAATAAGGGTATTTACGAATTACTTTAGCTTATTAAGTTGGATGATAATGGGGAATTGTAGCTACAAACCCAATTCCTCCGTCAAGAAAATAACTATGGTTCAAGCACCAACATAATCCATCTTCGGTTAGCATGAATTATCCCACACTAAACTGGGGTTGTGACATAATCCGTCTAACCTAGGCATGGACTATTCGGACACTTGATAGCACAATTCAATTAAGCACCATTACATGTAAACAATCTATACAAGCACAGCAAATATAGATCATTGAGCACATCACAGTCAAAATAGATCTCAGGCAAGAATAAACTTTGAAAGTAATGATTTAATCAATAAAAGCACGATTTATTTATAAAAATCCTCGAAACATGTAACTGTCATCCATATATAATAAAACTAAAATAAAAACATAAAATACACCCTATTACTTGGCTAGGGTTTCATTGAAACCCTAGATCTTGAGTTTAGTTGGCCATAAACGGCAAGAGGTTGATGGAGGAGGCCATGGGAATCCTTGGTCTTCTTCTTCTCCTCCTTGCTTTTCTCTCTTCAATGGTTGAAGTTTTTTGTTGTATATGGCTGTGTATAATGTTGTGTAATGATTTGTAATCTTAAATTTGATTTAGAATAGGATTAAATCGTACTAAAATAGCTATATTTACATTTCTGGACATCATATGCACAAACCACCTTCGCTGGGCACTTTAATTTAATAAAACATGCATTTTTGGTTTTTTCACAGGTCGCTCGCGCGGCCCGCTCGCGCGAGGTCCTTTTCGCTGCACTGTGCAACTGTTGTAGAATTGCGATAACGTTTTGGTCGGAACTCGGATTGACTCGCCGTTTGAAGTCACGCGTCCATAACTTGAAGATCTACATTTTATATCTCTGGAGAAATTTCTCAAATCCAAAGAATTCTTTGTCAAAAATGCAATTTTCCGAGACTGCTACTGCATTCAGCTTTCACCGGAATCACCGTTTGAGCCCAGAATGACTTCCAAAGCCACTAATCATTGGATTTTTGTGCATTTTCAAGTTAAAGCTCCAAATCCTACAAAATTTAGAATACTTATTAAAAAATAACTAATAACTACATGAAATGGGCTAACAAAGCGTATTTTTAGAACTATAAACGACAACTATTCGTCGCCGATCACTTATCAGCAAGACTGCAGTTCTCAGTAATCAATTTGGTGACATTGTCAAGAGAATGCTTACTCTATATCAGAGGGTAGATTCTATCTTGACAATATATGTTCACAATCCTGTGAACATGACATACCCAAGATACCCAAGTGTTGATCTTTTATAGACCTCACTGATTGGTAAGTCAAAGCAGCCATATCAATAGTCTGTGTTCATAATCGTCTCAAGATTGAGAACACGTACCTTATACAAGTTGTGAGTTCCTATCAACAGTTGACAGTCTTGAGTGTCAATAGGAAAGCTCCGGTCCGTCAATGCACTATAAGGACTAGCATATTAACTAAGAGATACACTCTAGTGATTAAGATTCATCACTCCATCCAATGGTAGTTAATCATGCTACAGTTGCGACCTGATGAGTTATCCAGTCTCATCATCCACTGTAACAAAATCTAAGTATCAAAGAATAGTAATTCGTATCTCATATGTATCTCATACACACACGAATTACCTACTATGATAATTAAGGATTAACAATCATCTCATGAAAGAAACATATACAATGAAATGTAAAGCTGATATCCACATATTAAAATATCAATGTCTCATACATAAAGTAATGGTTTGAGGGCACAAACCCAACAGGGACCACACCCGAGGTACCAAAAGACCTCGGAATCACACCCGAGGCATCTATTTCGCTTAGGTCCATTACTTGCAATGGGGGCAAATCTCCTAGGTGGCTGATGATAGCAAACTTAAAAAGACCCTGGAACTATCAACGTTCTAGGTCTGTTCCCTACCGTGACTTCCTCCACAGACACCCGTCTTAGCAAAAGCTTGGGGGGCAGGGGGAATATTGAATTAAAATAGGAAATCACACCGAGCACTAACAGGACTTAGAATTAACCCCTAAAACATTCCTAAGTACCTAGAATGGCCAGAGTTAACCGCCCGGGGTAGAAATAAAAAAATTTCTTCAATACCCCAGGCAGGGCCTACAGACCTACAAACTACCTAGTCATCAATGGCTCGGAGAACTTAAAGGCACTGCAGGTCCCCCAAAGACCAAGTGTTCCCTACCGGTCATAGTTTTAAGCCTTTCGCTAAGGTAGGGTTTATATAAGACTCACAACCGATCGGACACAGGCAATTATAAACAAATACAGGCATACAAGTACAAGAACATAAAGTATTATTACAAGAAGGTGACCTCTGAGGGCCTTTTCATTACTAGTTCAAAAGACTTTGTACAACGCCTGGGGGAAAATTGTAGTAGCCTCCCAAATAAAAAAACAAGACAATACAAAAGAAAATAAACACAGATACGGAGAGGACTAAGAGTCATCCACCACCACCACTTCATCCCCGACCTCTCCGCCGGTGGCAGCATCCTTTGCCGGTGCATTTCCAACGACGGCTCCTTTATTAGCGGCGGGCTCCACATCCCAAAAGTTGGAATCCATCCCCTCGTAAACTGAGAGGTCCCACTCTGGATGGTCTCGGGCTAACCTTCTTTTCAGGTCCGTGTAGCCCTGAAAGAAGCCATCGTCAAAGTCCTCCTCAGAAGACCTTATGGCCGCTCTCTTGAATAGAGCTCTCTCCTGAGCCTCCGCCGCAGCCAGACTCACCCGGAAAACATTTAGCTCCGCTAGGGCAGTACCCAACTCTACTTGTGCAGCGCCCAAATCCAGAGCCATACCTTCACCTTGTCCTTCTTAATGGCCAAGGCGGTTTCCTTGGCCTCCAAGGCTGCCCTCTCCTTTGATAGGACAGCTTCAGTAGTGGCAGCCCTCCCCGCCAAGGCGGGCAAGAAAGACTTGGCTCTAGCAGCCATGCATCCGACCTACAAAAAGCAAGCATAAACCGGTCGGTTATTATAGCAGACAAGAAAGCAAAAGAAGGCAATGGATTAGAGTTACTTACAAAGTGCGAGAGGTTGTACAACCATCCCTGAAAAGCCTGTGGAGACATATTGGCCTATATCTCCACTTGGCTAGGGAGAAGGCCCAGTCTGACCCTCTCACGGATCTCTGCCGACTCCCCAGTGGTGTCGCGGACGGTAGATCTTACCAGAGGGTGGTGTCCTGCACCACCTCTACTCGAGGAGCTGATGTTTTCTCCGGTTCTCGGTGAACTGGCGGCCCGTGCCTTAGCCGCCTAAGAGGTTGATCACCGCCTCCGGGCTTAGCGACCAATCTCTTCCTCTTCTCGGTCATCCAAGCGGCAGCGGCGGCTTGTCAAGCCTTCAACATCTCGGGGTCTCTACTTGGACCCATTTCTGGAAAAGGAAAAATCATGCAGTGAGTGACTGGGAAAGCAATGAAATAATAACTGAGGTAAGAAAGATGACCCGAGTGGCAAGGGCTCACCAGGAATAATGGGGGAAAATACGGCCGCTTCGAAATGCTGATGGGGCTCGTATGTAACTTTTCGATCTCCCGACCAGGTCAGCAAGTTACCAATATTTATGGGCTTCTTTGCCAACACCTTGATCCTTTCCTAGCACTCAGTGGGGACGCTCAACAGATTGGTCGATCCTACTGCAAAACAAGACAGTTAGCTCAAAAACCACAACAAAACCAAAAAAAAATAGAAGATAAAAGAAAAAAAAATGGACATGTAACAGGGGCTTACTCCTCAACTTCCCTGCCCAGGAAGTCCTTAGGTGAATCCCTGAGGCTTCCTTACAGAGCCCAAGGGTGGATACTTGGAAGAATTTCCTCTTTCAACCCTTGTTGTTGCTCGGGCAGTTGACGATAATCTTTCTCCCCTACCAAGCTCCCAGAGAAAAGAACCCGACCTCCCCATGTACCGGGAATGGTCGGTGGGTTCACAGAAACTCTTGTAGAGTGAGTTTGTACCCAAAGACTTAGGGCGAGAGAGAGAGATAGACCAAATCAAGAACCGCCAACCATTCGGAGTAAGCTACCCAGGAACGATCCTGAGATAGATCAGAACATCCCGAGCGACTGGATGAAGGGGAATGCAAAGACCAGTCATGAAAGTGTCCTCGTAGAGGGTCACGAATCCCGACCGGTATATGTGAGCCCCTCTAGGGAGTGCGGTTAAGGAGCAATGGCCGGGAATATCATACTTGCCCCTAATTCGTTCCAGGTCGGCGATGAGCAAACTGGAGGAAATCCACTCGTTGGAAAATGCCACCTAGAGGCTACTAGGGATCGACATCGCATCGGTTAAGCCTCGTGACATAGAGGCTATGGGGAGCTCCCGATCCGCCTCATCATTGGATATCTGAATGGGAATCCTCCCTTCACTATGGTGATCAGAGACAGAGAGTGACGGGTGGTCCAAGCTGGTGTTCGGGGTACCTGACCTAGATTGTTCATCTTCTAATAGGGATAACGAGTTAAAGCCAGAGTGACACATCTCTAGAGCTTCAACGGGTGGGCTGGGAAAATAGTTGGCAACCTAAGTACGAGTCAGGAACCCCAAGCCTAAGGTACAAGGGGGCAAGATGAAAAGCCTAAAAGGCAAGAGGAAGGAGCAAAACCTCAGAAAGAAAAAATCCCACTCCCTCACAAGCCCTAGCGGATTTCTATTCTCCAGCCTTGCTCGGGAATGAAGAGAAGTGAAGGAGAGAAAACAAAAACAATGAATTAGAAGGCTGGAGAGGTGAAGACTTACAAGAATTGAGCGCGGAAAAGAACTCGGGAGGCTTGACCAGACGTTTTTTCTCTACAACCGTTCGGTAATCTCCTTCAGTGGACAGTAGAAGCAACAAATGTGCACAAGTGCCCTTTATATAGATGACACGGACATACTAGATCATCTCAAATCCAGCGGTCCTGCACAAACTCCCATCCAAACGCACGCTAGCTGGCGTCTCAGGCAGTCCAAGCGGCACCTTGAACAACGTGCGCATTAAAGGCATGATGTGATGGATCAGTTGGGATGTGACTGCCCAGTTGCGCCTGTATCGGTCTCGTTGAATCCTAACCAGACCAATCACTCCCTGATACGTGGCAAGCACTAACCTTAAGCTCCCGGGGCAATTGTTCGGTCCAGGCCCTGATTGACCATAGTGACCGTTCCAGCCTGAACGACCTCTCGAGCTGCTTCCCGAATTGTTTACCGAGTTATACTAATTTCCAACCCTCATCTGATAGAGCATCACATTAGCCTTCGAAATGGGGGGTAGCTGATATATACAAAAATATAAGATAGGGTTCAATCTCACCACCTCAGCAAGGAGTGCCAAGTCATCTGGTAACTGCATTCAACGCATAGTCATCCCGATCGGTACATCCAGAACCGCTCGGACACGACCCGCAGGGCAGGAATACGACGCGGACTCATACTCGCGATGGGAACAGACTAGCTATGTCACAGAACGGGGTCTAGAATATTCCAGAATAGTGTAGTAACCTGCATTTTCATTTAATTATTTGTAATTGCATTTGTCATATTTAAATTCAAAACTTGTAAATGTTTGCTTTTATTAATTTCTCTGTGTAATCTTGTGGTTGGTCTTATTTCATAATAAAATTATTTTTGGGAGTTCAACTGCAATTTTATGAATTTAAGAAATACCCGTGTCGAATTTCAAATCTGTATTTCAAAACGGTGGAAATGTTTTCTTTTAACTCAAGTAGTATTTTTATAAAACCGGGAAATCATTTCTTACGTTAAAATGAATTTTCTGTATCTTTGTGGTGACCACCGCGACCCGAAAATACCAGTTTATGTTCAAAACTGTCCGTGCTGCGCTGGGATTACATAGATTTTGGAATTGACATAAAGCATGAAATTACTTGTACTTTATTTCAACTAATGGCAAGTAATGATTTCCTTATACCTTGTTTGTTTAATGTATTTTTGTGTGTGTTGATGTTGTGCCATAAGCTAAGTTTTCCAAACACACCCACTTTTGGCCCCTACACATCTAATTTGCCCCTTCAAAATCTGGAGATGTATATACATATATGTATATGCTGATTTCTTATATAATGTTAACAATTTAAAAACCAATAAATCATTTTGTTGAGTGTTGCTCAAAGTTCTTGGAGCCCAAGTTCTCCACTTGAGCTTCTATTTATGCACCCTCTACACTCTCACACATAGCACAGATTCTGCACATTACAATTGAGAGAGAGATACATAGAGAGAAAAGAGAGAGCTTGAGAGTTTATACAGAGAATAATTTCAGAGAGAGAAAGCTTCTCAATTCTCCATAGCCAAGTGCAATTGGAGTTCTTATTTGTATTTCTTTCTCAACAACTCTTCACCATTAATCTCAGTGAGTATTTATAACTCACTCAGAATGTAATTCATGCTTTAATTTCTTTTGTGCTTGTCTAATTTTGAAATCTCCATTGATGGTCATACGTTTGATAGCTTGAAGTCAAGATTTTTCAAACTCAACCAAAATTTGTTTTCTTAGATAATTATAAAAGATCACATGTGGTAGATACTATGTTTAAACTATAAGAGCTTAATTCATTCATAGGACATATATTAAAAACGAAGTTTTGACGTCTTTCGGTTTTTCATAAAATTCGTGAGCTACGGATCGATTCAAGTAAAATTGGTTGTGGATTCATAATCCTTGCAAAAAATCGGAGAGATCTGTTAGAGGATAATATTGTAAATAGTGTAATGTTATAGTGTCCCACATCGGTTAGATTGTAAAAGTGTAGCTTCTAGCTAAGCCTATATATATTAGGCTCCTCTTGTAATCATTTTTTAATTTGAATTCAATATATCATTTTCCTTTCTTTTACATGGTATCAAAGCAACCCGATCTTAGGGTCCGCTCCTTTTGTTATTGCCGATCATAGTTGATCGAGAGTGTTTCTCGTGTTCTATCAATTGCCGGATCTCTGTCCAAGATCCGAGAAGACTAGCAGCCCCTCAAACCCTAGCCGTTACCCCCTCAAGTACTGTTCATCGGAATCACTGCTCATCCGAAAGTACTGTTCATCGCAGTTACTATTCATCGCGGGCACTATTCATCAGAAAGTTACTGTTCATCCGAAGCTACTGTTCATCCAAAATTTACTGTTCATCGCAGTTACTATTCATCGCGGGTACTGTTCATCAGAAAGTTACTGTTCATCGCAGTTACTGTTCATCAGAATCACTATTCATCGCCCAAAAAAAAAAATTAAAAAAAAAAAAAATCGCAGTTACTATTCATCGCGGGTACTGTTCATCAGAAAGTTACTGTTCATCGCAGTTACTATTCATCGCAGTTACTGTTCATCAGAATCACTATTCATCGCCCAAAAAAAAATAATAATAAAAAATAATAAAAAAATAAAAAAATTTTTTTTTTTTTTTTTTTTTTTTGAATCCAAAGTTATCTTTAGCCCTTATCTATGGATCCTATCGGTCGGGGTGGTGGTGGTGCTCCTCGTCATGGAGGGGGTTATCGTGGTGGACGAGGAGGTCGTGGTCGCGGTCCCATGCGTCATTGTGATAATTGCAACAAGGATGGTCATACTCGGGAGACTTGCTGGGAACTTATTGGCCGTCCTGCTCGGTTTGCCCATGCTGCTACTACTACTCCTGGTGATACTCATTCTTCCTCTCCAGTTGTGGCTGATCAGTTTTCAGTTTCTCGGGACGAGTATACTCAGTTCTTACAGTTCCAGGCATCTCAGCAGGCATCTTCTCCTAGTACCTCTCTTGTTCAGAAAGGTACCTCCACTGCTTGTCTCACCTCTCGTTCTGCTCCTTGGGTAATTGATTCTGGAGCCACTGATCACCTCACAGGTATATCGACCCAATTTTCATCTCTTGAAAAATCATCCTCATTGCCCCCGGTTACATTAGCCGATGGCTCCTCTATTCCTGTTGAAGGAATAGGGACTGTCTCATTGTCTTCATCCTTGTCTTTATCTTCTGTTCTTTACATACCTCGGTCTCCTTTTAATTTAATTTCTGTTAGCAAATTGACAAAGAATCTTAATGCTTGTGTCTCCTTTTCTCCTGATTCTGTTCTTATTCAGGATTTGACGACTCGGAAGACGATTGGCGTAGGGCATGAATCCGATGGTCTCTACTATTTTGATGGTTCATCTCCACCGCCCACTTCTCCCACTGCTTGTTCTGCTACAGTATCTCCTCACCAGATTCATTGCCGCCTTGGACATCCTTCTTTGGCCAACTTGAAGCTGCTAGTACCTAGTTTGAGTCATTTGTCTATTTTAGAGTGTGAGTCGTGTCAGTTGGGGAAGCATCACCGTGTCCAATTTGCTCCTCGAGTTAATAAAAGAGTGTCTTGTCCATTTCAATTAGTACATTCAGATGTTTGGGGTCCACATCGTATAACCTCTATTAAGGGGTATCGGTACTTTGTTAGCTTTGTTGATGATTTCTCCAGAATGACGTGGATTTATTTAATGAAAAATCGTTCCGAGTTATTTTCAATATTTTGTGCATTTTGTAATGAAGTTAAAACTCAATTTAATGTTCCTATTCAAATTCTTCGTAGTGATAATGCACAGGAATATTTCTCTCATCCATTCACCACCTATATGAGCAAATGTGGGATGCTCCACCAATCATCGTGTGTGCACACACCTCAGCAAAATGGTGTTGCAGAAAGGAAAAATCGTCACTTGTTAGAAGTCACCCGCACCTTGTTGTTTGAAATGAGGGTTCCAAAATGTTACTGGGGGGATGCAGTTCTTACTGCTTGTCATTTAATTAATCGTATGCCTTCCTCTGTTCTAGATGGATGCACTCCTCATGCTACATTATTTCCTACTGAGTCTCTGTTTCCAGTTAGTCCACGTGTTTTCGGATGTGTTTGTTTTGTCCATCAGCTTACCCCAGGCACTGACAAGTTAGACCCACGTGCTATTAAGTGTGTTTTCTTAGGGTACTCGCGTGTTCAGAAAGGCTATCGTTGTTATAGCCCTACCCTGCGTCGTTTCTTTGTGTCAGCAGATGTTACCTTTTTTGAGTCCACTCCATACTATTCAGAGTCCCACTCTATGAGCGATCCTGATTTTATGCTTCCCTTACCTCTTGCAATACCTCCCATATCCCCTGTCCTTCCCACCCCAGAGGTTTCCTCCCGCCTGGATCGCCCACACTTGCAGACATACACTCGCCGCCCTCGGACCGTTCCGGATTCTGCTACTCCGTCAACCGCCTCTGCGTCTTCAGATCCACCTCCATCAGAATCTGACCTTCCCATTGCTCTCCGTAAGGGTAAGCGCTCTTGTACTTCTCATCCTATTTCCAACTTTGTCTCTTACAATCGTCTGTCTCCTAGTTTTTCTTCGTTTATTACCTCTTTGTCTTCTGTGTTTGTTCCTAACACTGTTGCAGAGGCTCTTACCCACTCCGGATGGAGACAGGCAATGGAGGATGAGATGTCTGCCTTACGAGATACTGGTACTTGGGACTTAGTTCCTCTTCCTTCGGGCAAGACAGTAGTGGGATGCCGTTGGGTTTATACTGTTAAAGTGCACCCTGATGGCACAATAGATCGCCTGAAAGCCCGCCTTGTTGCCAAGGGCTATACGCAGGTTTATGGCCTTGACTATTCCGAGACGTTCTCTCCTGTGGCTAAGATCACCTCTGTTCGTCTCCTCATTTCTCTTACAGCCATATATCACTGGCCCTTACATCAGCTTGATGTCAAGAATGCCTTCCTTAATGGCACTTTGTTGGAAGAGGTATATATGGAGCAACCACCTGGGTTTGTTGCTCAGGGGGAGTCGAATATGGTATGTAGATTAAGAAGATCTTTGTATGGCTTGAAACAGTCTTCTCGTGCCTGGTTTGGTAGGTTCAGTGATGTAGTTGCTGAATTTGGACTCCAGAGATGTGGTGTTGATCATTCAGTCTTTTATCGACATACTAAAGCAGGTAAAATCTTCTTGCTTGTATATGTTGATGACATTGTTATAACCGGAGATGACTGCAAGAGTATTTTGGAGTTGAAGTTATTTCTGCAAAACAAATTTCAAACCAAGGACCTCGGGCAGCTTAGATATTTTTTGGGTATTGAGGTTGCCAGGTCAAGTGAAGGAATTTGCTTATCTCAAAGGAAGTATGTTCTTGATCTCCTATCAGAATCAGGGATGTTAGGATCCAAACCTGTGGAGTCTCCTATGGATCCTAACACCAAGTTACTATCAGATCAAGGGGAGTTATTGGAGGATCCTGAGCAGTATAGACGTCTGGTTGGTAAGCTTAATTATCTTACTGTTACTAGACCTGACATTGCCTTTTCAGTGAGTGTCATCAGTCAGTTCATGAGTTCTCCTCGTACCACACATTGGGAGGCAGTGATGCGTATTTTGAGGTATCTCAAAGGAGCTCCAGGTCGTGGTTTATTGTACCAGGATCGCGGTCATATACGTATTGAGAGCTACAGTGATGCTGATTGGGCTGGATCTCCTGGTGATAGGAGATCCACTACAGGATACTGTGTTTTGGTTGGTGGTAATCTTGTGTCCTGGAAGAGCAAGAAGCAAACAATAGTTTCTAGGTCGAGTGCTGAGTCTGAATACAGGGCTATGGCACATACTACGTGTGAATTAGTGTGGATGAAGCATCTACTAGAAGAGCTTGGATTTACTCAGTCTTGTCCTATGAATTTACTTTGTGACAATCAAGCTGCCATTCATATAGCTTCCAATCCAGTATTCCACGAGAGGACAAAACACATTGAGGTTGATTGTCATTTTGTTCGGGAAAAACTTCTAGAGAAAGTAATCAATACCGTTCACGTGAAATCCGCGGATCAGTTAGCCGATTTGTTCACAAAAGCATTAGTTGGGACTCGAGTTAAATATATATGTGACAAGCTTGGTGCATATGATATGTATGCTCCAGCTTGAGGGGGAGTGTTAGAGGATAATATTGTAAATAGTGTAATGTTATAGTGTCCCACATCGGTTAGATTGTAAAAGTGTAGCTTCTAGCTAAGCCTATATATATTAGGCTCCTCTTGTAATCATTTTTTAATTTGAATTCAATATATCATTTTCCTTTCTTTTACAAGATCCATATATAATAAGGCTTGGTTATTGTCAAATTTCAAAATGGGTCAAAAAGACCCCTTAAAACTGAAACAGGGGAAAACCAGTGAGGAAGACGAAGACACTGCCTGAACTCGCGCGCGCGAGGGTCGCGTGAGCGGATCGCGCGAGCGACCCGCGCGCGCGAGGTTTGTGTTCCCAGGCAGACAGAAAAGTTTTGTAAAAGAAAATTGAAAACTAGGCAGGTCGCGCGAGCAACCCGCGCGCGCAATCTATGTGAATTCTGGCAGATAGAAAAGTTTTTATAATAAAACGAAAATTGGGCATGTCGCGCGAGCGGTCCGCGCGCGCGACTTTGGACAGTTTCTAGTTTTTGCTTATTTCATGTTAAGGAACTGTTTTGGTGATGTTTCATGGACTTTAAAGCTCTGTTTGGGAAATTTACTAAAGCATAAACCTATTTGATTATGTTTGGACGATTAAAATGATGTATTACGACTTAAAAATCCCCGTACGTACGTTGTTCCTATAATTCAGCATTTTACTTTTGTTTAAGGGTCATGACATACATGTGGAGTCAGTTGTACATACATAGTGAGTGTAAATGTTGGGCAGTGTGGAAAAGAGTAATGGTCATTGTGGAAAAGAGTGTGTGGTTGAGATTGTGTTGTGGACACTCCCTGGTAATTGTGTACCAAAGTGTGACGTGTTGAGATTGCGGTGAGAGTATCTTTGTAATGCGACGGTGGCAAAACTAGACACTCCCTAACGCGCATGGAAGCATTAAAGTGTGTGACGCCGAACTTGGACATTCCCTGGCACCCATGGTAGTGCAAAAGTGTGGCCTACGGACACTCCCTGGTACCCGAGTTTGGATACTGCGTGAGGTTACCTCTGGTATTTGCGAGGCGGATTAGGTACTAAAGTGTGAGGCATTGGAGACACTCCCTGGTACCCCGGACCAAAGTGTGAGGCAAACTGGACATTCCCTGGCACCCATGTGCTAAAGTGTGGCTATTGGAGTATTACAAGGATACTGGTGTGAGATAGTAGGTGGTTGTGTTTGTCGAGAGAAAAGAGTCGGTAAGATGAGATGGTACATTGTTTTCATACACGGTCACATATATGAATTATATCTTTCAAAAGATATTGTGGTTGTTTTCTAAAATGAACTCTTTACTTTAATATAAACTTGTTGAATTAAAATGGGAATTGGAAAATGGTAAATGAGTATGTGTTACATTCAAAGTTATGTTTTTATACTCACCAGCTTCTTGAAGTTGACGACGTTGATGCGTCCTGAACATTCGTGTCTAGGCTTTTCAGGTTATGATATTGCTGGACCGTACGACGACGCAAATTGAGAAACACTGCTGGAAAGAGAGTTTACTTTGGTGTTTTAAGTTTATTAATTGTTTTGGATGACTGTAATAGACGATAGTTATTGTTTTGATTTAAGGCGGTTTGTGCCTCTAGAGACCCCGTGTTGTAATAACTGTTAAGTTAGAAAAACTTTGTAAGCCTTGATTGCTCTGCTCTGATTATTATGCTTATGTTGTTCAACGTTTGGGACGGAATCGATCCTTCAAATTGTCGTGACCTACGGGTCCATAAAGATAATTAAACGCTTTCCATATTTATGCTACGTCGGGGCGTGACAAATAGTTTCCTACACAAACTAGAAGACTGATGGAAATAGTAGATTGTTTCCTAATCAAATTAGGTGACTCCTATGATTTGTGCTAGTCAATCCCGACCTAATTGTGCTACTTTATCAGTTTATTTACCTTGTATGAGTAGGTCTCTTGTATTTATAAAAGAGGCCGCTCACCTCCTTCAAAGGGGACATCTGATCACACACGCACACTCGGCCCGGCCGGCCTCTGGTAGCTCCAAGCTCTTGTTAGTTCACCAAAGACCCCCGACGATTTTCATATCATAGTGTAAGTGCACACAATGTGGATGTAGGTCTCTTAATTAACAGAGCCGAACCACATGCAAACTCACATATTTATTTCTTCTTGCTCTCTTACCCAAGTTTTGGCATCATCATAAAGTAATCTATCCTTTAACTCTTTCACGAAGATTTTGTATCATAAGCTTAATTAGTTATTTATATATATATATATATATATCAATTTCACTGTCCCAAAACTCCGTACAGGCTTCTGCTTCCACTGAACTACACTTCTAGGTCTGCCCCTGTACATGAGGTCATTTTGGGCTGAAAATAATGTGACATTCTCATTATGTCCTTGTTATTTTTGTAATTGAGTAGATTTTGCACAATTTTCAAACTATAAGGTATAAATTGCTATAATTAAACCACAAAGGGTAATTTGTAGAACCCTTAAACTATAGGGTCATAACTTGCAATTAACCTTTTTTTGGTTGGTGGTGGTCTTGTTGCTACCGGGTAATACCGGTAGGTAGGTTTGTTACAGTGGAGGTATTGTTAGATTAGAAAACAGGAAAGTGGGAAAGGGACCGTCCTAACCACTCTCTCTATCTCTAAAAAGTCTTCTCTCCTGAGTCTCCTCTCTCTATCTATATATACACAGCTTCCCGCAAACATGTTCTTTTTTTCTCCTCTTCTCATCTTCCTATTCTTTCTCTCTCTTGTCTCCTCGCCGCCGACTGTCTTCCGGCGAAATAGCAGCCGGCCTCCGACCACCATTCATCCTGCTGGGATATATCCATTTGAGCTCTGTAAGATCCCTTCTCTCTCTCTCTCTCTCTCTCTCTCTCTCTCTCTCTCTCACTTTGGGGGTTATATATTTTTTTTATTCAGACTCCCTTCAGATCTAGTTTGTCTGTTAGAAAAATCCTTCAATTTGCTTCATCTCTCTGTCCAAGCTTCTATATTTTAGGAATTTTTGTTTACATATATCTTGTATATGTATATATATTGTTTGATTTAATGGATTAGTAGTATAATGTTTTGACATACAATTTTGTAATGTACTACGACCATGGTTTGGTGGAATTAATGTTGAAAAAGTTCCGGGCGGGCGGACACTGTCCGTTAGAAAGAGAGAGAGAGAGTTGAAAAGCAGCTAAGCTAAATGACTGTCTGTATGTATCCCTGTTGGGAGTGGGACAATAGGCCTACATACAATTTTATTTTAATGGGATCTTGATTTTCCTTTCTTGTAAACTTCGATTCCAAACCCATTTTACAAATCTACCTTACCTTGGAATGAATGAAATCTGGCAAACAAAGATTTACTCTTTTGGCTGTATTAATCTTTTTTTTTCCCCTTCTTCTCTCTTTTGGCAGTATCTAAGTTCCACGATTTCTTGGTTTTGATTTCTGGTTTCCTAGAATCAAATCTAGGGGAAAAGAGAGAGAGAGAGAGACAATGTTTTATTATGTCCAAAAATGTCAATCATAGTCGAGAACATCACATTCTTGGGTAATTAGTTGCATCTTCTCATCTTGGTAATCATTTACTATCAAAAGTTTGTTATGGGTAAGATTTTAAACTTTTCTGATTCGACAAGTATTGGGCTTTACATTGACCTTTTCCTATTCAACAATCCTGATCTTTATATTTTGTTACATTTTTTTCCCCTATGATTTGCCTAAAAGTTTGATCCTTGAGTTTGTATCTGACTTTCCTCGAAATATTGATCTCTCTTTGTGATTTAGATTATTTTTGGATTGAAGAGTTGAAAAAGAATGGATGGCGCAAAAGAGCATGGACTGAGGAATGTGAGTTCCCATTGTTCAATCTCCGAAATGGATGATTATGACCTCTCAAAGCTTCTTGACAAGCCAAGGCTTAACATTGAGAGGCAGAGATCATTTGATGAGAGGTCACTTAGCGAGCTGTCCATTGGTTTAGCAAGGGCTCTAGACAACTTGGATAGCACGTATTCACCTGGAGTACGATCTGGATTTGATACCCCAGCTTCTTCTGCCCGGAACTCTTTTGAGCCCCACCCAATGGTCGCTGAAGCATGGGAAGCTCTCCGCAGATCTTTGGTGTTTTTCCGAGGCCAACCAGTTGGCACAATTGCTGCATATGACCATGCCTCCGAGGAAGTTTTAAATTATGATCAGGTAAAAAATCTGTACCTTGTATATTTTTTCTGCTTAGCTTTCAAAGTTCACGGGGATGAGATAGAATAGTGACCAAAAATAAATCCATTGTATTTGTACCTGATATTATAGTTGGTATCAAGTTTTTCATGAGTTTGAATTGAAGTTCAAATTCCAGTCCTGGCAATACATTTATAATGTTGATCTTGGAATTTGCAAAAAATTGAAAATTGTAGTAATTTTTCGTTTAATGTGTAGGTTTTTGTACGAGATTTTGTACCTAGTGCTCTGGCTTTTCTAATGAATGGTGAACCCGATATAGTGAAGAACTTCCTATTGAAGACGCTTCAGCTTCAAGGGTGGGAAAAGAGAATAGATAGATTCAAGCTCGGGGAAGGGGTAATGCCGGCTAGTTTTAAAGTTCTTCATGACCCTGTTCGTAAGACAGATACTATAATAGCAGATTTTGGGGAGAGTGCAATTGGAAGAGTCGCTCCAGTTGACTCTGGATTCTGGTGGATTATTCTGCTCCGGGCGTATACAAAGTCCACTGGGGATTTAACTCTGGCGGAAACACCAGAGTGCCAAAAGGGTATGAGGCTTATATTGAGCCTGTGTCTCTCAGAGGGATTTGATACTTTTCCAACTTTGCTTTGTGCAGATGGATGCTCAATGATAGATAGAAGAATGGTAAGTGACCTTTCGATCTTGTCTTAACAACAATTTCTTAAGTTTTATAATCATGTTTTCGATGCAGAGTGCTTCTAAATTTAATAGAATTGTCGATTCTTAATGAGTATTGTGATTTAAACTCAAAGTAAAGGGCCTGTTAAGAAAAGTTCTGATCTCTCTATCTCTCTCCTCTTCTTAATGGACTTGATTTCTTTGAGAAGACCGTTTCCTGGGAATGATCTGTTTTCAGGAAATCTTTATCCGGAAACACATGACAAATGTACGTTCCTTATCATTTTCGTCCACTTATTCAAGAATACAAAGTCTTGCAAAAGCAACACCAAACAGACACCAATCTCAACCATTAACCATGTAATGGACAAGCATGGAGGCTATGAAAAAACATATGTTAAAAATTTATAAGCTTATCTGTCATAACCCGGAATTTCCTACGTTTCTTTTATGCTATAATATGTAAGCGCAAATCATGCTAGCATATGATAAACGGATGCGGGGGAAGTGGACTTCAATAAAGAAGTGAAACGGTTCCATGAGAAGGAGCGTAGGAATGAACTCTACTATAAAAATGAAAGAATGGAATGAGATAAAAGGAAAAGATAAGATTTAGCATTTTACTACTTGAACTAAATACACATTAAGGGATGGAAGTGTCCAAGTGGGGACACGAGGGGAAACTCCATTGAGAGAATGGAAGATATGAATAGGTAGAAGAGGAGAGATATGGTGAAATGAAAACGTTCCCATAATTGGTAGGTTGACCAGTAACTCACAAGAATGTGAGGAGCTATTTGATAATAACCAAGAAGTGCAAAATATGGTGGTATGTTAGTATTTGGGTGCGATTGTAATTCCATTCAAATTCATTGAAACTAATATTGGTAGGAAAGGATATGAATGGTGGGGATGTAAATGTAAACATTTTTACAACTAGTAGGTTAAATGGTAATTCATGGAAATTTAAAGAGCTACATTGGAATAATCGAAAGTGGAGTAGGTCAAATGGTAGTTCAAGAAAGTGTTAGGAGCAAGAGGGCTATCTAGGAAAGTATAGTAGGTGAAGATGTAATTTAGGAAAGTTCATTCTAGAACATGGTGGTATTTCCTAATCAAGGATTAATTAACTTAATTGAGGTTAATTGGTTAATTGAGATTAATTAGCTTATTCAAGAAGCTTGCTTGTACCAAACAAGTAGGTGTCAAGTGTTGGAAGATTGAATCTCCAATTGACAAGTGTTGTTAACTAAGCAAATGAGAAAGAAAACAAAAATGTTCTTGCAAGTAAGTGAGGAGCTTGTGTAGAGACGAGTAAGGAGGTGAAAGATGAAAGAAAAGAGAGAGTAGAGAGAAAAGAGAAGGAAAATGAAGGCGAAAAGAAAAGGAAAGCTAAGGAAAAGAGATTGAAGCTTAAAATTGATCCCTAAGGATGAGTAATCTTACAATCTACAGTTTAAGTTCATTTTAGTTGGCTGAAAGAGAGAATTGAGAAGGGAACATGACATGTCTATATGTCTTCATATTGAATAATTGATATAGGAGTCTTAAGAGAAAGGGGAGAAATACTAGTTGATATATTCTTGAATCTCCTAGCAAAGTGAGTAATTCTAATCTTTGAATTGGCTCCTAAATTGATGGTCAATATGTTATATATACTAGGGGCATAGCGCACGTGCCCGTCGATAAATGTGGATGTGATATATGCGAGGCTTGTGTAAACTGAGGAAACGCTAGTGATATATGTGTGACTATTATAATATTTGACAATTTAATAAATATTTATGTAATGTAACGCCACCAAGCCACTAGGGCGAGGTCAACGAGTCAAATAATACAACGTAAAGCACAGAATAGGCCAACTTGGATCAATCCACAAGGTGGATGCATAGGGGAATCCTATGTGGATTCCAAAGAAAAGTCAATTAGTCACCCACGAGGACCAAACGGATCAAATAGGGTTAACCAACATAATTTGGTTTTGAAAGGAGTTTGTAAGAAGTACAGAGAAACTCCAAAGGTTTAAAAGTAACAAGGAATGAAGTTTGCTTTGAAAGTTTATCATAAAAGAGGTTTTGGAAAGATTATGATCAAACAGTCCTTAGAAAATTGAAAGTAGTAATTTTCCCATAATAGGGTAACCATGGACTAAGAAATGCTAACAAGTATTAAAAACATAATTTAACAAGAATCCTAGAGGATCTAATTATCAAGATTAAGATTAAGATTAAGATTATGAGGGAATTTACAAATAGTTTCTTATAATTCAAATCTACAAATGAGATAACGGTAACAACAATTACAATGTTCCTACCATGCACTATATCATTGGAACATTAACAAATCACAAGACGTCATCGTAAGGAATCTTCCAAAAACGAGACGCCATACGTCAGATAACTCTTGGGCCTTGCCCTAATCAACAATTCCTGAAAAAAAAAAAGTGGTTTTGTAGATTCATTAACCACGACGGCTCAGTAGAAAACATTGTAGAAATGTACTACTACTTCTAAAATCATGCTATGACATGTGGTGCAATGCTTTGCCGCCATGGCGATGCAACTAGCCGGATGGCCAAACCGTGAGACATTCCTAACTCAATATCCCAATCACACACTCTCACACCGGATAGCGAGCCACTCAAACGTGAGTGTAGCATACAAGATTTCCGGTAGCTAGCCGAATATGATCTTGCGTTTTCGAATGGTTTAAGGATCACAAACAACCTTTCTCACTTCACACCTGCTTCCGGAATTTCATCAAATTACAACCCCAAACGGGGATTCCAAAGACATTCCCCAATCGTGGGAATTTTAATAATTTCATATGCCCCAAACCAATGCCATGAATGCTTTGCCGACTTGGCGACTATGATATGCTACTAGATGCGGTTATGCTTTAACAATGTCATTTCTAAGAATACATGACAAGAAGTAAACATAGTAGTTCATATAAAATGTAATCATCACATTAGGCAAATAAGAGATTTTTTTAACATCAATTAGTATTTGAAACCATAGAAACTCAAATAGCATTTAGGTTTAGACATGGATTCAAGTAAGCGTATAGGGGCAAGTAATCATTCAATTAATCACATAGGAAGAATTCCAAAACAAGATTAATGTCTATTAATACTAACTTACACATGGCAAACCATGAAGGTAGAAATAATAGTGCACTTAAACAATGAAATCTACCTCTCGAGTATTTGAGCAAATACCCATATCACCCCAAAGAGATCCAAAGGAGAAAATTTGTACATTAGCATATTCCCAAAGCTATCAATACCTAGTTAAATAAAATCACATTAGGAATAGGAAACGAAGGTGTATCAAGAAAATCAAAAGTACCTCTTGAGTATATGAACAAGAAGGACCAAACTGTAGACCTTACGGACGATCCGAGAACAACGGTGGGTAGACCTTGTTGAGATGATCAAAATGGCCTCTAATAGCCAAGCTCCAAATATGGCTTGATGGTCTTCAAAATTGAGCTTGAAGCTCTAAGCTTCCATGGAGATTTTGAAATCTCCAAACAAGAGAGAGAGATGAGAGATATAGAGAGAGAGTTGTATATCCCAAAAATGAAAAAGAAAGAAGAGATAAGGAGAGAGAGAGAGAGAGAAGGAAGGTGCTAGGAAACTTCCCAAAAGGTGATGTGTTAGGTGAGGGGGTAGGTTAGGGTGGTTGGAGAGTTGTTGGGGGTGGTTTGGGAGTTGTTTGGGAGGTGACTTATGGGTCCCACCCTTGTCTCCCGCACACACACAAAAAAAAATATGTAGCTTATATATACACACATGTGTCAAAACAAAACCCCTTGTCCCAAATCAAGACCCTCATTGGTCTGAAATTACCAAAATGCCCTTTTAAAATTCTGGGTTTCTACAATCTAACCCCCTTAAAAGAATTCCGTCCCGGAATTCGAACAAGAACAAAAGGTACTCAATCAAAGAATGGTTCACGACCACACCAAAATGTCGTAGTGTCGCAAACAACGTGAACACTAGCACAACGTGAGAAAACGAAACATCTCACACATCGATTCCAGAAAGACTCAATAAAATAGTCAGCAAGCACACCAAGGGCGCTAAAGAACAAACGCAAGGGACATACGAGGTTCAACATTTAAAGAACGGAATCAACTCCAAAGATCGACAATAATAATGGACAAGAACCTCCAAACCATTGGATCAACCAAAACGCACTTGAATGAAAACAAAGTACAATCGGATATCTCAAATTCATTGAATCAAAACAAACGTGATCCCTTCAAAAGGAACACGTGATCACAAGAACACAACGGGGTGTTGTATACCCAAAATTTGTCCAAAAAAAAAAAAACAAATAAGCAACAAGTATACAAAGGATATGTATACCAACAAAAGATATGATCCAATCATCAACCGAAATCCCAATCCAAAGAACAGAGAGTAGCCGTAGAATGGAAATAACATTCTACAACCATCACTCATGGTGAAAACATTCACAACACCCAAGGAATAAATGGGATAAGTTTCAATCGATATATAAAATGATCAAAGGAAGATAATACACAAGCGTGAATATAACACAAAGATCGAATTACAATTAAACGCAGGATTCTCAAAGTAGATCAATGATATACCATCAAAGAATCGTCATATGAAGCAAATGTATGATGTTTCAAGACACGAGTTCCAAAATGAACCAAATAACTGGATCAACTCCCAAGGAACGACCAGAACACTTAAGAATGAAACCAAAGAAAACTTTACAAAGCAAATGATATACTCGATACTAGAGACCGTAACGACTCAAAGCTACGTCTTAACCACATAAGAGGTACGAGTCTCAAAGACTTACTCGTAATACATCGCTTCTCACAAGAAGACAATGATTAATATAGACACAAAAGTCTACAACGATGGCAACGGGAAGTCGATAAAAGAAATGATTATTACGCCCCAAAACATAAACGTCAATATAGTCAATTATAACAATTTCATTAATAGATGGATCTATTGAGAGATCCCATCTCAAAACAATATGGCAAAAGAAATGCCACAGCCAATAGTCAAAGGGTCTCACAAGAAAAAGTGTTTAAGAAGACCAATGATGCCGTCAACAAGACAACAATAAATCAAACAGGTAAATGAATGGATATAAACAAACAAGTTCACCAACCTTCATTGTCACACGCGACAACCAAAAATAATATATCAAAGAATTACGTCTTGACCAAAACAAGAAAACATATGGTCATAACGATATCAAGCTCCTGAACCTTCAACTATTGAAAGCCCGATTCACATCACAATGAACTCAAAGTTCCTGAACTGAGTGATCTTAAAGTGTCACACAAAAGATGGAAGAAAACTAGGCGACACGCTTAAAACAAGAGTTATAACAAACTCACGTCACAAACGGACCACAAATAACGAAAGTGTTCAAGGAAACACGGTCGAAGTTTCTCAATAGAATGAAGACAACTCTACAGAATTTGCCACATTAGTCGAACGTGATCTCAAAACAAACGATCACAAAGAATCCTCCTCTGCTAGAAGCAATGATGAAATCGAAAAATCGCAATGATCTTGAACAAATCACTAAATCACAATAATCTTACGACAGGGTGAGAAAAAAGAAGGGGAAAAAAAAAAATAAAAGAAAAGGACTCACCGATCACAATAAACAAGTAATGCACGAAGTGCACGAATCAAACTCGTCAATAATGGCATCAATAGCAATCCCTCAAGAAGGCATGAAAGAAAAATATAGGGATCTGACCAGCTATCGAAAGCCCGTAACCCAAACATATCGACCTAGAAGGTCCAACCACAACAAGCATAGAATCTCACACGATCCACCTCTAAACACGAAGTAATTCGAAATTACTAACAGAAGAATATGCCTTACGCATACTCTAAACACAAATACAGAAGTAAGGTGGATGACGTCAAGCAGATACTTTATTCGAATAACAAAAAGAAAGAAAATCAACGAAAACAAATGATGAAACTCAGTACAATCAAATGTATACTCCATAGAATCAACTAAATTCCCCTACGGAACAATCGTAGGATCATAGGAATAACAATGGTTTACATCGATAGGCCACCTCAATAGGCCACAAAATTAGGGAATTGCCAATAAGTCCAAAATAATATGGAAATTCAAGTTATGAAATACCATCAACATTCCTCAACAAGGACAAGGTATGCTTGATTTCAACATGCAACATGATCAGAGAACTCATAAGTGACTCTAAAGTCTAAACGGGTCCATGATCAAAACCACCGACACTCAAAAAAAGAAATAACAATCGATAAGGAAAACAATCCTTACAACCACAGCAAAAGGATACATCTTATGCAGATTAACACGAAACTCTGACACACTACAACAATAAAATGCTATGCGAACGACCATAGTATTCAAAATATAGAACATTACGCGATTGCAAAACAACCACATGCCCTCAAGGCATACAATAAGACGCAATTGAATTTAAGTTTTAGCGAACAATAAATTAAGGTTGCCAACAACAGAGATCCACAACACGTAAGAGATCATACTCCCAAAAACCGGTATGATCTTGAATTCACGGGGATAACAAAATCGAGGATCTCAACAATAAATCATCTAACATCTATACCTCAAGAAGTAGGAAAAGATCCGAGTGTTCAACAACTCAAGTTTGAATTCAACGAAATAAATTCTAAGAATTTAGTAAGGCAAAACCGTCGGAGGAAGACCGATTCAAGAATCAACGAGTCCAAAGAAAAAGGTCATCATAGCACTATAGTGCGACATACCCAAGTTCAATACTTAAGGGTGAACTAGTTTGAAATCAATAACACTCCATCACGATAATCGAATCAACAAGGCACAAACATGCTTTCAAGAAAATACTTAGAACAATAGAACCACAACGCTCCAGCAAGAGCTCAAAGATCATCAAGAATAAACCTACTTTCAAGAAGTACAATAGAAACGAGAATCCATAATTACTCACAAGGGAAGAAACACCAAAGAGTACGTGTTTCTAAGACCCACGTCACAGCACTAACCATGCAATGTTAACAACGAATCCTCAATGAATCATAACAAAAATCGATAACGATCGATAAACAACTCAGAAAAGATTTCACCAATCAACAGGATACACAATCTCAAAAGAGGAGACGATCCTTACAGTCGAGAAATTCACTCAAACGTAAAAAAATCATCGAATTAAGAAACTAATAAACTTGGAACAACACAAATCTATTGCCCACAAAAGTTAGAATCCTCACAATGATTCATATGATAGGATTTGATCATATGCAAGGATCACATACTGAAACGACAATCATATCATAAAAATCTAAGCAAAGACAAGAAATCTGGATCAAATCGATCAACCATACATAGAAATCTCGTAATCTACTCAGAGGAGTAATTACAATGTCAAACTGACATCCAAATGACGAAAGTCCCACAAAACAAAGAGTACGACAATCCATAAGGGAGGAGAAATTACTCCAACGATAAATAACAAATATACGTAGCCATATGAAATATGCATGGACGGCTATCAAGATAGAATGCTCTCACAAAGATCGACATAGCCTTTAGAGAGGCTTTGCACCACGAGCGAAATAAAACTCATGCCACCCGAAGGTAAGCATCTCAAGAATGTACGCGAATACATAGGATTACCCGAGTCCGAAGACACAACCTATCAAAGCACGCCCCGTTATTAGAACTAATAAGTTTTTCGTCGGGTCAGAAGACATCTTTTAAGTTCTTCAAAAGTACATATACATATAGGTTTTGAAATACGCGCGACATATTATCATGTTGATTTTTACAAGTTCAAAACTTATCCTCCTGATTTTCTACCTACGAAATCTTATTATGGAATGCCGATCAAAGTATCTATGAGTACGCGTATGAGCTACTCTAAACACGTAAAACATGAAATATTATCTCAACATGCTATCGTTATCATGCTTAACAATTCAATGATATTGAAACAAGTAATCACGAAAGCACATGTGCACATTAGCATGTTTTCACATAATCCCAAAGGCAAGTAAGCATAATTTTCATCATTTTCATTTATAACATGAAAATCTATCACGTAATGTACGTGCTAAACAATATATTATATTACAACAGTGTAAACATATAAAATATATGCACGAAAACATATAGGCACATAATCTCAAAGGCATATAGCATCTGAGCATGCTCGCTTAATATTTTCCAATTTTAAAGAAAATCGATGACAATTTCATCATATTGACATGCAATACTTAAGCATGTTTCCTCAACAACTAAAATGTAAACAATGAGTAATGTAAATCTAATAAGTTTAAAAGAGATCTTTAAGCATACAACTCGATGCAAAGCACTGATTAGTGCCTAACCACCAATCTTACAAGGTGTAGTACGTCGAGCGAATAATCCAAACAAGGAAACCCTCATGTATATACTTTTTAACCTTGCACGATCAATGGTTAAACATTAAGAGATGGTTACACCAAGATGTAATACAAAAGTCAGTTCTAATGAGTATAGCGTTAAAGTGAAAAGAAAAGTAAAAACCACCTCGTGTTTACAAATCACATAGTCAAGATATATAGGCATGTGATCACATAAACACATAAGCACTTAAGCATGTCAACACATAGTCACATAGGCAAGTAAACATGCTATCATCATAAACTCATCCTTTAAATAAAACGGAACAAATCATTAAACTACAACTGATTGAAATCAAAAGAGGTGCAACGGTCACACATGGATCCAATTAACTCCCAGAGTACCAAGGTATTCGAACCCGGTTAGCTCTAATACCATTCTGTAACGCCTCGAAAACCAAGCCACGTGGGCGAGGTCAACGAGTCAAACAATACAACGTAAAGCACGGAATAGTCCAACTTGGACCAATCCACAAGGTGGAAGCATAGGGGAATCCTATGTGGATTCCAAAGAAAAGTCAATAAGTCGAGGGTTGACCCACGAGGACCAAACGGGTCAAATAGGGTTAACCAACATAATTTGGTTTTGAAAGGAGTTTGTAAGAAGTACAGAGAAACTCCAAAGGTTTAAAAGTAACAAGTAATGAAGTTTGCTTTGAAAGTTTATCATAAAAGAGGTTTTGGAAAGATTATGATCAAACATTCCTTAGAAAATTGAAAGTAGTAATTTTCCCATAATAGGGTAACCATGGACTAAGAAATGCTAACAAGTATTAAAAACATAATTTAAAAAGGATCCTAGAGGATCCAATTATAAAGATTAAGATTAAGATTACGAGGGAATTTACAAATAGTTTCTTATAATTCAAATCTACAAATGAGATAACGGTAACAACAATTACAATGTTCCTACCATGCACTATATCATTGGAACATTAACAAATCACAAGACGTCCTCGTAAGGAATCTTTCAAAACGAGACGCCATGCGTCAGATAACACTTGGGCCTTGCCCTAATCAATAATTCTTGAAAAAAGGGGTTTTATAGATTCATTAAGCACGACGGCTCAGTAGAAAACATTGTAGAAATGTACTACTACTTCTAAAATCATGCTATGACATGTGGTGCAATGCTTTGCCGCCGTGGCGATGCAACTAGCCGGATGGCCAAACCGTGAGACATTCCCAACTCAATATCCCAATCACACACTCTTACACCGGATAGCGAGCCACTCAAACGTGAGTGTAGCATACAAGATCTCCGGTAGCTAGCTGAATATGATCTTGCGTTTTCGAATGGTTTAAGGATCACAAACAACCTTTCTCACTTCACACCTGCTTCCGGAATTTCATCAAATTACAACCCCAAACGGGGATTCCAAAGACATTCCCCAATCGTGGGAATTTTAACAATTTTGTATGCCCCAAGCCAATGCCATGAATGCTTTGCCGATTTGGCGACTATGATATGCTACTAGATGCGGTTATGCTTTAACAATGTCATTTCTAAGAATACATGACAAGAAGTAAACATAGTAGTTCATATAAAATGTAATCATCACATTAGGCAAATAAGAGATTTTTTTAACATCAATTAGAATTTGAAACCATAGAAACTCAAATAGCATTTAGGTTTAGACATAGATTCAAGTAAGCATATAGGGGCAAGTAATCATTCAATTAATCACATAGGAAGAATTCCAAAACAAGATTAATGTCTATTAACACTAACTTACACATGGCAAACCATGAAGTTAGAAATAATAGTGCACTTAAACAATGAAATCTACCTCCCGAGTATTTGAGCAAATACCCACATCACCCCAAAGAGATCCAAAGGAGAAATTTGTACATTAGCATATTCCCAAAGCTATCAATACCTAGTTAAATAAAATCACACTAGGAATAGGAAACGAAGGTGTATCAAGAAAATCAAAAGTACCTCTTGAGTATATGAACAAGAAGGACTAAACCGTAGACCTTATGGACGATCCGAGAACAACGGTGGGTAGACCTTGTTGAGATGATCAAAATGGTCTCTAATAGCCAAGCTCCAAATATGGCTTGATGGTCTTCAAAATTGAGCTTGAAGCTCTAAGCTTCCATGGAGATTTTGAAATCTCCAAACAAGAGAGCGATGAGAGATATAGAGAGAGAGTTGTATATCCCAAAAATGAAAAAGAAAGAAGAGATAAGGAGAGAGAGAGAGAGAGAGAGAGAGAGAGAGAGAGAGAGAGAGAGAGAAGGAAGGTGCTAGGAAACTTCCCAAAAGTTGATGTGTTAGGTGAGGGGGTAGGTTAGGGTTGTTGGAGAGTTCTTGGGGGTGGTTTGGGAGTTGTTTGGGAGGTGACTTGTGGGTCCCACCCTTGTCTCCCTCACACACACACACAAATATGTAGCTTATATATACACACGTGTCAAAACAAAACCCCTTGTCCCAAATCAAGACCCTCATTGGTTCGAAATTATCAAAATGCCCTTTTAAAATTCTGGGTTTCTACATGTAATCATTTCAGTCACCATAACCATTTTTGGTATCATAAAAGCGTAAGCTTTTCCACGAGATTGTGGAGTATTATTACACCCTTCATTATTAAGGGGACTCATAGGATTAATAATTAGTCCGTAACATTTTTGTGTAAATATTATTTACTTTTTTGTAATTATTGGTGTGAAGTGTTTCCCTTTTATTGAGTTCTAGCTGTCGTGATCATTGTATTTTTACCCTTCCTAGCTCTTAGCTGTGAATTAAACCTCCATTATTATACACTAAAAAAAGGTGATATCTGTGCCCCCAGTCTGTGTTTGATCATTATTTTTTAGTGTATGGTTTGGTTTGATATTTTCTATATCTTCACGTTTTTTTGTAACATTTTTTGTGTAAATGTTATTTACTTTTTTTTTTTAAAATATTGGTGTTAAATGTTTCTTTTTTATTGAGTTCTAGCTGTCATGGTTATTGTATTTTTACCATACCCAGCTTTTAGCTCTGAATTAAACTTCAATTTATTATACACTAAAAAAGGTGATATATGTGCTCCTAGTCTGTGTTTGATTCATTATTTTTCGGTGTTTGGTTTGGTTTGACATTTTCTATTTCTTTTGACGTTTTTTATTTCTTTTTTCATTCTTGTTAGTATTTGTTTCATTTTGAAGTGGTTATAGATCATTTTGATACAAACGTTTAAAGCATTTTTGACTTTTTTAAACTAAACTAAATTTTGGCGTTTATTAGTATTTGTTCCATTTTGAAGTGGTAATAGATAATTTTGTTGATTTGGTACGAGGTTTGAGTAAAAGTCAAGTTGCTATGGTTTTGTAGATTTCATTTTGTTGATGCTTTTAATACAAAAGTTTACCTAAATATAATTATGCCTACCGAACACCAAATACTCGAAATATAGTAGATTGACTTCTAAATTTGAAGTTCACTCAATTTTTGTTATTTGTATGAAATGACACCACAACAAAATTGCCGCCATAAAGTTCATTGAAATGTAATTTTGGCTGGATTGACAACTTTTTTTTGCTAAAGATAATTCGTTAGAAAAGAGAAGACAACAAAACAAAAGAAATGGTCACAAACCCCCTTGATTCCATTCCTCAAAAACAAAAAAAGGGAATGTTGTCAACCGAGATGGACCCAAAAGAGGAATAATTAGATGCCCATTGGGCTATACATTGTTAGCAACAAAGTTTGCCGATCTATGAATTTTCGGAATATTCTAAAAATCAAAGCCACTTCCCAGAAGTATTCTGCCTTCCAAAATAAGAGAATCGATGGCCCAATCAGGGGTGAGAGTCCAATCCGTCAAACTGGAGCACACGATCAAGGAGTCTCCTTCAAGAATCAAGCATTTTATTCCTAAACGAATCACTTCCTTTAAAGCTAGGCAGGCTGCAAGGGCCTCCGCAAAGAGAGGATCAGAATTGGTGCTGTCCTTAGTATGGATGTGGAAGGTCCTACCACATTCATCGCGCAAGACAACCGCAACAGTAGAGCAGTTTGGCCGAATGGCCACATCGAAGTTGGCTTTAAACCAGCCACTAGGAGGAGGGGTCCATCTTTCATGAAGAAAGGAGGTTCGAGGACATTTTTTATGAGTGTCCTAGTGTTCCAAGGCCAAGTGATCAATGCGAATCTTCCAAGATAACCGGTCAATCGTGGATCCTTTGTGGAGGACCTCATTTCGCAGTCTCCGGATTTGTTCCATAGCCGCCGCCGCGAAAACGGTAAACTCAATCGCCTCCGAGATGGGAATGCAGAGCGTACGGGATGGATAGAGAATCTCAATAATCCAGGTTCTAATGCCGAGCGGCTCAAACACGGTTAGGTTCAAATGCCACTTTGAAGAGCGCCAAATGAATCTAGCCACTTGGCAACCCAAGAAGATATGCTCAATGGTTTCCAAGGGGTGGTTGCAGAGAGGGCAAGAAACGTCATCAATGGCCATCCAGCTAGCAATCGTGGTTCTGTTTGGATTAGCCAAGGACGAAACTTTCCATAAAAACACTTTGTGATGCCCGTGAAGTTTAGCATTCCAGAGACTAAGCCAAGACCGAGGAGGGACATTAGTAGCAACCCCAAATCTGTTTTGCTGGGTGGTAAGGTATGCTGACTTAGCCGAAAAGGCCTCTTTAGCTTCGGGGGTCCAGATCAACTTGTCTCGGTCTCTACCAGTGGGTAAACCGATACGAGTAATGGCTTCGACGGTTGAAGCAGAAAAGAAGCAATTAAGAAGAGTGAGGTTCCATTCATTGCCGTTGTTGGTGATTATCTCATTAACCGTAGTGATGTTGGGTCGGATAGCAAGCTTGCAAACTGGCTTGAAGTTAGGGAGCCAAGGGATCCACGGGTCCTCTCATATATTTGTGTCGAGGCCTTTACCAATCAGCTTGCAGGTTCCTTGTACCAAAGTTGGAATAGAGTTAAAAATACCTTGCCACACCCGAGATGAGTTAGATTTCTTTGTACTTTGCAAGAGAGAAGAGTTGTGGAGATATTTGCCCTTAATAAGTTGAACCCAAGGTTTGTTTGTATCTGAGAGGATTTGCCAGCCAATTTTTGCCACCAAGGCTTCTTGTGGTCTCACATTCTGTGGAATCCTAAGCCTTCAAATCTCTTGGGAAGGCAAATAGAATCCCAAGCTTTGAGGCAGAGGCCTTTCCCCCCTTTATCCCACCAGAACTTTCGAAAAAGGCTATCTAGGTTGTTAAAGGCCAATGGGGAGTTGGAGTATGGACATTGAGTATGTTGGAATGGCCATGGTAATTGTACGAATCAACGTGCCCCTCGTTGCTCGAGATAACAGTGACGCTTTCCACCCTTTGAGTCTTGTTTGTACTTTTTGTAGGATCTCTTGGAGCACAAGTTTTTTGGATCAATTTGCCAACAGAGGCAAACCAAGGTATTTGGTATTCGGGGGGCTCTTTTTAGACCAGTTTCTCTTCTAATGGATCTCATCACATCGGGGCAGGTGTTCTTGCCGAAGAATATTTTGGATTTTTGGAAGTTAATTTTTTGACCAGACCAGCCACCATATAAATTGATACACTCCAGAATGTTACACACTTCATCAGGGTGAGCTTTGCCAAAGACGATGAGATCATCTGCGAATAGAAGGTGGTTGAAGGAGGGGTTATTTCTAGCAGCCTTGATGCCATTGATAAACCCCATATCAGCCTCTCTTTGAAACAAAGGATAAACAAGAAAGGGGACAACAAGTTCCCTTATCTGAGGCCCCTGCTAGGTTTGAAGTAACCCGTGGGACGACCATTAAGAAGAATGGAGTAGGAGACAGTAGTAATACATTGTTTGATCCATTTGCACCAAACTTCAGAGAAACTAAAGCATTTGAGCACAGTTATGAGAAAAGGCCATTCGATTCTGTCGTAGGCTTTTTCCATATCAAATTGTATAGCCAAAGCTCCCCCTTTTCCTTTCTTGTTTTTCATAGAGTGGACAATTTCATGGGCAATGATACTGTTATCATGAATGAGTTTGCCCGGTACAAACGCAGATTGCATGGGAGAGATTAATTTCTCCAGGAGGGGTTTCAATCTGTTTGTTAAAATTTTTTAGATGACCTTATAAATGAAATTACAAAGGTTGATGGGTCGATAGTGGTTTGCATTTGAAGGACTAGTCATTTTCGGAATCAAGGCAATATTGGTATGGTTAAGATTTTTAGAATGAACCCCCCAGAGAAAAAAACTGGTCATAGTATCAACCACATCCTGGTTGATAATATGCTAGAAAGACTTGTAAAAAAACAGATGACATACCGTCGGGCCCTGGCCCCCCCCGGGGCCTTGGTAGAGTCGATTTGGAATAAGGCTACTGCTCGGATTTCAGTTACATCGGGGATTTGTTCTTAGCAGGGGAGATAAGCTTTGGGATGAGGCCATTGAGACCCAGTGCGAAGGTTGGATTGGAGGTTGTGAAGGTTTCAGAGAATTTAGTTATGAAAGTCTCTCCAATTTCCTCAGGGTCATCAGTCCAGGAACCATTGTCTCACTTTAGCAAATCAATGGCATTCTTTCTTTTCCTGACAATGGTAGAGATGTGGAAATTTTTTGTACTTTTGTCCCATCCTTTAACCAATTAATCCAAGATTTTTGCCTCCGCATGATTTCTTCTCGTCTCATATTTTCATTTAGCACCAACTTTTCCTCCGCAAGCCTCTGCAGGTGTCCTTGGAGGGATCCAGAGCTTGCAATTTTTCAATACAGACCAAGTTGTCTTTGATCTTAATTTGGATCCTACCAAAATGCTTTTTATTCCAGGAAATGAGGGCTTGTCTCACTACTTTTAACTTTCGACAAAGCCGGTAAGCTGAGGAACCGGAGGTTGGGGTGGTTCTCCAGACTTGCTCTATAAGCCAACCATAACTATCATCGTGGATCCACATAGCTTCGAACTTGAAAGATCTCGGGATTTTGTGACGTTCCCCCATTGTGTTAAGAACAATAGGGGAGTGATCAGAACTGGTAATAGGGAGATTTCAAACAGTAGCTCTTGTAAAAAGAACACGCCAAGGCAAGTTGGAAACACCTCGATTAAGTCTTTGGCGAATGTTGGCCCATCTAGGGCGATCATTATCCCAAGTATGCACATTTCCAGAAAAACCCAAGTGCACCAAATTATGTGCTTCCATTAGCCCAGCTAAGCCCCCATTGGAGGAGCTAGCAAAGGGCCTGCCACCTTTTTTCTCAGATTGGTTAGCAATGCAATTAAAGTCATCGAAAGTAACCCACGGGCCGCTAGTATCTTCTGCTAACGACCCCAGATCATTCCAAAAACGGGCTTTGTTCTTCCAGTAGGGAGGACCATAGACCGCAGAGAGGGACCAAGGAGTAGAAGGGGGGTCCGAGAACCATAGCATTGATCATGTTCTTATTCGACACATAAGTAACAACATTGACACCATTCTGCCAAGCTAGACAAAGACCTCCAGCTTTGTGAACAGCAGGAACTAACGAGAAATTGTGGTACCCCAATTGATTCATTAGAGAAGCCATTTTAAAAGAGTTCAGTTTCGTCTTAAGATAAGAAGAGGCATTCCGGTCTATGCTCTCCTATAAGTGCCTGGAGAAAACTGACTGCCGTGACCCTGGCCAAGCCACGACAGTTCCAGCTGATGATAATCATTGGCCGAGAGGGGGACTTTCCGCCCTCGTCTTCGGCATCAAAAACAGCTTGATTTGTAGAAATTGGGATAACCAATGTATTGCCAGCTTTCTCATCTTCTACGGAGGAGCTTAACCTCCTATTACAATCTAGTGGGAAACTTTTGGAAGATAGGTTTATGGAGATGGGTTCATGAAGGGGGCCTTGGAGTTGGAGATGGTCTTCATCTTTCTTGGTTCTTTTCACACAGATGAGTCGGTCAGGGAGCTCAGGGCTTCTTTTCTTTTTCAAGTAACGGGTACTGGGAGCAAGAGGGAGAATATCAGTATTTGAATTAGTTATAGTGGGATCAATCTCAATAATTTGGGTAATTCTGAAAATAATTGGAGGTTCGCTGGGATTTTGGTTAGGGCTTAAGTTTGGGCTTCTGCAAAGGGCCATGATGGGGTTATAGAGAGGTTGTTGGGCTTAATGGAGATATGGAGTGGTATTCCTAAGATGGGGTATAATATAATTCTGGGTTGGATTTTGGTGGGTAGTGAGAATCTGTGGGTTGGGCTTTTTGGGGTTAAAAAGAAAGGGGGGGGGGGGGGGGGGGGGGGGGGGGCGGGGGGTGTTACTACCAGCAGAGTGACTGATGGGACTAGACTCTTTTTTAGGCTGGACAGTAGGGGTTCTGGGGGCTTGGCTGACAGCGTTGGATGTGAACCTTGGAAACCGGGGCCGTTGACTCACTGAAGCAACTCTGGCACTTTTACTCACCGAACCCACGGCCGTTTTGATCGTCGGAGAAATCAAAGCCCTTCTTCAATGGTAGTGTTCCGATTTCAATTTCCTCAGTGATGTCTTCTTAGTGACATCTTCCCGGTGTTTCTGCTCTCAGCTAGGGATTGAACTAGTATGAACCCTGTTTGGGTTGGTTTGGAGCTAGGGATTGAATGAGTATAAACCCTGTTTGGGTTGGTTTGGGTTCAGGACTCGTTGAGACATGTCAAACGTGCAGAAATCTTTAGTGTGGTTGATCGTCCCACAAAGGTAGCACAGATTTGAGATCCTCTCGTACCTAAACTGGATCCAGGCATTTGGGAGACTATCCCTTTTGAGAAGGAAGCCAGTCTTGAGGGGGGCTCTGGTATCAATCTCTACCTTTATGCGCATGGCCCTAGCCCAAACCAGTAGGGTGCCTCCAGCCAGATCAACAATATCAACTGATCCAATGGTCGCGCCGATGATTCTAGCATTCTTATCTGTGTTTTGTCTTGGTGGGAGGCCATGAACTTGGATCCAGAAAGGAGAGAAGTCGAGGCAGAGTTCTTCTATGACCAAGCCAGGGGTCCACGGTTTTAAGACTATATGATGACCCAAAGTAGACCATGGGGCCTTTTGGGTTATTCTCTAAAAATCTCGAGGTTTTAGCCTTCGGTTGAGCTAGTTTTTCTGCTTGTCAGAGTAAAGCAACTTTGGGGGCTTGGCTGACAGCGTTGGATGTGAACCTTGGAAACTGGGCCGTTGACTCACTGAAGCAACTCTGGCACTTTGACATGCCGAACCCACAGTCGTCTTGATCGTCGGAGAAATCGAAGGCCCTTCTTCAATGGTAGTGTTCCGATTTCAATTTCCTCAGTGATGTCTTCTTAGTGACATCTTCCCGGTGTTTCTGCTCTCAGGTAGGGACTGAACGAGTATGAACCCTGTTTGGGTTCATGACTCGTTGAGACATGTCAAACGTGCAGAAATCTTTAGTGTGACTGATCGTCCCACAAAGGTAGCACAGATCTGAGATCCTCTCGTACCTAAACTGGATCCAGGCATTTGGGAGACTATCCCTTTTGAGAAGGAAGCCAGTCTTGAGGGGGGCTCTGGTATCAATCTCCACCTTTATGCGCATGGCCCTAGCCCAAACAGGTAGGGTGCCTCCAGCCAGATCAACAATATCAACTGATCCAATGGTCGCGCCGATGATTCTAGCATTCTTATCTGTGATTTGTCTTGGTGGGAGGCCATGAACTTGGATCTAGAAAGGAGAGATGATGTGAACCCGTGGAATTGATATTCCTTGAACCCACGATCAGATTGTAATTCACCCAAGAAAGCCAACAATCAAGTCACAGGGATGATCTAGACCCGTTGAAATCCTGTTTCAAGAACCCAGATTTGGTTTGAACGCCACAAAGGGAATGCCTTTGATAAGTTCGGATTGTTCAATCAAGAACAAGCAGAGAAAACTGAATAGCTCTCCAGAAAATAAATTTCATTCACGTTGTATGATCTCAAAGCTGCTACAAAGTTCTTTCTTTTAATCCCTTCTAAGAAACCCTTGGTCCAAAAAGGCCTTCAACGAAAATAAAAGACATGGGCTAAATACTCAAGCCCAAAACAACTTAAACTGCTTGTTTAAATCTAAATAAATGTCTACTTAAAAAAATAAAATAGGCCCACATGCCAAAACCATAGAAACATAAAAAATTAAAGTCTATAAAAACCCAATAAGCTATTCCACCCCTTCTGTAGCTTGTATCACATGACCTAGAACTGATTCTTCTTCCTTCAAGCCCATGTTAAATGTTGGGGCCTTGCATAATAAGTTTATGAGCTTTGCCCAAGTGGATTGCACCAGTCCTTGCATTGCTTCGTTGATCTTCTTAGCTCTTGACCTTGTGATTGGCCCATCTGGAACTTGCAAATGATCATCTTTAAGCTTTGGTCCACTATGGTTCCCATCAAGAGAAGTCAAGGCGGAGTTCTTCTATGACCAAGCCAGGGGTCCATAGTTTTAAGACTATATGATGACCCAAAGTAGACCTGGGCCTTTTGGGTTATTCTTTGAAAATCTCGAGGTTTTAGCCTTAGGTTGAGCCAATTTTTCTGCTTGTCAGAGTAAAGCACATAAAAATCAAACTTTCCTTAAGGTTCTCCAAGTAATCCGACACTGGATCTTTCTTGGAGGAGTCTTTGAGAATATTTCTTTTTTGATTTATGGGGAATATCATCATCATTGTAAAGCTCATCATGGTAACATTCGTCACAATCACAATAATCGAAGAACTTGTGCCTTGTGATTGGATCTTGAAAGTAGAAAAGTGGTTGGCCAGAAGCATTAAATGAGTGAATAGGAATTTTCTCTGAACCAGAGTTTGATGAATCAACTGGCTGTATCGTGCTGATTGTTGTGGGGAAAATGGCCGGAGCAGTCATAGCTGGCTTAGCAAATGAGATTTCAACAGTACCGTCCAGAACATCTCTGAAAGCAAAAAGGAATTTGTTCGCCTCCAGATCTGAAATTGAGAGCTTTCCGATGGGGTTCCATACTTTGTAAATGGTGGCTTTGAAGGCCGAGGAGTTTATGATTTTATCAGCAACAACTTTACCCTCCAGGGGTAAAATGGACTTCTCCCCTTCCTGATCTTTTCCATCTTCTAAGCTTAAGGTGTCTTCAAAACAAGACAAATTTGATGTTTTTGTGATAATCTGGGATAGAGCATCTGTAAGGTCTTCCATAGTCAGCTGAAAAGTAAAGGAGAGGGGCCACCGACAGGACAAATGGAAATAAAGAAGGGGGTTAAGAAGAGTGGGAGCAATAAAACAAACAACAAAAAAGTTGAGGAATCAAGAATGCAGTCAAACGAGGGGAAAAGAGAGAATAAAGAAAGGGGTAAGAAGATGGTGGGGGTTTTTGGGAGTAAAAAACACACAAAATAGCAAATAGAGGAAAACAAGAAGTAAGTCAAAGAAGGGGAAAATACCAACTGACAAGGAAGATGGAGTTTCAGGACTGAGGGGGGGGGGGGGGGGGGGGGGGGGGGGGGGGGGGGGGGGGGGGAGGGGGGGGGGGGCGTTTGTGAGATGAAGGAGGGAAAGTCCGGTCAAAAAGGGAGGGGAGGGAGAAATGCTAGTGGGAGCGTGGATACATAGAATGTCACCGGAGGACCACCTAGATGAATGTTCTTTGGTGCTGGATTGATAACTAAGTTGTCTGAAATGTAAATTGCCAAAGGTAAAGTTGACCTAAATGTAATTATTCATGTCAAGTTGACCAGGATGTAATTAGCCGTTATATTATTGACCTTAATATAATTAGCCGTCATTCTTGATCAATATTGCTGACTTAAATATAATTAGCCGTCATTTTGTTGACCTAAATGTAATAAGACGTAATATAGTTGATTCATTTGTGTTTTTTATATTAATTTAATTTTGAAAGATGACCTGAACATAATTATTAGTCGACCTGGACATAATTATTAGTGGAAATGACATAATTACACTCAAGCAAATCAATACATTCTTATGTAGCTGAAGAGATGTATGAGTAATTATGGTATAGTAAAGGGATATTATGGTATTTGACTAAGCAATTTACCATAAAGGACAAAAGAAATAGACAAATACCGAAATTGGAGAAATCAATTGGAAAATTGGCACGCACCCATAGACACAATAGCTTCCTTTATAAGGTGTTTAGATATATATATATATATATCTTACTATATATAATAAGAGCGGATCCATCTTTGACGTACCTGCTCTGCTGAGTAATTATTGGATCGGTTGCTCTCTCCCCTTCACCTGGTTGCTTGATGCCTCTGTTTGTCCTTAAATCCAAAAACAATGTCGTCTTTATATTCTACATGTGCCCCTCAAAAGCGATAGGTTTCTCATCGACATTTTTGCTCTCTTCTCACACACTGTCTCTATCCCGTCTCTCTCAATGTCTCTCTCTTTCTCTTTGTCACACACGTACACACACACACACACACACACACACAAGAACTCCCACCACCACCAAGCTCAACAAAACCCCAGATCGAACTCATTGCAAAGGCAATTTCAGTCGGTCAGTTCTGTCTGTATGTCTCCAGCGTTTCTGCTACAACCTTCCTCTTACTTCGTCGTCCTCTCTGTGTCAGACTCTTGGTTTTTTTTTGGGTCTGACTTTTGACAAGAGGTAGTTTTGATTTTCGAATCAAATTAGAGTTTCTTTTAAACCTGAGAAGTGTTCTTCCTCGGAATACAGAAAATAGAGGCTTCACCAAGAAATTGTCGGCAGTGGAATTGAGGAAGGCGGAGTCATTAGTACTCGCTCAGAACAGATTTATAAACGTTACTTTTTTTTTTTTGAACAAATTTTAAGATTAATTAATAAGAAAGTGTTGACTAATTTTGTATATATTTATAAGGATATAACTCATCTAGTAATAACAATATAATTATATAACACTTGTATTTTTATAAACAATACTTTTTTTTAACAAATTTTAAAACTAAGTAATAAATAAAGTAGGACTAATAATATAAGTCATAGCTAATAATATAAGTAATACTAATTAATACTTCTAAGTAATACTAACTAATAAAGTAGTAGACTACTAGTATTATATAACCTAATATATACATATAAGATAAACATTTACTGGGCAATCAAAAAAAAAAAAGAAAAGAAAGATAAACGCTTACTGGCAGAGAGAGAGAGAGAGAGAGGTGACAGTGTGTTCCTAGCGGCGAAGAAGGAGGAGGAGGAGAGAGAGAGTTGTGACTGTGGAGAGGGCAAAGGAACCCTAGCGGAAGAAGAAGAAGAAGAAGAAGAGGATCAAGAAGAATGAAGAATGCTCCTCGTACTTCTCATATGGACGTTGTTCATCATATCCTGAGGTATCTTAAAACCTGTCCAGGTCTGGGTCTCTTTTTGGCCGCTGGAAAGCAGTGTGAAATTTCATGTTATATAGATGCTGATTATTATGCTGGTTCCAAGGGTGATAGACGATCTACTTCTGGTTTTTGCACGTTTTATGGTAATCATCTTATCTCTTCGAAAAGCAAGAAATAAGCAGTTGTTTCAAGGTCTTCAGCCTGAGTATCGTGCTATGGCACATGGCACTTGTGAACTTTTATGGATTCAGTCTCTCTTACGAGAATTAGGATTCTTTGTGACCGAGTCATCTACATTGTTCTGCGATAACAAGTCAACGATAATGCTCGCTTCTGATTCTGTTCTTCATGAGCGCACTAAGCACGCTGAAGTTGATGTTTATCTCATTCGCGAGAAAGTTCGATCTGGGATCATTGTTCCACAGTTTGTTCCTTCTTCTGAACAGACAGCCGATATGTTTACTAAGCCAGTTGGACCTTCGCTCTTAAAGATTTCTCTGGTCAAGCTTGGGCTCTTGGATATCTGCACTCCAGCTTGAGGGAGAGTGTTGGAATATTTTGTTTTATTTTCTCCTTCATTTTTAGAATCTTTTATGATTTACATTTACTTGTAATCTTTTTCTTTTATTTCTTTCCTTTTTCTTTCTCTTTGCTCCTATATATATATATATATGGCTAAAAAACACTTTGGTACCCTGTACTTATAGCGAAATTTCACTTTGGGCCTTATATTTTTAATTGTAACACTTTGGGCCCTCAATTTACAAATTTGTTTCAATCAAGGACAATCCTTAACGGCGTTAAAAAAGACTAACAGAATGGACTTCATGGAGTTTCAATTTAGGCCATGTACTTATAGCAGAGTTTCACTTTGGGCCTTATATTTATAGCGAAGTTTCACTTTGGGCCCTGTACTTTTAGCTAAGTTTCACTTTGGGCCCTCCATATAGTCCATTCTGTTATACTTTTTTAATGCCGTTAACGATTGTCCTTGATTGAAACAAGTTTGTAAATTGAGGGCCCAAAGTGTTGCAATTAAAAATGTAGGGCCCAAAGTGAAATTTCGCTATAAGTACAGGGTACCAAAGTGTTTTTTAGCCTATATATATTGTGTAACATACTGGGTGAATTAATAAGATTTTAGTTTACCCTAAACTTCATCTTTCATCAATTCTTTTTGATCTTTGGGCAGCCGCTAGAATAGTGGAGTCATCACTATGCCTTATGGAGGGAGAAAAACTTTTAGACAATTGAGGTGAAGAATTGATCTATTTAATCATTTAAGATTATATCTGATGCATGAGGCAAATGAAATTACTTTGAATCCTATAGTATACTAGCACGGTGGTTGGTGGACAAATTGCGTTGTAAGGTTTAGTAGCATGACATTAATTTATGACGTATTGTGACTATCAATATGCAGAAAAAGGATTCTCACTTCTTGTTTCTACTTGTCTCTTGGTCCTTGATCCATCTTGCTTAATATCAATAGCTGACATTTATCACTATTTGAGACTTCTTTGTACTTTTAATTTTTTTTACTGGAAAGTAAGTATATCTAAGCTATCATGTTATCTCCATGCATTTCTTTAATATGTTATCCCAATAGGTTCCTCAATATGAGTGGGGAAGAAAGTCTAGTTTAAGTGTGTCAGAAAGAAGAACATAAGGAAATTTTCCCTGAAATGTGACAAGGAAAACTAGAAAAACTGTTGCAAGCATTTTCCCATTTTGTGTTTGGTATATCATTCCTCCATATCCATATTTTCAGGGCAGTTCAAATATCCATACTCTTCACATGCTTATGCTTTATTGGGATCTGGAGGCTAGTTTTTCTCCTTTTTTATTTTTCATTTATGAAGGTGTATTGTGGATATAAGTTTGTTTCGTGCATATGCATATTCCTGTCTGGTTCATTGGTAATTTGGTAGATAGGATCCCGCTTATGAAGCAATGAATTTGAATTTGAAATTTTGAAGAAAGACTAATGTGAAATGCCTCCTTTTGAAATCTTTTCTTCTCCGATCGCCCGGAGAAGAAAATCTCTCCCTATATTGATGGAAACGTGAAGTTCGACAATCTTTTGAGAGCACACTTTTTGCGGTTTTGTGAACATTTTGATGTCATGATATTACTCTTATGCATATTAATAGAAAGAAAATTATTCATGATGTGGAGAGAAGTGATCACTGTAAAAGTACTCCAATAACAATGTTGTGGGACAGTAATGTATCTACCTAGAGAGGTCGCTGACCTTGAGTTGGCTATTCATATGTTCTGTTGAGTGGACTATTTCATAGGTTTTGTTGACTTGAGGAACTCAATTTGCTTGTGAACTGTGAGATAATGCCTCGCTGCTGGTGCATAGCGCTGAAACATACCTCGGCTGGCAATGAGAGCCCTGGCCCCTTTTTAAGGGCTATGTGGACTGCTTCACTATCAATCTGTCTTAGGGATGGCAATGGGGCGGGTTTTTCGGGTTCCCCGCCCCGCCCTTAATAAGCACGGTAGGGGGTGTATGTAAACGGGGTAGGGGCAGGTATGGGATTCATTTTCAAAACCCGAGTCGGGTTCGGGGTGGGGGCTGCTTTTCCCGAACCCGCCCCGATTATACATGTTTTTACGTTTTATCCTCCTTATTTCCTATATTACCTAAATTACCAGGGTGTATATAAAAGATTCTAGGGCTTTTTTTTTAAACAAAGCATATCAGTATCTCTGTATCACACAGCCGCAGCTCACAACTCTTCCTCTCTCTAACTTTGAGTCTTTGACGGACGGTCTCTCACGGTGCCGATGAACGGCCCACAACGCAGCCTCGTCGAATCCCTCACTGCAAAACTCTCATGGAGTTAAGACTCAAACTTAATCTTTAGCTCTCTCTCTCTCTCTATATATATATGTGTGTGTGTGTGTGTGTGTGTGTGTGTGTAGGTGCTCTCTTTCTCAAACTTATATACACACATTAGAGTAAGACATTTTTGTATCTATTTCTCTCTACAGAGACCAACACTGCATCTCTCTCTCTCTCTCTCTATATATATATATATATATGTAGGTGTGTTTAGTGTGTATCTGTTGAGAAGTCCAATTTATTATTTGAATCTCCAATTTTTTTTTTCACAGGATTGTCATCACTGATTCTACATTCTACTTTAATCTTTAGATCTATTCCTCTTTTTTTGTTTTTGTTTTTCTACTTTTTTTTTTTTTTTTTTGGTTGTCTTCCTCATTCTGCCTTCGTTTTTATTTTTTGGTGAAAGGAGAAAATATAATGAAAATTTTGGCGTTGGCGGGGCGGGGGCGGGGACGGGTTTCCGAATTTCAATCGGGGTCTGGGATGGGATAGGCACTTCTTCGGGACGGGACGGGTCGGGGTCGGGGTCGGGGAGGGGTGTCGTGTAATCAGGGCGAGGTCGGGGTAGGGGCACCCAGTCCCATACCTACCCCGTTGCCATCCCTAATCTGTCTTGGGCCTCTTGGCTTTCAAGGACTTAACTTTGATTGGAAACTTGTTGATTAGTAACTTCTTGGTTTAATACCAACCTTGCTTAAACTTTCTTTGATTGGAAACTTGTTGATATTTTTTTTTTCCGGAAAATGGTAAATAAATTCCAAAAAAAGATGTACAAATGTACAAGAGGCATACCCCAGGATAAACGTGAAGCGCAAGCATGAGGACCGTGGCAAGGAAAGCCACACAAAATAGGCCCGAGACAACATCAGAGCCTTTAACACAACCAAATCACATCACAATTCAAAACAAGAAATAAAACTCAAAACAACAAAAGAATCAACAAACAAAACCAAAACAACCCCTACATCATGTCCAGGATCTAGCATGTAACTCCATAAGAGGGTGGTGTTTCCATTGGGTTCTAAGCTGCAAGTTGACTTGAGAAATCAAATTTTGCAGCAATTGTTCTTTTGGAGTGGAGGACTCTTTAAACGTTCTTGTATTCCTCTCCTTCCATAATCCATAGACGGCCACGCCAAGACAAATGATTGGTATAGCATGTTGAATCTTCTTCCCCTTCCAATGTTGTGCCATCCATTGTACCGTATCATCCCAGTCAGTGCCATTCCATAAAAGCTCACATCTCTGCATCAATTCCTGCCAAATAAAAGAAGCATAAGTACACTCAAAAAATAAATGTTTGTGTTTCCATATGGCAGTGGCAAAACACGCAGGCAAGCGGCCTAGGGGTATAGGCAAAGATTCTATCATAAGTAGCAAGTCTATTATGAACAGCAATCCATAGAATGAAGTTCTGTCTCGGAGTGCACCCTGAAAACCAAACAATTTTGTACCAAGGGACCACTAGAGCAACATCCCTAAAATGATCCCAGAAGGAGTAATGGACCAGGATATACTATCTGTAGACCCATTAGGCTTATACATGTTATTTAAGATATTTCTAACTTCATTCAGGCCAATGGAGTTAGACAGGGGCCAACCCCAATCATTGTTGCTTATAATAGCCTCAACCTTAGCTTTAGGATCAATGGCAGCATCATAAGCAATCCTACTAATATCAACAAGTTAGAAACTTGTTGATATTGATGACTAATGAAGATGGTTTAATACCAACCTTAATTAAACTAACTTTGATTAGAAACTTGTTGAACTTCAGATCATACCGATCTTTAATTCAACTTTCTTTGATTGGAAACTTGTATGACTTCAGTTTTTCTTACGATATCTGTTATTATCTCTATACTGAAATGCATTGTCAGCTCACATGTGGATCATCCTTTCCCTCTACAGCTTGTCATCACTTGCGCAATTTGGAAAATACTCTTTCTTGGACTTACTCGAACATGGTTGCTTAAAGTTTTCGATATACTCCCTCCGTCCCATAATAAGTGTCCACTTCTATTTTGCACATTGTTTAAGAAAGTTGTATTATATTAGTTTTTTGAGTTCATTAAATGGCCACTTTCCAATTTTACCCTTAGATGTGATGGGTGTTTGACTTTTTGCTTGTTTTGAGACCACAAATAAATGCTACTTTGTCTTTATTATAAGGGTAGTTTTGGAAAGTAAATAAAAGCTATATGCCAATTTAGGAAGTGGACACTTATTGTGGGACATCCAAAAAAGGAAATGTGGACACTTATTATGGGACGGAGGGAGTATTATAGAATTGATCAGATGTAGGAAATTGCTTTGTGTTGTATCCCGATTAATGCAATTAATTTCGTTGGGCGTATGTCTCAGAGATAAAGCATACTTTAAATGGTTCCATGGCCTATATTGCTATAGATCTTTCCTATCTTCTTTACGGATTCATTGAGTACTAAAACGAATATTCTTTTTAGAAACATCAAGAAATGAATAAATTGTTTTGTATGTGCAGCATCTCATTTCTCTACATTGTCATTACATTCATATTTCTTCTTATACTCGGTTTTGTCTCGTAAGTTCTTCTAGATTTCTCCGTGTGTTTGTTTGAGTTTTGAGCTCCAATAATATCCCGATAACTTTGCAAGCTCAGGCATGTTGACTTATGTGGACGGACGAGTGCATCTCTCATAACTTGATTAACATCTTTAGATAAAAGATCTACTTCTTTGTACGAAAGAGGTGTTACATTTTCTTAACTTGAAAGTAGAAACAATGTTTTTTGATCGTCCATTCAAGTGATTAGGACTTTTATATGATTAGCAACTCAAAGGTCAATTCGATGGTTGAACCAATCCTATGGTTGAACAAAACAAGTGCTCATAATCTTACTAGAAGTTATTAAACCGATTGACCTTGGATTTAAACTTTTGTGCAGCTTCAAAGTTGATATAGGACCAATTTGTAAATTGTAACATGTTTAACACCATTCTTTGGTTTATCATAGTAGTGGTTCATGCAGAGGCTAATTCGTTCATTCAGAATCGAAGATTAAGTATTATTCTTCGGTCCCATTATACAATCTAGCTCTGTTTTAGGCAACAAATATAATGAAACCACCTTCATGTCCACTCTTATTTCATTCGTCACTATTAAAGCTTCTTAAGACCCTTGTTTAAACTTTCTAAATCCTCATAACTTGTTAGAAGTGACTAGAACAATGATCATCATGACAGGATCTAGATACTACAAACCACTATTTTTTCTTCTTCTTCTTTTTTTTTTTTTGGTTATCTAGAAACTACAATTTGCATATTCTAATGACACAAGTTCATTTTTCAGGGTATTTATGGTTATCCTATTGAGATCCAAGCACTTTTTTTTATGGCGCTGAGATGTGCTTTGGTTATGCTGAAACATGATGCAGAAGGAAAAGAGTTTGTGGAAAGAATAGTAAAACGTTTGCATGCCTTGAGTTATCACATGCGAAGTTATTTCTGGCTCGACTTCCAACAACTCAATGACATATACCGCTATAAAACAGAGGAGTATTCTCACACCGCCGTGAACAAATTTAATGTTATTCCTGATTCGATCCCAGAGTGGGTATTTGAGTTTATGCCAACGCGTGGTGGCTACTTTATCGGTAACGTAAGTCCTGCGAGGATGGATTTTCGATGGTTTGCTTTGGGAAACTGTGTTGCCATATTATCTTCTCTTGCAACTCCTGAGCAATCTGCTGCTATTATGGATCTTATTGAAGCACGCTGGGAGGAGCTGGTTGGAGAAATGCCTCTAAAAATAAGCTATCCTGCCATAGAAAGTCATGAATGGAGAATCGTAACCGGTTGTGATCCGAAGAATACCATATGGAGTTACCATAACGGAGGATCTTGGCCAGGTTCTTTGCATTTTTTTATTCTCTCGTCATTCTTTTATATTTGATGCCTTTATTTTACTGCCATTTGCTTAGTAATCTATCATTGATAGAGTGTGGGATCAGGTCTTGTTTCATTGATATGGATATTTTGGTGTTTATAGGTTGGTGGATCTTATTCCGAAAAAGAAAAGAAAATGCAATTAGTTGAAAAAAAAACAAGTTATTGACGGTGAAACTTAGTTGGGTGGATTAAATAACTTATTTTTAGAAGCAGACCAGCAAGCTTTTGTAAAAGCTGAAATTCATATTTGTTACCATATTATTGACCCTATTACTCGACAATTGAATGTCAATGGAAAACCGGTTAAGAGCTCATGGGTAAAAATACCGAGGATACATAATTTTTCACATTTATGCAAGACCACTATGTCTGATGGAGTGAAAAAAACTTCTTTTGATGATATGCCTGGTGCCCTCGAGAGAACTAGTATTCACACGGATTTTACTTATTTCAAAAGGGCAGTGAAACTTAGCTGGGTTAATAATTTACATTTTCTTTTCAAACTGGCAGACCCTATCTCTTTGACCCTGGTTAAAAATCCATACCAATACCACATCTTAATCATCTGATCTAATTGGAGCTGGACTTTGCAAAAGCTGTGCAAATCTCATTGGAATGCATGGTTCAAAGTCGCAGTCGCAGGCGATACACAATGACATGCTTGATCTAAGATTGAAAATAATTTAAAAAACATATTGAAATAATAAGAAGGGTAAATTGCACTTTTCACCCCTAAAGTTTGGGTGACCCTAAATTTTCAAATGTGGCATTTTGGTCCCCAAGTTTGGGATGAGTTGCAATTTGGTCCCTAGAAGACTTTTTACAATGAAATTTATACTTTAAATGATGAAATTAGTCTTCACTAAAGGGCTAATTGGACTTATTGGTCCGTAGATGACTTTTTGCAATGGAATTTATACTTTTAATGACGAAATTAATCGTCACTAAAGGGCTAATTAGACTTATTAATCGCAGTTGTGAAACTTTAGGCAAAATGCCACATTTTAAACTTTAGGGTCTAAAGTGCTAACCACCCAAACTTCAAGGGTGCAAAGTGCAATTTACCCTAATAAGAATAACAAAAATAGGTCCAATAGATAATCACAAATACACAACCTACAAATCATAACATCATATAAATATCCAATACACATTGTTGGGCCTAGTGTCTGATATTGCTACACACAATTGGGTAACAATTGTTCAACACAATCAAAAAGTCCATTATAATGATAAAACAAAGTCTTAAATTTTAGGATAAAAAGCACTTTGTAGTTTGCACCTCTAATGTATACACTGTTTGGCACTTTGCACTCAATGTTTTAATTTTCGCATCCGGTCCCTAATGTATATGACGAGTTGCAAGTGGCCCCTCCATTAAAATTTCTGTTAAAAATGGACGGAAATGGGTATGTGCTTGTCACATGACCCACTTAAAGGGCTATTTTAGTAATTGAACATCTTATTAAGCCCTTTTCCATGAACTTTGAGTCAGTGAAGCCTTGTGGGTCGGTCTCAAAGCAAAATTCATTAGGCAACTGGTAATCAACAACCAAAACTTACTAGAAAACCACACATGTACAAATCCAAAACTCTCCCTCTTTATAGTTTACTCCTCCCAAAAGCCCTCTCAATCAACATCTCTCTCTTTTCTCTGGTTCGCAGGCATCTGAGATCAATGTCTCGGCTTGTGTGTGTGAGAGTGTGCAGCACTTACCAGTGGCGGTGAGGCAGCAGCGTGCCTGATTTGATTTGTGTGAGATTGAATGTAGAGAGAGAGTGAGGGTAAATAAGATGTTCAATTACTAAAATAGCCCTTTAAGTGGGTCATGTTACAAGCACATGACCCATTTCCTTCCATTTTTAAGGGCCACATTGCAACTCACCATATATATTAGGGACCTGATTGCGAAACTTCAAATATTAGGGTGCAAAGTGTCAAACGGTGTATACATTAGGGGTGCAAAGTGCTTTTTACGCTAAATTTTAAAAACAATGAACTAGTTTTAAGATTAAAAAATGTCGTTAAGTATTTCTTATTTCAAATTTCATCATATTGTACATAGAAAGTAATAGTGCTATTTGATGTATTTTGGCAATTATCAATATCATTTTGTAAAGATGTAATATTAAAATACCGCGGCCTGTATCGGCCCGGACTGATCGATATGATTGGCTATATGCTAACATCTCGGTAGTATAGGCCTATACTGATTATATGACATCGTTTGGGGGGGGAGGGGGGGTTGGGCGAAGATTGTATCTTGAGAATATGTCAGTGCAGTCCCCCTCGATACCAATACGACTCAGTATCTGGCGGTACTTTGAACCCTGCACTGGATAGTTGGTCGGATATCAACATATTCACATATTTATACCTGATGCAATTGTATATCTATTAACTTTGTATGTTTGTAGGACGGGGCATTACTTTTTAGCCATCTAATTTGCATTTTCATCTCTGATAGCCAACTTCTTGGAATCTAGTAATTGTCTGCAAGACACTTCAGAAGAACAGGATAAGAATAAATCAAATTATAATGACTAGCTCTTCTTTTTAGGTGAACTAGTGTATACCGACTTAGCTCATTCTTAATTTTTTCTTTCGTTTAAAGAAAAATACTGCCAAAGATATATGTTGCTGCACTGTACTTAGGTCTGAGGTTTTCTTGTCCATTGCCCAACAAAACATAATTGGTGGATGAAAATAGATACCTCAACTGACTCAACTCAACTAAGACTTATCCCAGATTATTTGGTTTTGGTTAATGATTCTTTTTCTCCATTCCACTTGCCTCAGACTATGGCCTTAACCTAACGTACATGTTAGTCTTTCTTTATTACCTCTTCCCATGTCAATGCAAATATACAGTTATACACCTAGTTGCTGCACACACACACACACACACACACAGAGAGAGAGAGAGAGAGAGAGAGAGAGAGAGAGAGAGAGAGAGAGAGAGAGAGAGAGAGAGAGAGAGAGAGAGATGTGATTCTGTGTTTCTCTCCAGAGAGAGAGAGAGAGAGAGAGCGAGGATGTGATTCTGTGTTTCTCTCCCTTTCTATATGATATGTGGTCTTTTGGAATTCTTTTGAAAAAACAAAAACAGTGTCGATTTCTGCTCCTTCCACAGTGTCTAATTGGCTATATCGAATGCCTGATGTCTTGCTCTGGTGAAATTTGGTGAAAACTAGGTCGAAATAGAATTCAAGTTCTTGTAATACACATAAATGCTTATTAAGAGCAGTGAGTTAGTTATGTACTTACTCTGTAGGGATTTGTTGTACTTGAATACCAACATGCAATGTATTGTATTTTGTGGGCTGTGGGAAGATGTACCTCTTAGACCTCTTAGACCCTCGAACATTATCATATTCATCTACGATAACGAATGTTCTTGCGTCGCGGTGTTTTTATCTGAATCGTACTTTCAGGCTCTGTTTGATTTATGCATTTAGTGAGGAAAAGGAAAACAAACTGCCAAGGAGAACACTCTTGGTTAACAAGGAAAACAGTGCGGCAAGTAGGAAGAAAAAGAAAATAAGGCAAAAATGGATTTTTTTTTTTGTTATTTTAAAATTTTTTGCATTATTTCCCTTCATCTTTTCTTGAGTTGTAAATTTGTAATTATATCCTCCTGAAATATGTAATTTCTAATGTTATTTAAAAGCATGAGAAAAACATTAGAAAAAACACTTGAAATTAGTTTTCCTTGTTTCTTTTTTTTTTTTTCTTTTTTTTCCTTCTCTAGGTCAGCAAACCAAGCAGAGCCTTGAAGTGTTGAGTTCAGAATTTCTGATTACTTTTTTGTTTATATAGTTGGACTTTCTGTTTACTGTAAGTGAGACCATCTATTTTGTATTTTGCAAAATTTTCTTCTCTCTTTTGAACGCAGTTCTCTTGTGGTTGCTGACGGCTGCGTGCATCAAAACGGGTCGGCCACAAATTGCGAGACGAGCAATCGATCTTGCGGAGAGCCGTTTACTCAAAGACAGCTGGCCCGAATATTATGACGGGAAGCTCGGGAGATATATTGGTAAACAAGCAAGGAAGTATCAGACGTGGTCAATAGCGGGATATCTGGTGGCAAAGATGATGTTGGAGGACCCCTCACACTTGGGTATGATCTCCTTAGAAGAGGACAAGCTAATGAAGCCAGTGATTAAGAGATCTTCATCCTGGACTTGCTGAGCTGCTCAACCAAACACACCACTAAGGATTGTATTAGAGATAAAACAGAAGGTGAGGATTGTTGTTGTTGTTGTTGCTGTTGTTTCATCACAAAACATACTATTCTTTGGCGATTATGATTACTGTCTTAGGTTTGACTGAATATGTTTGGTTTTGTGTACATTATCTTCGTGCTCAGACCTTCCTCTTTTGCTTCACAAATAAAAGGTACTTCTTCATATTTGTGCTTCACCCATTTTCTTTGGGAGTTTTATGGTATTATTATTATTATTATTATTATTATTTGGCTGGAGCCTTCTTTTTTTATTTTAAATACCACATGGCACTAATTATGAGATCATGCCTTTAGCAGCATTAAAAGTTCAATATGCATGGGTATTGGAGTAATACTTGGCTGACAACCTTTGCTCACGACCTCTCTTTTGTATATCTCTCTACTAATGGGTTCGATAATGTCAGTGGACCCTAAAATGTCCACTAGGAGAGAGATAGACACAAGGTTATAGGAAGGTTGTGAGCCAAGTATTACTCATAAAGTAAACCAAATAGATCATGCTAATTCATTTAGTAAATCTTTTGGACATTCCTCACATTGTAGGCCACTAGTTCTGCAAAAAAGTACGTCGTTATAAACAAATTCGAAGAAGCTGTTAGAAAGTTGTAATGAATGGTCAAATTCAAGATATTTTTGTATATAACTATATATATATAATAGAAATTCATATACACAGTCCGGTTCCAGAGTGCATTGGGTAAGCGCACTGGACGAACGCTCTGGGTAAAAACCGCGGGTCAAACATGGGTCATGTCACATTTTAAAATTCAACAATGATAGGGATACATACCAAACGACACACTGTGCTATTTGATTTTTTTGCACTTTTCTGTGCATCACTTACACAACACATGTGCATTTAAAGTTGGTGTGTCGTTTGATGTGTATCCCTATCATTTTTGTTTAAAATTAAAAATAAATTGTTTAGTCCCTTATTATGCAGTTTTTGTATATTTAGTGCATTTAAATTAAGTAATTATGAAATCAATCCCTTAATTGAAGTACTATTAAGGAATGAGTCATTTTTCCTAATTTTCGTTTTTTTGTTACCTTTATACCCTTTATCTGTTTTAAATAGAAATTAAATTTAATGTATTATTTTTAGTCATTATGTATTGATTGTGTGGTTTAAATGTGGAGGAGTTATGAGATCATGGCTTCCTAAAATTATGGTAGTTGATTGTGTGGTTTAAATGTGATTTTAATTTGAAACATATGTTGATATAGGATAATCATAATTCAAAATTCAAAAGAGATCATGGCTTCCTAAAATTATGGTAGTTGATTGTATGGTTTAAATGTGATTTTAAATTAAAACATATGTTGATATAGGATAATCATAATTCAAAATATTTTGAATTCTAGAATTTTTCATTGTTGTGACTAAAAAGGTGATAAATAGGTGAGAGACTAATTCTTAAGTTATGTTATATCAGGGACCAATTTCTAGAAAAGATGACTATAATGGACTATATATTAAGTATTCCTTTAAAAATTAGGGCACTAATATACACCCAAATCTCCACTCTCTCTCACGTTTTTGTCCCCCCAATCCTCTCCCTCTCTCTGCGAACCTCCCTCCATCTCTAACCTCTCTCTCTCCGACGCATATGTGTTCGTATGGATACTATCCCTGTTGCATCCGAAAACACAATCGAGCCATATTAAATCAACAAAGTGCTATTTTTTGTCTGGTTTTGATTGTTATATTACTTGATATTAAATCATGGCCATGTTTCAAGAAAATATTTTTAACAAACACCATCTTAAACCTAAAACATATAGGGTGTTTGCTGGATCCGAGTAATAAATCCTTGTGGAAAGAATGGGTTCATATGTACATGATTAAAAATAAAAGTTTTTGGGATATTAGACCCCCTGGACAATGTTCTTGGTATTGGAGTAAGTTGCTGAAACTTAGGGAGGTTGTTAGACCCTTACTAATACACAGAATTGGTAATGGAGAACATACCTCTCTTTGGTTTGACAACTGGCTTCCATTTGGTCCTATTTTTGAGAAATATACTAGAAGAATTGCTTATGACACCGCCATTGATGTCAATGCTAAAGTGGCAACCATAATAAGAGGTAATGATTGGAGTTGGCATGCTTCTAACTCCATTGAGATTAATGAGGTTAGAGTAGTCCTTTCCAATATGTATAAGCCCTCTGGCTTCACGGATAGAATTGCTTGGACGACTACTCCCAATGGGATTTTTAACTTTACTAGTGTGTGGAATCAACTTCGAGATACTAACCCTATGGTTCCTTGGTATAATGTTGTGTGGTTTTCAGGATGTAGTCCCAGACAATCTGTTGTACTTTGGTTTTTTTTTTTCTTTCGAAAAAGGGTAAATATATTCCAAAAAAAAGGATGTACAAATGTACAAGGGGCATACCCCAAGATATAACAAGAAAGCGTAGCATGAGGATTGGTGGAACAAAACAGAAAAGACAGGCTACAAGGGGCATACCCCAGGATACACCAAAAAGCACAACATGAGGACTAGAGACACACAAAGCCTCTAACTAATTGACAAGAAGACAGAACTACAATAAAAACATCAAACCATCAATACAAACAGTGAAATTTACAAGCAACCACCCTCTCATGTCCAGTCTCTAGTAAAAACCTCAAGTTGGGGGTCTTGTTTCGATTTGATCCTAATTTGAATGTTGATTTCAGAAACCATATTAAGGAGCAGTTGTTCTTGTGTCATGGAAGAACCTTTAAATGTCCTCTTATTTCTTTCCCTCCATAAGCCGTAGACTGCTACACCAAGGCAAATCATAGGTATAGCTTGTTGAATTTTCTCGCCCTTCCAATTTTACGCCATCCATTGAACAGTTGTATTCCAATTTGTCCTATTCAAATTGAGTTGACATCTTTGCATTAAATCCTGCCAAATGGAAGAAGCATAGGCATATTAAAAAAATAAATGGTTATGAGTTTCCATATGACAGTTACAAAAAACACAAGCAAGGGGCCCCTGGGTGTAGGCATAAATCCTATCATGGGTAGCGAGTCTATTCTGTACAGCAATCCAAAGGATAAAGTTCTGTCTAGGTGTACACCCCGTGTACCAAACAATTTTGTGCCAATGTGCCACAAGGGCCACCTCTCTAAAGTGGTTTACTCATGACAGGAACTCCCACTTTACTCCTGGGCCTCTTGCATGTGTTTTTTGTCACAACAATCATTTGGAAACTCATAACCACCTCTTCTTTGAGTGTTTGTATTCCTCTTTTGTTTAACATGATCTGATGCTCAGAAGTGGTTTTGTTTGGACTGGCACGCAGTGGGATATCTCTGTCCTGTGGATGGCTCAACATTGGAAAGGGAAGAAACCTCATAAAGCTATACCTAAGATATGCCTTGGAGTTATTGTTTATGGCTTGTGGCAAGAAAGGAACTCCAGATCATTCAAGAATATATTTAATCCTAAAGAGCATCTTTTGAAGACGTTAGTTTCTCAAGTTAATGCCCAAATTAGAATTAGATGGAAGCAACATGCCCAACTTGATGCAATTCTTAGTCATTGGACTTAATGTTGTGTGTTGCCTTTGTCCTTATTTGTTTCTTCTTGAAGACTTGTCTTGGGTGGTTCCCTAATTGTATTTTTATTTAGAGACGTTTTGTCATTTCTTTGTTTTGTGTAGTGGTTTCCTTTGCCTCTAGTCCTCCTCCTCGCGCTCATTGTATATCCTGGAGTATGCCTGATGCGAACCTCAATAGACTAGCAATGAGACCCAACAACAAAGATTGAATATCTTCCCAAGAAAGCTAAAAATCAGATTGTTGTAGAAGTGAACCTGTGACCCAACGCCTACAAAGAGACGCAAACCACAGGTATTCCAATTAGTGAACCTGAGACCCAACGTCTATAAAGAGACGCAAATCACAGGTATTCTTAGTTTTGAACTCCACAAGGTGAAAACCTTGATAAGTTCTGGAAGTTCAATGAAGAACCAAGAAGAAGGAGTAAAAACTCACTTTTTATCAATTTATCAAATCTGTCCAATACAAAAGATAAATAAGGATATATATTGGCTTGTGTAACACCCATATTTTAATACCAGTATTTCCCATGTATTATTTATGTTTTCTGTCTAGATATAAATAAATATAGTTTGGTTGTATTTCATTTTTGTAAGTTTTGACAAGTTATAAATTGACTAATTGTCTAATTTTGCCTTTTCACAACTTTTGTTTATTATATTGGTTTAATACATTTAATTTTATATCTGTAATATTGATTGATACTCACAGTTAATTATTCGTTCAGTCCCGGTGACATTTTCTGTCTGTGCGCGTAATAGTCTGTTTACGTGTATATCGAGGTCACACACCTACACTGGGATTAGTTCGCGTTATTCAAGTTTAATTTCACGTGGGACCTGCGACTTACGCGTGGTACATTTTAATTCGTCCACTTGGACCCACTCAATTAATGACATTTGGCCAAATCTTTAAGTGACATGTGTCCCACTTAAACCCCCATTATATATGGGTATTATACTTCATTTGGGAGCTCATTTTCACACATTCCCTAATCTCTACACACACTAAACACACACTAAATCCCAGCCCCTTTGTTCTTGAGAAAAACCAAGAGAACTTCTCATTTTTCTCTTGCATGTCCCATTTATAAGTGAATCAAGACCCCTACTAGCCTCTGCCACCCTTTTCTCCTACCATTTCAAGTTCTTGGAGCATCTAAGGAGTTGCATGGATGAGTTCTTGGAGTTTTTTTTGAAGCCTTGAAGTTCATATCTTGAAGAACATCACCATATTCTTCATTTCTTCCAATTTCCTTCAATTGATCATCATCCAAACACTTCTCAAGCTTTGTGAGTATCACTCACTACTTATCCTATGTTTATATACATATTTACATGAGAGTTTAAACTTTATCCTTGTCCTCTCTATATACTCCTATACTACAATCTATTCAAGAATCTAAGTTCTTCATCATCATCTTCATCCAAGTTGAAGGTCTAGCTTGGATTACCTTCATTCTTGTAAATCTTAGCTTGCATGTTGGAAATTGTGGATGATCTAACATCATCCATGGCTTAGTATACATCCTTGACTACTTAGTCTAGCTTAAAATCATCTTGCATGTCATCATAAATCAATTAAATGCATTGCATGTGCTTGAAAATGATTGAAAATCAAGAAACCACACTTTTCAGATTTTGTTTTGCACAGGGGAGTCTGTTTCAGCAGATTTTCGGACATGATATTTTATGTTTGAGTTTGTGGAATTATTTTTAGATTAAACTTCATTGAAATAGCTTTCTTTTGACATAAGATAGACGTCCATACGATCTCGGAAGATTTAGTTATCAATTTTACAAGAATGGTCGACGAAACTGGACAGAGACAAGTTTTGTCCTGGACAGAGACTGAATTCGGCCAATTTAAAGTCATTCTGAGTTTGTGAAATTATTTTTAGATGAAACTTCATTGAATTAGCTTTCTTTTGACATAAGATAGGCACTCATACGATTTTTCTAGATTTAATTAGAAGTTCTGCAAGATCGGTCGACGAACTTGGGCAAAATCTGTCCTTAACTAAATAAAGCTTTTGTGGGTTGTTTCGTCATTTCTTTGCGATGCAACTACTTGTGTAACGATTATAATGCTATGTTTATATTGTTTCCTTAAGTACGTCGACTAATTGAATAACTCTCGGCTCGAATTTCATGTAATTGTTTGCCAATTGTCGCCACGCTTGATCTAGTAAATGGTTTAGAATGTTTTAAAACATTTCTTAATAATTACATATTGTTGAAATATTTTAGTGTATTATTTTGTAATGTAAGGTTTTTACATAAATAAATACTTAAAAAGATCCTTGGAATCCTCATAGGATTTAGTAATACATTTTTAGATTTTACAATGGGATTTTAATTAAGTATATTTTGCCTAATGAGGATAAATAGTTAATTTATATATTATCCTTATTTGTAACTTTGAGAAAACTTATTAGTAACATTTTCTATAGTAACATTTTCTAAGGTATAATATTTTAGGGGATGTTGCTATAGTTTTATATGGTTTTGGAAATAATAAACCATTTTTCGGTTAATCCTTTTACTATGTTTCTTGTCGGAAATCCGTAGTAATTAGACCGTTGATCCGAAAATTACGCCGTTTGTTTCTAAAATCTTAGAATAATATTTAAAGAAGTTCCACTAAGTTTGGTGACATTTCGAATCAGTAAAAATACAGCGTACGGTTAGGTACCACACATGCATAGGAACCTAGCTTTTTCAGTGACGGACTCCGATTTGAGTCTAGTCAATGGCGTTGGACTCATAATGACGTGTGGATCATCATCTTAAGGTTTAGGCGCACTTTTGCCATAATTGATTATTTCTTATTTTTAGTGTTCATTTCTTAAGCATTATTGTGTTTATTCGCTGTAGGGATATTCTTGTCTCTACCAGGAATTTTTGTTTATTGCTAAGACGCTCTGGTGAGTACTCTAACTCACTTGGAAACACTCGATTTATAATTTTAACAAGACTTATGTTTTATGAGAATTGGTAATAAAACTTGGGTTTCTATGGTGAATTGTATGCTTAGTAATTTTGAGAAATTGAAATATGCACATCTAAGTGGAATATGGACTTAAAATTATGTTATACTCGTTTTAGATGATATTATGATTTTTTTTATGAGCAAGTGCGATGCTAGGATTGCGACAACGACATTGGGGTAGATAATCTAATGGCAAATTAATAAATTGTGCGAGAACATTAAATTGACGCTAACGTCCGATGAATAATGCTTGAGGGTGTGTTTTCGTTTCTTGTCATATCATGGTCAGTCTTGGTTCTGGTTGCTATTATTTTGTTGTTCCGTTGTTGTTGAGATTTCGGGCTCAGACCCAATTTTCCTTGGTAGCGTTCTTTCAGTCGCATAGTTGAGCATAGTTGGTGGAAGTGATGTGTTGAGGGTATTATGAATGGTTACAAAGTATCTTGATATGGTCGGCTTTAGAGCACGTATGCCCAATGTGGGTATGCCATTCAAGCGGCTTTAGAGCACGTATACTCATTGGATATCCTGATATGGTCGGCTTTAGAGCACGTATGCCCGATGAGGGTATGCCATTCAAGCGGCTTTAGAGCACGTATATCCTTTAACCAACGGCTTACACCGGTAATTTGTGAAAATAGGAGAGGATGTATTTGGTAAGAGTAAGTGATTCATGGGTTTGTGTTCAGTGGATTATGTCTGTTCTTGAAATTGATTCGTGTTCAGTTTTGTTGAGTTGTTCTATCCTTCTTGTCATGGTCTTGTATCCGTGGTTTCGAGTTTAGGATTCTCGATTTAGTGAATGGTTGGTTGGGTTAACGTTTAAACTACACGACAATAGTTGCGAGTATTATTATTAATTCTTTATTGTTTCTTTGTGAGTGTTGTACTCGCTCAGCTTTCGCAAGCTGACGGTGTTTATACCCTGGACATCCTATGTCCAGGTTATTAGTATGGTGATGCAGGTGATGGACAGGTAGATGGAGACTACCATGATTATGATGATGCTTGCGATGAGGAAGACTTTGGCTTTGCTAGTTAGCATTTGGGAGCCAACGTTGTTGCGGCTCTTTTATAATTCTGTTGTTATGTTTATGTTGTTCGAGATACTACGATGTAATATATTTTGGGCAGACGTTGCCTAGACCTCTATTTATATTTGTTTAAATTTGGGATGGATTTTATGATTGTTTAATATGTATGTTTAATATTTATGTAAGACTTCTACTTCCGCTGTTACTTTTAGCCATTGCATGAACCTTTATTAAGCATATATTTCTATTAGAATGTTTTATGGACAATCAGACGATCCTTCAACTAGTCGCGTACCTAAGGGTACAAAGTTGGAAATCTAATTTTTCCCGAACTTTGCTACGCCGGGGCGTGACAGCTTGGAACATCCCTCCAACCATAGGAATAAATGCAAGTTGTTGGAACATCCCTCCAATCATAGGAATAAATGCAAGTTGTTGGAACAACCCTCCAACCATAGGAAATAATGCATTCACGTTTTTTTTAGCAAAAGCTAATACAAAAAAGTAGTTTAACTCATTAAATGCACTTACTAACATGAACCAACTCTCAACTACTATCTATAAAACATAAATAACTATATCTTAGAAGTTATATTCAGTCCACATCTTCTTATGCATGAATTAATTTGACAAAGTCTTCATTTCCCTTTGGGCCATACTTAGGACTCTTGAAATCAGCCCAAATATCTTGAATCAGCCCACTAAATGCCTCCTTGATTTTCTTGGATCTTGCTCTAGTAATTGGCCCACTTGGAACATGCAATGGATCTTGTTGAAGCCCATGTTGATTCTCATCATCTCGAATCTTCACCTACATCAAATAGAGAAAGATCAGAAACATTGAACGTGGCACTAATGTTATTACTCACCTGGAAGATCCAACTTGTATGCATTATCATTGATTCTTTCAAGGACTTAAAATGGACCATCCCCTCGAGGTTGTAGCTTAGACCGCCTACGTGCTGGGAATCTTTCCTTCCTCATATGCACCCAAACCCAATCACCCGGTTCAAAGATGACTTGTCTACGACCCTTGTTGGCTTTGGTCGCATATTGCTCATTTTTCTTCTCTATTTGTTGCCGAACACTTTTATGGAGCCTTTTCACCATTTCAGCCTTCTTGTGTCCATCCAAACTCGCCCTTTCATCAACAGGTAAAGGTAACAAATCCAAAGGAGTTAGTGGATTAAAACCATAAACAATTTCAAATGGTGAAAAATCAGTAGTAGAATGAACACTTCGATTATATGCAAATTCAATGAACGGCAAACAATCCTCCCAAATTTTCAAGTTCTTTTGAATTACAGTACGCAACAAAGTAGACAAAGTTTGATTCACTACCCTCGGTTTGCCCATCTGTTTGGGGATGACAAGTAGTTGAAAATAACAATTTAGTCCCCATCTTTCCCCACAAGACTTTCCAAAAGTAGCTAAGGAACTTAACATCACGATCTAACACAATACTCCTAGGAACATCATGGAGTCGTACTATCTCTCGAAAGAACAGTTCAACAATGTTTTTTGGAAAAAAAAATAAGTAGCATAGAAAAGAAAAGGATTACAAGTTTACAAGGGGCATACCCCAGGAAAGAAGATAGATGGATATCTCACAAAAAAATACTAAAACAAAAAAAAACAAACACATACAATCCAGATCCTTAAAGAAAGCACAAATGGGTAGCCTCCTAACCATTTTCAGCAATACAAAAATACAACCCAAAAGAAAACAAGCCCCATCAAATAAGCCCCATCACACACCCCATTGTTGCAGAAATTCATCTTTGAACTTGATAGACATAGGAACCTTGAAGGACATTATTCTAGCCTTAATCAGATTTGTAATTATCCCAACAACAGAGTTAGCATCAATGAAAGAGTTTTTAAATACTCTATTATTCCTTTCTTTCCAAATCTCGTAGATAGTTGCGGAGAGAGAAATTTTCAAAATAAGAATATTTAGATCTTTCCCTTTCCAATTACAAGAAGCCCAGCCAAGAAAACTTCTCCAGTCCTTAGGGACCCAAACAATACCAGATTTAGCAAGGATGAGTTGCCACACATGCTTAGTAAAGTCACATTGGAAGAAAAGATGCTCATGGGTTTCAAGGGTTTTCCTACAAAACACACAACTATAATTCAGGTGAGTGTAGTTCTGGATTCTATCTTGAGTAGACAACCTTTCAAGAACAGCAAGCCAAGATATAAACTGGTGCCGAGGAACACCATGCTTGTACCAGATCAGATCAGCCCAACTAACAATGGGGTTCTTAGTTCTTAGAACTTCATAAGTGGCAGCAATAGAGAATTTACCATTAGGAGAGGGGGTCCATTTGATCACATCTTTAATATCAGAGGGACAGGACAGAGAGCTCATAGATTTTTTAATATCGGTAAGAGATGTAGAATTAGCAATTGGCCATTTCCATTCACCATTTTTTATAATATGTTTTACCTTAGCCTGTCTAGATAAAGCAGAATCATATAAGACCCTTTCCCCACAATTATTGATAATGGGACTGAGGGGGTGCCAATTATCAAACCACAAGTATGTAGAAGACCCATTCCCAATGATATGCTTGAAGTAGCCTCTAGCCTTATCTCTGTATTTCAGAATCTTTCTCCAACACCAAGAAGGGCTGTGAGGGACATGGATGTCCCAAAGACATTTGCCTTTAAGGTAATTTGCATGGACCCAACTAGTCCATATAGAGTTATTATCCTCAGTAACTAGAATCCAAATATATTTGAAAATATTAGCTATATTCCAAGTTTCAATATCTCTAATACCCAATCCCCCTTCTTTATAGGGCTTACAGATAGCCTTCCAAGCTACTTTTGTGCCGGTTTTAGCCTCAGATCTAGTCCACAAGAATCTTCTAAGAATTTGATTGATATCTTTTAAAACTCTCTTTGGGATGATGAATAAGCTAGACCAATACAGTTGGATGCTACACAAGACAGCCTTAATGAGCTGAACTCTTCCAGCATAAGAGAGAAATTTGGACTTCCAAGAGAGAATTTTAGCCCCAATTTTATCAACAAGAGCATTACAGTCCATAGCTCTAAGCTTTGTAGAGATTAAAGGAACACCCAAATATCTCATGGGCAAATGGCCAATATGATATCCCATTATATTAGCAATGTGCATGCAAGAAGATTCATCCATCCCAGCAAAAAAGATGTCACTTTTATTAGGGTTTGCTTTAAGGCCAGAGAATAGAAAGAAAGTGTGAAGCCCTTCTCTAAAAGTGTCAACAGAAGTTACATCCCCATGGCAACATAACAGAAGGTCATCAGCAAAAGTCAATTGAAAGATTTTACTTTTCTCACATTTTGGGTGGAACTTAAAGAGCTTATTGGAAGCAATCTTGTTTATAAGAATTTGGTGAAGCACATCCATTACAATCACAAAAAGGTAGGGGGAAATAGGATCCCCTTGCCTTAATCCTTTAGCACCAGGAAAACACCCAACAAGATCCCCATTAAGGCTGATAGAGAAGTAAGGAGTACATATACATTCAACGATCCAGTGAATCACAATAGGTGGGAACTTCAAGACATGAAGCAGATCCAAGACAAAGCCCCATTGCACACTATCATAAGCCTTCATCAAGTCAACCTTAGCAGCACATCTGGGCACCCCCCCAGCTTTATGATAATCCCTCATGATTTCTTGAGCCACCAAAATGTTGTCACTAATTCTTCTCCCTTTCACAAAGGCAGATTGAGAGGGATCGATAAGAGAAGGAAGGATACACTTCAATCTATTAGCCAGGATTTTGGAGATGCATTTATAGATAGTAGTGCAGCATGCAATTGGTCTAAACTGACCCCATAGAAGATGCATTGGGAATTTTAGGAACCAGAGTAAGGGAAGTAGCATTAAACTGCATTAAAAGTCTGCCGGATTTGAAGAAATCCAGTATAGCATCAGTAACTAACTTCCCTGTAATAGGCCAAGTCTCTTTGAAGAAGCAAGCAGTATACCCATCAGGCCCGGGCGCTTTATTACTATGAAGAGAGAACATAGTCTCTTTGATCTCATCTTCAGTAATGGGGGCACTTAACTCATCAGCTTGTTTTGAGGTTATACTTTTAGAAACATAGTTCTGAAGGGACTCAATCCCAGGATAATCAACATGAGAATTAGAACCAAGCAAAGCCATATAGAAATTCTGGGCCTCAGTACTTATTTCCTTCTCAGTATCCACTTTGGTCTCATCAGCTGTGATAAGGCTAGTAATAATATTTTGATTTCTTCTCCCATTAATGCACTTATAAAAATAAGTAGAATTCTGATCCCCAGCTGCCAACCATTGAATTCTAGATCTTTGTTTAGCACAGTCTTCTTCCAATCTACATGCAGTAGTAAAGTCTCTGAGGATGTTCTTTTCTTGAGATAAGAGAGTAGAATTAAGGGGGTCAGAGTCAATCAGTTTTTGACATTGAAACAGTTTATCTCTCAGCAAAGAAGTCTTCTTATCGATAGACCTGGTGTTATTTTTGTGAAAGATCTTGAGCTCTTGTTTAAGCAACTTGAGTTTAGTGGCAAGCTGGTACTGAAGAGTCCCCTTAACTTCAATGGACCAGATCTTTGCAACGAGATCATGAAAATTGTCAAAGGATGCCCATCAGTTGAGGAATCTGAAGGGTCTCTGTTTTTTAGGAGAAGAATTGCCAATAGAGGGGATAGAAGGAGAATGGTCAGAAACCCCTCGAGGGAGAAATTCAGTGCTGGAATGCAGGAAGGAGTTAAACCAAATATGGTTGACCATAACTCTATCAAGCTTCTTTGAAACAATAGCATTGCCATGTTGTTTATTACTCCAAGTG